>LR990285.1:443755-1043755 GCA_905147355.2 Apotomis turbidana
TTTCAAAAGATGTTGTCCTATGGCATCGACGCATGGGACATTTAAACTTTCCAGATGTGAACCGGTTACCTGAGTGCACCGAAGGAGTGAGCTTGAATTCAGATAAGAAGAAATTACCCGTGACCTGCACTACCTGCCTAAAGGGAAAACAGTCAAGACTACCTTTTAATCATGAGGGCTCCAGAGCTACAGAAGTACTTCAGGTGATACATTCTGATTTGTGTGGCCCCATGGAGACGCCGTCCCTAGGAGGTATGAGATATTTTCTTACTTTTGTGGATGATTACTCCAGATCAGTCTATGTATACTTTCTTAAAGACAAGCTCAGTGTCCTTAATGCATTTAAAGATTTTCACAAGAAAGCCGAGAATGAGTGTAATAAGAAAATTAAAATTATTCGTACAGACAATGGCCTTGAATACTGTAACAAAGATTTTCATTGTGTTTTCTTTAACGCTGTAATAAATACAGGGATCTATTTTTGATCTTGTTAAGCCAATTTTCTGAAGTACGCTATCTAGCTTAAGATTCCATTGCCGGCTGGCTTGCTTCAAACCATAAATGGATTTCTGTAGCATACATACTTTGTTTCCTTCTTCATAAGATTCGGGCTGGACCATGTAAATTTCGTTTTCTAGATCTCCTTGTAAAAATGCTGTAATTGCATCCATTTGATCTATTTCCAGGTCGTATTTTGCAGCCAATGCAATTAAGTATCTTACAGATGTGTATCTTACGACAGGTGCGTATATTAAATCATAATCAACACCTTTTTTTCTGAGCATAGCCCTTTACAACTAATCTTGCTTTATATCTGTTCACAGCCCCAGTTTCATCGGTTTTTGTTTTAAAAATCCATTTGCAAGGTAAAGCTTTCTTTCCAGCTGGTAAGTCAGTAAGCTTCCAGGTATTATTTCTTAATAGTGATTGGTATTCTTCATCCATTGCAATTTTCCATTTCTCAGCATTTTCAGAGGATAGAGCTTCCTTTACTAATTCTGGATCTCTGAGATTTTTAACGGAACAAAAATAACTAGGTGTTGAAACAGTCTTGCCAGTCTTGTCTCTAGGTCGTAAGGTCACGGTACTCGGTGGTAAGCCCTTGTTGAGCTACGCGCGACATAACAATCATCTTCGTCTGTGTCTGTTTCATACTCATCGGAGCTGCCACTTATGCTCTCTGCTTTACTGAGCTCTGAAGATTCCAATAGTACTTGTACTGTTCCGGGTGTAGGAGCTGTCAGAGACGGTGATGATTGCACTTCTTCAGTGGAGCTTGAGCTGTTAACATCACAAGGTAAGTATATATTATTATTTTTCGTTACATTCTCCAAAAATTCGACATCTCTACTTTTCATGATTCGATTTGTTTTAGGTTCAGCAAGACGGTATCCTTTGGTGTTGTCACAATATCCTACAAAGATCATCCTTTGCGATTTCGGGTCCCATTTCTTACGCTTTTCTTTAGGAACTTGCATCATGACTTCGGAACCAAAAATTCTCATATTGGATAAATCGGGCCGATTACCTGACCATAATTCATACGGAGTTAATTTACTTAAAGCTGTAGTAGGCGAGCGGTTGATGATGTACGCCGCAGTAGCAGTCGCCTCAGCCCAGTATGGTTTAGGTAAATCTGCATCCAATAACATACATTTCGCCCTTTCTATAAGAGTACGGTTCATACGTTCGGCGAGCCCGTTTTGCTGCGGTGAGTATGGTGTGCTGGTTTGATGTTTAATGCCATGTTGACTTAAGTAATTTTCAAAAACTTTGTTACAGTATTCAAGGCCATTGTCTGTACGAATAATTTTAATTTTCTTATTACACTCATTCTCGGCTTTCTTGTGAAAATCTTTAAATGCATTAAGGACACTGAGCTTGTCTTTAAGAAAGTATACATAGACTGATCTGGAGTAATCATCCACAAAAGTAAGAAAATATCTCATACCTCCTAGGGACGGCGTCTCCATGGGGCCACACAAATCAGAATGTATCACCTGAAGTACTTCTGTAGCTCTGGAGCCCTCATGATTAAAAGGTAGTCTTGACTGTTTTCCCTTTAGGCAGGTAGTGCAGGTCACGGGTAATTTCTTCTTATCTGAATTCAAGCTCACTCCTTCGGTGCACTCAGGTAACCGGTTCACATCTGGAAAGTTTAAATGTCCCATGCGTCGATGCCATAGGACAACATCTTTTGAAATATCGGAAATGCTCAAGTTTGCATTTATTTCTCTATCAACTGTGAGTGTATATAAGTTATTCTCTAATTTAGCATTACAGACAAAGTCTCCTTTATTATTTAAAATCTCACACTTATTCTGTGTGAAATTTACTGTACATCCACTCTTGACCATGGCACTGACAGAAAGTAAATTACCAGCAAGTTTAGGTATATATAAGACATTGCATACCTGAATTTTCTTCTCAACATCACCATCTAAAACCATATTTACTTTTCCAATCCCTTGAACAGGAAGAGATGAATTATTTGCAACAGTGATACTTGATATCGGTGGATTTGTCACATCATACAACCAGTCGCTGCGGTTTGTCATGTGCATTGAAGCGCCAGAATCCAGGTACCATTTGTTGCTGTCACTGCCTATTGTTGCACAAGAAGCGGAAAAAGCTGCAACAAAGCCTTTATCATCACTTTGTTTACATGAAGTTTTCTTCTGTGCCCGACAATATTTACTGAGATGTCCAAATCGATTGCAGTTGAAACATCTTGGTCCTTTAACATAGTTCTGTTTCGGTTGAGAGTTATTCTTCTTGAATGAATAGAAAGCAGTGGTTTCGGAACTAACTTCTTGAAGAAGTTTAGTTTTAATAATATCGGCACTGATTTTTACTCCGGAACTCTCAATGGCCATAATCATGGGTTTGTATTTCTCCGGCAAACCCGCTAACATCAAAGTTCCCAGCCATTCGTCGTCAACTGAAAATCCTATATTTCGCAACTTATGAGCCGACGTCAAAATTGTATTGACATAGTCTTCGACACTTTTCGAGGATTCCAAGCTTGTAGTGATAAGATCTTTCAATAAAGCCACTTTTCGCGTCAAACCGTTGTCATCAAATGCGCTCTCAAGGTTAAGCCAGACCTCCTTCGATGTCTTTGCATCTTGTATGTGGACGTAATTGATCGAATCCACTAGCAAAATAAGTTTAGATTTTGCTTTTATGTCTTTGACAGAATCGACATTTTCGCCTGTGACGCAAGTCCAGAGATCTTCGTGTTCCATATATGCTTTGACGGCAAACTTCCATGTGGCATAATTATCTCGACCAGTGAGTTTTTCTATACTAAACGCACTATTAACAGCCATTTTTCACTTTTTCACTAGCAATTATAACCTCAAACTGTATGACGCCGAGTCCGGTAGAATTTTCGTTTCAAATTTAAGTTTCGGTCTTTTCTGTTTACTAATCCGAGTAACCAACGATTATCCTGCGTTTTTAACGCTCTGCTACCATAAAGGATATTGGTTACTAATAGCAAATAAAAGATAAACTTGAGACTGAAATATTTGATGTTATATTTTCCGAGAACATGAGAAGAACGAACAAAAGACGAATGACGTCCATAGACAAAGTAGAGCACCATAAACAATCACAAAACTACTAATTAAACTTTATAAAGAAAACATATTGCATTCATAATCCAACAAGTATCTATCAGTATCTATCAGTATCTATCATATCAGTATCTATCATATCAGTATCTATCAGTATCTATCAGTATCTATCATATCAGTATCTATCATATCAGTATTTATCAGTATCTATCAGTATCTATCTATCAGTATCTATCAGTATTTATCAGTATCTATCATATCAGTATCTATCATATCAGTATCTATCATATCAGTATCTATCAGTATCTATCAGTATCTATCTATCAGTATCTATCAGTATCTATCATATCAGTATCTATCATATCAGTATCTATCAGTATCTTTCAGTATCTATCAGTATCTATCTATCAGTATCTATCAGTATCTATCAGTATCTATCAGTATCTATCAGTATCTATCAGTATCTATCATATCAGTATCTATCATATCAGTATCTATCAGTATCTATCAGTATCTATCTATCAGTTTCTATCAGTATATATTAGTATCTATCAGTTTCTATCAGTATCTATCATATCAGTATCTATCATATCAGTATCTATCAGTATCTATCAGTATCTATCTATCAGTATCTATCAGTATCTATCAGTATCTATCAGTATCTATCAGTATCTATCAGTATCTATCAGTATCTATCATATCAGTATCTATTATATCAGTATCTATCAGTATCTATCAGTATCTATCAGTATCTATCTATCAGTATCTATCAGTTTTTATCAGTATCTATCAAATCAGTATCTATGATATCAGTATCTATCAGTATCTATCAGTATCTATCAGTATCTATCAGTATCTATCTATCAGTATCTATCAGTTTCTATCAGTATCTATCATATCAGTATCTTTCATATCAGTATCTATCAGTATCTATCTATCAGTTTCTATCAGTATATATTAGTATCTATCAGTATCTATCATATCAGTATCTATCATTTCAGTATCTATCAGTATCTATCAGTATCTATCTATCAGTATCTATCTATCAGTATCTATCAGTATCTATCAGTATCTATCAGTATCTATCAGTATCTATCAGTATCTATCATATCAGTATCTATCATATCAGTATCTATCATATCAGTATCTATCATATCAGTATCTTTCAGTATCTATCAGTATCTATCAGTATCTATCTATCAGTATCTATCAGTATCTATCAGTATCTATCAGTATCTATCAGTATCTATCAGTATCTATCAAATCAGTATCTATCATATCAGTATCTATCAGTATCTATCCATCAGTATCTATCAGTTTCTATCAGTATCTATCATATAAGTATCTATCATATCAGTATCTATCAGTATCTTTCAGTATTTATCAGTATCTTTCAGTATCTATCTATCAGTATCTATCAGTATCTATCATATCAGTATCTATCATATCAGTATCTATCAGATAGATAGATACTGATAGATATTGATAGATACTGATAGATACTGATAGATAGATACTGATAGATACTGATAGATACTGATACGATAGATACTGATATGATAAATACTAATAGATACTGATAGATACTGATTGATACTGATAGTTACTGATAGATAGATACTGATAGATACTGATAGATACTGATAGATACTGATAGATACTGATAGATACTGATAGATACTGATAGATACTGATATGATAGATACTGATATGATAGATACTGATAGATACTGATAGATACTGATAGATACTGATAGATACTGATAGATACTGATAGACACTGATAGATAGATACTGATAGATACTAATAGATACTGATAGATACTGATAGATACTGATAGATACTGATATGATAGATACTGATAGATACTGATAGATACTAATAGATACTGATAGATACTGATAGATAGATACTGATAGATACTGATAGATACTGATAGATACTGATAGATACTGATAGATACTGATAGATACTGATTGATATGATAGATACTGATAGATACTGATTGATACTGATAGATACTGATAGATACTGATATGATAGATACTGATAGATACTGATAGATACTGATAGATACTAATAGATACTGATAGATACTGATAGATACTGATATGATAGATACTGATATGATAGATACTGAAAGATACTGATAGATACTGATAGATACTGAAAGATACTGATAGATACTGATATGATAGATACTGATATGATAGATACTGATTTGAATAGATACTGATGGATAGATACTGATAGATACTGATAGATACTGATAGATACTGATATGATAGATACTGATTTGATAGATACTGATAGAAACTGATAGATACTGATAGATACTGATAGATACTGATAGATACTGATAGATAGATACTGATAGATACTGATAGATACTGATAGATACTGATATGATAGATACTGATATGATAGATACTGATAGATACTGATAGATACTGATAGATACTGATAGATACTGATAGATAGATACTGTTAGATACTGATAGATACTGATAGATACTGATAGATACTGATATGATAGATACTGATATGATAGATACTGATATGATAGATACTGATAGATACTGATAGATACTGATAGATACTGATAGATACTGATAGATACTGATAGATACTGATAGATACTGATAGAAACTGATAGATAGATACTGATAGATACTGATAGATACTGATAGATACTGATATGATAGATACTGATAGATACTGATAGATACTAATTTATACTGATAGAAACTGATAGATAGATACTGATAGATACTGATAGATACTGATATGATAGATACTGATATGATAGATACATACTGATAGAAACTGATAGATACTGATAGATAGATACTGATAGATACTGATAGATACTGATAGATACTGATATGATAGATACTGATTTGATAGATACTGATAGATACTGGTAGATACTGATAGATACTGATATGATAGATACTGATAGATACTAATATATACTGATAGAAACTGAAAGATAGATACTGATAGATACTGATAGATACTGATATGATATATACTGATATGAAAGATACTGATAGATACCGATAGATACTGATAGATACTGATAGATACTGATAGATACTGATAGATACTGATAGATACTGATAGATAGATACTGATAGATACTGATAGATACTGATAGATATACTGATATGATAGATACTGATAGATACTGATAGATAGATACTGATAGATACTGATAGATACTGAAAGATACTGATATGATAGATACTGATATGATAGATACTGATAAATACTGATAGATACTGATAGATACTGATAGATACTGATAGATACCGATAGATAGATACTGATAGATACTGATAGATAGATACTGATAGATACTGATAGATACTGATAGATACTGAAAGATACTGATAGATACTGATATGATAGATACTGATATGATAGATACTGATAGAGACTGATAGATACTGATAGATACTGATAGATAGATACTGATAGATACTAATAAATACTGATATGATAGATACTGATATGATAGATACTGATATGATAGATACTGATAGATACTGATAGATACTGATAGATACTGATAGATAGATACTGATAGATACTGATAGATACTGATATGATAGATACTGATATGTTAGATACTGATAGATACTGATAGATACTGATAGATACTGATCGATACTGATATCATAGATACTGATATGAAAGATACTGATATGATAGATAGTGATATGATAGATACTGATAGATACTGAAAGATACTGATAGATACTGATAGATACTGATATGATAGATACTGATATGATAGATACTGATAGATACTGATAGATACTGATAGATACTGATAGATACTGATAGATACTGATAGATAGAAACTGATAGATACTGATAAATACTGATATGATAGATACTGATATGATAGATACTGATAGATACTGATAGATACTGATAGATACTGATAGATACTGATAGATACTGATAGATACTGATAGATAGATACTGATAGATACTGATAGATACTGATAGATAGATACTGATAGATACTGATAGATACTGATAGATACTGATAGATACTGATAGATACTGATAGATACTGATAGATACTGATAGATACTGATAGATACTAATAGATACTGATAGATACTGATAGATAGATACTGATAGATACTGATAGATACTGATAGATACTGATATGATAGATACTGATATGATAGATACTGATAGATACTGATAGATACTAATAGATACTGATAGATACTGATAAATAGATACTGATAGATACTGATAGATACTGATAGATACTGATAGATACTGATAGGTACTGATAGATACTGATAGATACTGATAGATACTGATATGATAGATACTGATATGATAGATACTGATAGATACTGATAGATACTGATAGATACTGATAGATACTGATAGATACTGATAGATAGATACTGATAGATACTGATAGATACTGATATGATAGATACTGATATGTTAGATACTGATAGATACTGATAGATACTGATAGATACTGATAGATACTTATAGATACTGATAGATACTGATTGATACTGATATGATAGATACTGATATGATAGATACTGATAGATACTGATAGATACTGATATGATAGATACTGATATGATAGATACTGATAGATACTGATAGATACTAATAGATACTGATAGATACTGTTAGATAGATACTGATAGATACTGATAGATACTGATAGATACTGAAAGATACTGATAGATACTGATAGATACTGATATGATAGATACTGATATGATAGATACTGATAGATACTGAAAGATACTGATAGATACTGATAGATACTGATAGATACTGATAGATAGAAACTGATAGATACTGATAAATACTGATATGATAGATACTGATATGATAGATACTGATAGATACTGATAGATACTGATAGATACTGATAGATACTGATAGATACTGATAGATACTGATAGATACTGATAGATACTGATAGATAGATACTGATAGATACTGATAGATACTGATAGATAGATACTGATAGATACTGATAGATACTGATAGATACTGATAGATACTGATAGATACTGATAGATACTGATAGATACTGATAGATACTGATAGATACTGATAGATACTGATAGATACTAATAGATACTGATAGATACTGATAGATAGATACTGATAGATACTGATAGATACTGATATGATAGATACTGATATGATAGATACTGATAGATACTGATAGATACTAATAGATACTGATAGATACTGATAAATAGATACTGATAGATACTGATAGATACTGATAGATACTGATAGGTACTGATAGATACTGATAGATACTGATAGATACTGATATGATAGATACTGATATGATAGATACTGATAGATACTGATAGATACTGATAGATACTGATAGATACTGATAGATAGATACTGATAGATACTGATAGATACTGATATGATAGATACTGATATGTTAGATACTGATAGATACTGATAGATACTGATAGATACTTATAGATACTGATAGATACTGATTGATACTGATATGATAGATACTGATAGATACTGATAGATACTGATAGATACTGATAGATACTGATAGATAGATACTGATAGATACTGATAGATACTGAAAGATACTGATATGATAAATACTGAAATGATAGATACTGATAGATACTGATAGATACTAATATATACTGATAGATACTGATAGATACTGATAGATAGATACTGATAGATACTGATAGATAGATACTGATGGATACTGATAGATACTGATAGATACTGAAAGATACTGATAGATACTGATATGATAGATACTGATATGATAGATACTGAAAGATACTGATAGATACTGATAGATACTGAAAGATACTGATAGATACTGATATGATAGATACTGATAGAAATTGATAGATACTGATGGATAGATACTGATAGATACTGATAGATACTGATATGATACATACTGATTTGATAGATACTGATAGATACTGATAGATACTGATAGATACTGATAGATACTGATAGATACTGATAGATACTGATAGATACTGATAGATACTGATAGATACTGATAGATAGATACTGATAGATAGATACTGAGAGATACTGATAGATACTTATATGATAGATACTGATATGATAGATACTGATAGATACTGATAGATAGATACTGATAGATACTGATAGATACTGATAGATACTGAAAGATACTGATAGATACTGATATGATAGATACTGATATGATAGATACTGAAAGATACTGATAGATACTGATAGATACTGAAAGATACTGATAGATACTGATATGATAGATACTGATATGATAGATACTGATTTGAATAGATACTGATGGATAGATACTGATAGATACTGATAGATACTGATAGATACTGATATGATAGATACTGATTTGATAGATACTGATAGAAACTGATAGATACTGATAGATACTGATAGATACTGATAGATACTGATAGATAGATACTGATAGATACTGATAGATACTAATAGATACTGATATGATAGATACTGATATGATAGATACTGATAGATACTGATAGATACTGATAGATACTGATAGATACTGATAGATAGATACTGATAGATACTGATAGATACTGATAGATACTGATAGATACTGATATGATAGATACTGATATGATAGATACTGATATGATAGATACTGATAGATACTGATAGATACTGATAGAAACTGATAGATACTGATAGATACTGATAGATACTGATAGATACTGATAGAAACTGATAGATAGATACTGATAGATACTGATAGATACTGATAGATACTGATATGATAGATACTGATAGATACTGATAGATACTAATTTATACTGATAGAAACTGATAGATAGATACTGATAGATACTGATAGATACTGATATGATAGATACTGATATGATAGATACATACTGATAGAAACTGATAGATACTGATAGATAGATACTGATAGATACTGATAGATACTGATAGATACTGATATGATAGATACTGATTTGATAGATACTGATAGATACTGGTAGATACTGATAGATACTGATATGATAGATACTGATAGATACTAATATATACTGATAGAAACTGATAGATAGATACTGATAGATACTGATAGATACTGATATGATATATACTGATATGAAAGATACTGATAGATACCGATAGATACTGATAGATACTGATAGATACTGATAGATACTGATAGATACTGATAGATACTGATAGATAGATACTGATAGATACTGATAGATACTGATAGATATACTGATATGATAGTTACTGATATGATAGATACTGATAGATACTGATAGATAGATACTGATAGATACTGATAGATACTGAAAGATACTGATATGATAGATACTGATATGATAGATACTGATAAATACTGATAGATACTGATAGATACTGATAGATACTGATAGATACCGATAGATAGATACTGATAGATACTGATAGATAGATACTGATAGATACTGATAGATACTGATAGATACTGAAAGATACTGATAGATACTGATATGATAGATACTGATATGATAGATACTGATATGATAGATACTGATAGAGACTGATAGATACTGATAGATACTGATAGATAGATACTGATAGATACTAATAAATACTGATATGATAGATACTGATATGATAGATACTGATATGATAGATACTGATAGATACTGATAGATACTGATAGATACTGATAGATAGATACTGATAGATACTGATAGATACTGATATGATAGATACTGATATGTTAGATACTGATAGATACTGATAGATACTGATAGATACTGATAGATACTGATAGATACTGATAGATACTGATAGATACTGATAGACCCTGATAGATACTGATAGATACTGATAGATACTGATAGATACTGATAGATAGATACTGATAGATACTGATAGATACTGATAGATACTGATATGATAGATACTGATATGATAGATACTGATAGATACTGATAGATACTGATAGAAACTGATAGATAGATACTGATAGATACTGATAGATACTGATATGATAGATACTGATATGATAGATACTGATAGATACTGATAGATACTGATAGATACTGATGGATACTGATAGATACTGATAGATAGATACTGATAGATACTGATAGATACTGATAGATACTGATAGATACTGATATGATAGATACTGATAGATACTGATAGATAGATACTGATAGATACTGATAGATACTGATAGATACTGATAGATACTGATATCTATCAGTATCTATCAGTATCTATCATATCAGTATCTATCAGTATCTTTCAGTATCTATCAGTATCTATCAGTATCTATCTATCAGTACCTATCAGTATCTATCAGTATCTATCAGTATCTATCAGTATCTATCATATCAGTATCTATCAGTATCTATCAGTATCTATCAGTATCTATCAGTATCTATCAGTATCTATCAGTATCTATCAGTATCTATCAGTATTTATCAGTATCTATCAGTATCTATCATATCAGTATCTATCAGTATCTATCTATCAGTATCTATCAGTATCTATCAGTATCTATCAGTATCTATCAGTATCTATCAGTATCTATCAGTATCTATCAGTATCTATCATATCAGTATCTATCATATCAGTATTTATCAGTATCTATTAGTATCTATCTATCAGTATCTATCAGTATCTATCAGTATCTATCAGTATCTCTCAGTATCTATCAGTATCTATCAGTATCTATCATATCAGTATCTATCATATCAGTATTTATCAGTATCTATCAGTATCTATCTAACAGTATCTATCAGTATCTATCAGTATCTATCAGTATCTATCAGTATCTATCAGTATCTATCAGTATCTATCAGTATCTATCAGTATCTATCATATCAGTATCTATCATATCAGTATTTATCAGTATCTATCTATCAGTATCTATCAGTATCTATCAGTATCTATCAGTATCTATCAGTATCTATCAGTATCTATCAGTATCTATCATATCAGTATCTATCATATCAGTATCTATCAGTATCTTTCAGTATCTATCAGTATCTATCAGTATCTATCAGTATCTATCAGTATCTATCTATCAGTATCTATCAGTATCTATCAGTATGTATCATATCAGTATCTATCATATCAGTATTTATCAGTATCTATCAGTATCTATCTATCAGTATCTATCAGTATCTATCAGTATTTATCAGTATCTATCAGTATCTATCAGTATCTATCAGTATCTATCAGTATCTATCAGTATCTATCATATCAGTATCTATCATATCAGTATCTATCAGTATCTTTCAGTATCTATCAGTATCTATCAGTATCTATCTATCAGTATCTATCAGTATCTATCATATCAGTATCAATCATATCAGTATCTATCAGTATCTATCAGTATCTATCAGTATCTATCAGTATCTATCTATCAGTATCTATCAGTATCTATCAGTATCTATCAGTATCTATCAGTATCTATCAGTATCTATCAGTATCTATCAGTATCTATCAGTATCTATCATATCAGTATCTATCATATCAGTATCTATCAGTATCTATCAGTATCTATCAGTATCTATCAGTATCTATCAGTATCTATCAGTATCTATCAGTATCTATCTATCAGTATCTATTAGTATCTATCAGTATCTATCAGTATCTATCATATCAGTATCTATCAGTATCTATCAGTATCTATCAGTTTTATCTATCAGTATCTATCAGTATCTATCAGTATCTATCATATCAGTATCTATCAGTATCTATCAGTATCTATCAGTATCTATTAGTATCTATCAGTATCTATCAGTATCTATCAGTATCTATCATATCAGTATCTATCAGTATCTTTCAGTATCTATCAGTATCTATCTATAAGTATCTATCAGTATCTATCATATCAGTATCTATCAGTATCTATCAGTATCTATCAGTATCTATCAGTATCTGTCAGTATCTATCATATCAGTATCTATCATATCAGTATCTATCATATCAGTATCTATCAGTATCTATCAGTATCTATCTATCAGTATCTATCAGTATCTATCACTATCTATCAGTATCTATCAGTATCTATCAGTATCTATCAAATCAGTATCTATCATATCAGTATCTATCAGTATCTATCAGTATCTATCAGTATCTATCAGTATCTATCCATCAGTATCTATCAGTTTCTATCAGTATCTATCATATCAGTATCTATCAGTATCTTTCAGTATCTATCAGTATCTATCAGTATCTATCAGTATCTTTCAGTATCTATCATATCAGTATCTATCAGTATCTTTCAGTATCATATCAGTATCTATCAGTATCTTTCAGTATCTATCAGTATCTTTCAGTATCTATCATATCAGTATCTTTCAGTATCTATCAGTATCTATCAGAATCTATCAGTATCTATCTATCAGTATCTATCAGTATCTATCATATCAGTATCTATCAGTATCTATCAGTATCTATCTATCAGTATCTATCAGTATCTATCAGTATCTATCAGTATCTATCAAATCAGTATCTATCATATCAGTATCTATCAGTATCTATCAGTATCTATCCATCAGTATCTATCAGTTTCTATCCGTATCTATCATATCAGTATCTATCAGTATCTATCAGTATTTATCTATCAGTATCTATCAGTATCTATCAGTATCTATCAGTATCTATCAGTATCTATCAGTATCTATCAGTATCTATCAGTATCTATCAGTATCTATCAGTATCTATCAGTATCTATCAGTATCTATCAGTATCTATCAGTATCTATCATATCAGTATCTATCATATCAGTATTTATCAGTATCTATCAGTATCTATCTATCAGTATCTATCAGTATCTATCAGTATCTATCAGTATCTATCATATCAGTATCTATCAGTATCTATCAGTATCTATCAGTATCTATCTATCGGTATCTATCAGTATCTATCAGTATCTATCAGTATCTATCTATCAGTATCTATCTATCAGTATCTATCAGTATCTATCAGTATCTATCAGTATCTATCCATCAGTATCTATCAGTTTCTATCAGTATCTATCATATCAGTATCTATCAGTATCTATCAGTATCTATCAGTATCTATCAGTATCTATCTATCAGTATCTATCAGTATCTATCAGTATCTATCAGTATCTATCATCAGTATCTATCATATCAGTATCTATCAGTATCTATCAGTATCAATCTATCAGTTTCTATCAGTATAAATTAGTATCTATCAGTATCTATCAGTATCTATCATATCAGTATCTATCAGTATCTATCAGTATCTATCAGTATCTATCTATCAGTATCTATCAGTATCTATCAGTATCTATCAGTATCTATCAGTATCTATCAGTATCTATCTATCAGTATCTATCAGTATCTATCAGTATCTATCAGTTTCTATCAGTATCTATCAGTATCTACTAATATAAACTGTAGATATTAGATACTAATATAAACTGATAGAAACTGATAGATAGATACTGATAGATACTGATAGATACTGATATGATAGATACTGATAGATACTGATAGATACTGATAGATACTGATAGATACTGATAGATACTGATAGATACTGATAGATAGATACTGATAGATACTGATAGATACTGATAGATACTGATAGATACTGATAGATACTGATAGATACTGATAGATAGATACTGATAGATACTGATAGATACTGAAAGATACTGATAGATACTGATATGATAGATACTGATATGATAGATACTGATATGATAGATACTGATAGATACTGAAAGATACTGATAGATACTGATATGATAGATACTGATATGATAGATACTGATAGAAACTGATAGATACTGATGGATAGATACTGATAGATACTGATAGATACTGATAGATACTGATAGATAGATACTGATAGATACTGATAGATACTGATAGATACTGATAGATACCGATAGATAGATACTGATAGATATTGATAGATACTGATATGATAGATACTGATAGATACTGATAGATACTGATAGATACTGATAGATACTGATAGATAGATACTGATAGATACTGATAAATACTGATATGATAGATACTGATATGATAGATACTGATAGATACTGATAGATACTGATAGATACTGATAGATACTGATAGATAGATACTGATAAATACTGATAGATACTGATAGATACTGATATGATAGATACTGATATGTTAGATACTTATAGATACTGATAGATACTGATAGATACTGATAGATACTGATAGATACTGATATGATAGATACTGATATGTTAGATACTGATAGATACTGATAGATACTGATAGATACTGATAGATACTGATAGATACTGATAGATACTGATATGATAGATACTGATATGATAGATACTGATATGATAGATACTGATATGATAGATACTGATAGATACTGATAGATACTGATAGATAGATACTGATAGATACTGATAGATACTGAAAGATACTGATATGATAAATACTAATATGATAGATACTGATAGATACTGATAGATACTAATATATACTGATAGAAACTGATAGATAGATACTGATAGATACTGATAGATACTGATAGAAACTGATAGATACTGATAGATACTGATAGATACTGATAGATAGATACTGATAGATACTGATAGATACTGATAGATACTGATATGATAGATACTGATATGATAGATACTGATAGATACTGATAGAAACTGATAGATACTGATAGATACTGATAGATACTGATAGATAGATACTGATAGATACTGATAGATACTGATAGATACTGATAGATACTGATAGATACTGATAGATAGATACTGATAGATACTGATAGATACTGATAGATACTGATATGATAGATACTGATAGATACTGATAGATACTAATTTATACTGATAGAAACTGATAGATAGATACTGATAGATACTGATAGATACTGATATGATAGATACTGATGATAGATACTGATAGATACTGATAGATACTGATAGATACTGATAGATACTGATAGATACTGATAGATACTGATAGATACTGATAGATAGATACTGATAGATACTGATAGATACTGATATGATAGATACTGATATGATAGATACTGATAAATAGATACTGATAGATACTGATAGATACTGAAAGATACTGATAGATACTGATATGATAGATACTGATATGATAGATACTGATAGATACTGATAGATACTGATAGATACCGATAGATAGATACTGATAGATACTGATATGATAGATACTGATATGATAGATACTGAAAGATACTGATAGATACTGAAAGATACTGATAGATACTGATATGATAGATACTGATATGATAGATACTGATAGAAACTGATAGATACTGATGGATAGATACTGATAGATACTGATAGATACTGATATGATAGATACTGATTTGATAGATACTGATAGATACTGATTTATACTGATAGATAGATACTGATAGATACTGATAGATACTGATATGATAGATACTGATATAATAGATACTGATATAATATATACTGATATGATAGATACTGATAGATACTGATAGATACTGATAGATACTGATAGATACTGTTAGATACTGATAGATACTGATAGATACTGATAGATACTGATAGATAGATACTGATAGATACTGATAGATACTGCTAGATACTGATATGATAGATACTGATATGATAGATACTGATAGATACTGATAGATACTAATAAATACTGATAGAAACTGATAGATAGATACTGATAGATACTGATAGATACTGATATGATAGATACTGATATGATAGATACTGATAGATACTGATAGATACTGATAGATACTGATGGATACTGATAGATACTGATAGATAGATACTGATAGATACTGATAGATACTGATAGATACTGATAGATACTGATAGATACTGATAGATACTGATAGATACTGATAGATAGATACTGATAGATACTGAAAGATACTGATATGATAGATACTGATATGATAGATACTGATATGATAGATACTGATAGATAGATACTGATAGATACTGATAGATACTGAAAGATACTGATAGATACTGATATGATAGATACTGATATGATAGATACTGATAGATACTGATAGATACCGATAGATAGATACTGATAGATACTGATATGATAGATACTGATATGATAGATACTGAAAGATACTGATAGATACTGAAAGATACTGATAGATACTGATATGATAGATACTGATATGATAGAAACTGATAGATACTGATGGATAGATACTGATAGATACTGATAGATACTGATATGATAGATACTGATTTGATAGATACTGATAGATACTGATTTATACTGATAGATAGATACTGATAGATACTGATAGATACTGATATGATAGATACTGATATAATAGATACTGATATAATAGATACTGATATGATAGATACTGATAGATACTGATAGAAACTGATAGATACTGATAGATACTGATAGATAGTGATAGATACTGATAGATACTGATAGATAGATACTGATAGATACTGATAGATACTGCTAGATACTGATATGATAGATACTGATATGATAGATACTGATAGATACTAATAAATACTGATAGAAACTGATAGATAGATACTGATAGATACTGATAGATACTGATATGATAGATACTGATATGATAGATACTGATAGATACTGATAGATACTGATAGACATACGGTTATTGTATGTTATTACGTCACAGTTTTTTTTAAAGTAGTGTTGGTTGCTATGAACAAATATAGCTGTTTCGTATATATACAGTGCTGGTAATGTCAAAAGTTTATTTTTCTGGAACACTGGTTTACATGAGTCCAAAGGTTTCAGTGAGAATATGGCTCTAATACATTTTTTTTGTTTGATAAACGCTTTTGGCATATCTGTAGAATTTCCCCATATAATGAGGCCATAGCGAAGAACTGACATAACGTAACCATGATAAGCTACGAGGGCAGCTTTTTGAGATACAGTTTCCCGTAGCTTCCGCAATGGGAAGATAAATTTATTCAATTTATTACAAACATTTTCGACGTGAAGCTTAAAATTCTAATGTTCATCTAAAGTTATGCCCAAGAACTTAGCACTACTATTTTTGTCAACGGAATCGTCTTTATATTTTACATTTAAATCTCTGGGTTTACCTTTGGAAGTCAAGAATTGAATATGTTTGGTCTTATTAATATTAATTGATAAATTATTATTTTCTAGCCATTGAATGATTTTATGTAAGGTTTGGTTGATTTCTTGTTCGTACGTCAGGTCATTCGTACAGGGAATCACAACTGACGTATCAACAGCAAATAATACTGATGGATAAGGGATTGCTTTAGGAAGATCGTTAATGTAAAATGAAAAGAGCAACGGCGAGAGAACGCTTCCTTGAGGAACCCCGAATTTGTTGATTTTATATGTTGAGTTGTAGTTTACTAAGAAGTTTCTTTCTTCTCTTGCTATTTCTGTACACTGCGACCTCTCAGTCAAGTATGATTTTATCCAGCATAGTATATTTCCTCTTACACCATATAATTCTAGTTTATTTAGTAGCCTATTGTGACATACCAAGTCGAAGGCCTTGGACATGTCTAAGAAAAGTACACTTACAGATTGCCCATTATCTACATAATACACTACATTTTTAAGTAACGAAAAAGCCGCAGTAGATGTTGATTTATTCTTTCTAAAACCATGTTGACAATCATGGAGGAGAGAGTATCTGTTGGCAAAATTGGTAAGTCTGTCTAACGTTACTTTTTCAAAGATTTTTGAAAGAACAGGGATCAGTGCTATGGGCCTATAATTGTTCATATCATTTCTTTTACCTTTTTTGTATAATGGTTTGATTACCGATTTTTTGAGGCGCTCTGGGAATGTACCTTCCTCAATCGACATGTTTACAATATAGGCCAAAGGAACAGAGATTGTTTTGGCACATAGTTTTAAAATCTTTGTGTTTATTTCGTCGTAACCTGATGATTTCGTGTTTTTTAGATTCATGATGATTTTTTGTATTTCTAGTGGAGTTGTAGGGTTACAAAACATTGTTGCTATGTGACGACTACACTCCGGAGCTGTGGAATTGTAGTTACTATGAAATTTATTGGAAATTCCTATAAAGTAGTTGTTCTATCATATCAGTATCTATCATATCAGTATCTATCAGATAGTAGTATCTAGTAGTTCTATCATATCAGTATCTATCATATCAGTATCTATCAGATAGATAGATACTGATAGATATTGATAGATACTGATAGATACTGATAGATACTGATAGATACTGATATGATAGATACTGATATGAAAGATACTGATAGATACTGATAGATACTGATAGATACTGATAGATACTGATAGATACTGATAGATAAATACTGATAGATACTAATAGATACTGATAGATACTAATAGATACTGATAGATACTGATAGATAGATACTGATAGATACTGATAGATACTGATAGATACAGATAGATACTGATAGATACTGATAGATACTGATAAATACTAATAGATACTGATAGATACTGATTGATACTGATAGTTACTGATAGATAGATACTGATAGATACTGATAGATACTGATAGATACTGATAGATACTGATAGATACTGATAGATACTGATAGATAGATACTGATATGATAGATACTGATATGATAGATACTGATAGATACTGATAGATACTGATAGATACTGATAGATACTGATAGATACTGATAGATACTGATAGACACTGATAGATAGATACTGATAGATACTAATAGATACTGATAGATACTGATAGATACTGATAGATACTGATATGATAGATACTGATATGATAGATACTGATAGATACTGATAGATACTAATAGATACTGATAGATACTGATAGATAGATACTGATAGATACAGAGATTGATTGTATAAAGGAACAGAGATTGTTTTGGCACATAGTTTTAAAATCTTTGTGTTTATTTCGTCGTAACCTGATGATTTCGTGTTTTTTAGATTCATGATGATTTTTTGTATTTCTAGTGGAGTTGTAGGGTTACAAAACATTGTTGCTATGTGACGACTACACTCCGGAGCTGTGGAATTGTAGTTACTATGAAATTTATTGGAAATTCCTATAAAGTAGTTGTTCTATCATATCAGTATCTATCATATCAGTATCTATCAGATAGTAGTATCTAGTAGTTCTATCATATCAGTATCTATCATATCAGTATCTATCAGATAGATAGATACTGATAGATATTGATAGATACTGATAGATACTGATAGATACTGATAGATACTGATATGATAGATACTGATATGATAGATACTGATAGATACTGATAGATACTGATAGATACTGATAGATACTGATAGATACTGATAGATAAATACTGATAGATACTAATAGATACTGATAGATACTAATAGATACTGATAGATACTGATAGATAGATACTGATAGATACTGATAGATACTGATAGATACTGATAGATACTGATAGATACTGATAGATACTGATAAATACTAATAGATACTGATAGATACTGATTGATACTGATAGATACTGATAGATAGATACTGATAGATACTGATAGATACTGATAGATACTGATAGATACTGATAGATACTGATAGATACTGATATGATAGATACTGATATGATAGATACTGATATGATAGATACTGATAGATACTGATAGATACTGATAGATACTGATAGATACTGATAGATACTGATAGATACTGATAGATACTGATAGATAGATACTGATAGATACTAATAGATACTGATAGATACTGATAGATACTGATAGATACTGATATGATAGATACTGATATGATAGATACTGATAGATACTGATAGATACTAATAGATACTGATAGATACTGATAGATAGATACTGATAGATACTGATAGATACTGATAGATACTGATAGATACTGATAGATACTGATAGATACTGATAGATACTGATATGATAGATACTGATATGATAGATACTGATAGATACTGATAGATACTGATAGATACTGATAGATACTGATATGATAGATACTGATAGATACTGATAGACTACTACCAGTATCTATCAGTATCTAGCAGTATCTATCATATCAGTATCTATCATATCAGTATCTATCAGTATCTATCAGTATCTATCAGTATCTATCAGTATCTATCAGTATCTATCTATCAGTATCTATCAGTATCTATCAGTATCTATCAGTATCTATCAGTAGCTATCAGTATCTATCAGTATCTATCATATCAGTATCTATCATATCAGTATCTATCAGTATCTATCAGTATCTATCAGTATCTATCAGTATCTATCTATCAGTATCTATCAGTATCTATCAGTATCTATCAGTATCTATCAGTATCTATCAGTATCTATCAGTATCTATCATATCAGTATCTATCATATCAGTATCTATCAGTATCTATCAGTATCTATCTCTATCTATCTATCTGTATCTATCAGTATCTATCAGTATCTATTAGTATCTATCAGTATCTATCAGTATCTATCAGTATCTATCTATCAGTATCTATCAGTATCTATCAGTATCTATCAGTATATATCAGTATCTATCAGTATCTATCAGTAGCTATCAGTATCTATCAGTATCTATCATATCAGTATCTATCATATCAGTATCTATCATATCAGTATCTATCAGTATCTATCTATCAGTATCTATCAGTATCTATCAGTATCTATCAGTATCTATCAGTATCTATCATATCAGTATCTATCATATCAGTATCTATCAGTATCTATCAGTATCTATCAGTATATATCAGTATCTATCAGTATCTATCAGTAGCTATCAGTATCTATCAGTATCTATTAGTATCTATCAGTATCTATCAGTATCTATCAGTATCTTTCAGTATCTATCAGTATCTATCAGTATCTATCAGTATCTATCAGTATCTATCAGTATCTATCTATCAGTATCTATCAGTATCTATCAGTATCTATCAGTATCTATCAGTATCTATCAGTATCTATCAGTATCTATCAGTATCTATCAGTATCTATCTGTATCTGTCAGTATCTATCAGTATCTATCATACCAGTATCTATCGTATCAGTATCTATCAGTATCTATCAGTATCTATCAGTATCTATCAGTATCTATCAGTATCTATCTATCAGTATCTATCAGTATCTATCAGTATCTATCAGTATCTATCAGTATCTATCAGTATCTATCAGTATCTATCAGTGTCTTTCAGTATATATCAGTATCTATCATATCAGTATCTATCAGTATCTATCAGTATCTATCAGTATCTATCTATCAGTATCTATCAGTATCTATTAGTATCTATCAGTATCTATCAGTATCTATCATATCAGTATCTATCATATCAGTATCTATCATATCAGTATCTATCAGTATCTATCATATCAGTTTCTATCATATCAGTATCTATCAGTATCTATCAGTATCTATCAGTATCTATCTATTAGTATCTATCAGTATCTATCATATCAGTATCTATCATATCAGTATCTATCAGTATCTATCAGTATCTATCAGTATCTATCTATCAGTATCTATCAGTATCTATCAGTATCTATCAGTATCTATCAGTATCTATCAGTATCTATCAGTATCTATTATATCAGTATCTATCATATCAGTATCTATCAGTATCTATCAGTATCTATCAGTATCTATCAGTATCTATCTATCAGTATCTATCAGTATCTATCAGTATCTATCATATTAGTATCTATCATATCAGTATTATATCAGTATCTATCAGTATCTATCTATCAGTATCTATCAGTATCTATCAGTATCTATCATATCAGTATCTATCATATCAGTATCTATCAGTATCTATCAGTATCTATCAGTATCTATCAGTATCTATCAGTATCTATCAGTATCTATCTATCAGTATCTATCAGTATCTATCAGTATCTATCAGTATCTATCTGTATCTGTCAGTATCTATCAGTATCTATCATATCAGTATCTATCGTATCAGTATCTATCAGTATCTATCAGTATCTATCAGTATCTATCAGTATCTATCTATCAGTATCTATCAGTATCTATTAGTATCTATCAGTATCTATCAGTATCTATCATTTCAGTATCTATCATATCAGTATCTATCAGTATCTATCAGTATCTATCATATCAGTATCTATCATATGAGTATCTATCAGTATCTATCAGTTTCTATCAGTATCTATCAGTATCTATCAGTATCTATCAAATCAGTATCTATCATATCAGTATCTATCAGTATCTATCAGTATCTATCTATCAGTATCTATCAATTTCTATCATTATCTATCATATCAGTTTCTATCATATCAGTATCTATCAGTATCTATCAGTATCTATCAGTACCTATCTATCAGTTTCTATCAGTATATATTAGTATCTATCAGTATCTATCAGTATCTATCATATCAGTATTTATCATATCAGTATCTATCAGTATCTATCAGTATCTATCAGTATCTATCTATCAGTATCTATCAGTATCTATCAGTATCTATCATATCAGTATCTATCATATCAGTATCTTTCATATCAGTATCTATGATATCAGTATCGATCAGTATCTATCAGTATCTATCAGTATTTATCTATCAGTATCTATCAGTATCTATCATATCAGTATCTATCAGTATCTATCAGTATCTATCAGTATCTATCTATCAGTATCTATCAGTATCTATCAGTATCTATCAGTATCTATCAGTATCTATCAGTATCTATCAGTATCTATCAGTATCTATCAGTATCTATCAGTATCTATCAGTATCTATCATATCAGTATCTATCATATCAGTTTCTATCAGTATCTATCTATCAGTTTCTATCAGTATATATTAGTATCTATCAGTATCTATCAGTATCTATCATATCAGTATCTATCAAAATCTATCAGTATCTATCATATCAGTATCTATCATATCAGTATCTATCATATCAGTATCCATGATATCAGTATCTATCTATCAGTATCTATCAGTATCTATCAGTATCTATCTATCAGTATCAATCAGTATCTATCAGTATCTATCAGTATCTATCAGTATCTAACATATCAGTATCTATCATATCAGTATCTATCAGTATCTATCAGTATCTATCAGTATCTATCAGTACCTATCAGTATCTATCAGTATCTATCAGTATCTATCAGTATCTATCAGTATCTATCATATCAGTATCTATCATTTCAGTATTTATCAGTATCTATCTTTCAGTATCTATCAGTATCTATCAGTATCTATCAGTATCTATCAGTATCTATCAGTATCTATCAGTATCTATCATCAGTATCTATCAGTATCTATCAGTATCTATCAGTATCTATTTATTTATTTATTTATTTAATCTTTATTGCACAAAAGAAAACTTATCGTACAAAAGGCGGACTTAATGCCATGAGGCATTCTCTACCAGTCAACCTTAGGGCAAAGCGGAAAAATTGTAGGCGGTGCAACTAACTTACACATAAGTAACAAAACATAATTATAATAGTTATACATAATTTTGCTATACATGTAAATATATACATACATCTAATATAATATAAACATATATAATATAAATAAATATATACATAAATACATACAGAGATGAAACATACTAAGCAGATAGACTACGAGACTTCATTTCTGCCAGCAAAGAAGCTGCACACGGACTTTTTAAACGCTAGCTTACTCGGTGCCTGTTTAATTGAGAGAGGAAGACCGTTCCAGAGGCGAGCCACTTGAATTGAGAATGAATTGGACATGAAACCAGTGCGGTGAAGAGGGATAGAAAGGGCGAGATTGCCGGAAGAGCGAAAATGACGGTTACGAGTGGATTCGATATAACAGAAGAAAGTCTTGAGGTATTCAGGAGATTGTGGATCGTTAAGAATCGAATAGAGAATGCAAAGCATACGAATGTTGCGTCGTTGACGGATGGGAAACCAGCCAAGTTGAGAGCGAAATGAGGACACGTGATCATATTTACGGAGACAGAAAATGAAACGAATACAATTATTTAGAAGTCGATCCAACTTATCAAGAAGATCTTCATTTAAGTCCGGATAACACACATCACCATAGTCAATTATCGGCAGAATTAGGGTATTTACTAGTAACACCTTGGTTTTAATGGGCAAGAAGTTCTTAAGTTTGTTCAGAGCATGAAGCTGAATCTATCAGTATCTATCATATCAGTATCTATCATATCAGTATCTATCAGTATCTTTCAGTATCTATCAGTATCTATCAGTATCTATCTATCAGTATCTATCAGTATCTATCATATCAGTATCTATCAGTATCTATCAGTATCTATCAGTATCTATCTATCAGTATCTATCAGTATCTATCAGTATCTATCAGTATCTATCAGTATCTATCAGTATCTATCAGTATCTATCAGTATCTATCATATCAGTATCTATCATATCAGTATCTATCAGTATCTATCTATCAGTTTCTATCAGTATATATTAGTATCTATCAGTATCTATCATATCAGTTTCTATCATATCAGTATCTATCAGTATCTATCAGTATCTATCAGTATCTATCATATCAGTTTCTATCATATCAGTATCTATCAGTATCTATCAGTATCTATCTATCAGTTTCTATCAGTATATATTAGTATCTATCAGTATCTTTCAGTATCTATCATATCAGTTTTTATCATATCAGTATCTATCAGTATCTATCAGTATCTATCTATCAGTATCTATCAGTATCTATCATATCAGTATCTATCATATCAGTATCTATCATATCAGTATCTATCAGTATCTATCAGTATCTATCAGTATCTATCTATCAGTATCAATCAGTATCTATCAGTATCTATCAGTATCTATCAGTATCTATCAGTATCTATCAGTGTCTATCAGTATCTATCAGTATCTATCAGTATCTATCAGTATCTATCAGTATCTATCAGTATCTATCAGTATCTATCAGTATCTATCAGTATCTATCAGTATCTATCATATCAGTATCTATCATATCAGTATCTATCAGTATCTTTTAGTATCTATCAGTATCTATCAGTATCTATCTATCAGTATCTATCAGTATCTATCAGTATCTATCAGTATCTATCAGTATCTATCATATCAGTATCTATCATATCAGTATCTATCATATCAGTATCTATCAGTATCTATCAGTATCTATCAGTATCTATCTATCAGTATCAATCAGTATCTATCAGTATCTATCAGTATCTATCAGTATCTATCAGTATCTATCAGTATCTATCAGTATCTATCAGTATCTATCAGTATCTATCAGTATCTAACGGGTCCATATTGGCTCTCATAAAATTTTTATTCCTATTTTTTATTTTACTACCGATTTTTCTTCCTAACAATCACTCTTCATAATTTTTTTCCTCATACTTTTTTTCTTCATACTTTTATTTTACTACCATCGGAACTCATAACAGTCAGTTATCATACTTTTTTTCTTAATAATGTCATTACTAAGAAATGTTAAAAGTCATAATTTTTTTTTTCATAACTGTTTTACTTCATAACAGACAATTATCATAATTTTCCTATTCATAATAGGAAGGCATGAAGTGGTTGGGTGGATTGTTCTTGTATGTAAACAGTATGAATACAAGCAAGTCTTTTTTACGGGACGCAAAAAAAAAAATAACCTCGAAGGCCAGGCGGGAGCTCGCTACGCTTCGCTCCCGCCTGACCTTCTAACCTAACCCGGCCACGTCGGATCTGCTCTGAAAGGTTTTGCTCGCTCGCTTCGCTCGCTCGCTCGTTCAAATTTTGAAATTCAATCTATTTTCCTGGTAGTGGTTCGGTGGGTTGTTCTTGTATGTAAACATAGTATGAATATAAGCAAGCCTTTTTTTCGGGACGAAAAAAAAAATAACCTCGAAGGCCAGGCGGGAGCTCGCTACGCTTCGCTCCCGCCTGACCTTCTAACCTAACCCGGCCACGTCGGATCTGCTCTGAAAGGTTTTGCTCGCTCGCTTCGCTCGCTCGCTCGTTCAAATTTTGTAATCCAATCTATTTTCCTGGTTCGCTGGGTTGTTTTTGTATGTAAACAGTATGAATATAAGCAAGCCTTTTTTTCGGGACGCAAAAAAAAATAACCTCGAAGGCCAGGCGGGAGCTCGCTACGCTTCGCTCCCGCCTGACCTTCTAACCTAACCCGGCCACGTCGGATCTGCTCTGAAAGGTTTTGCTCGCTCGCTTCGCTCGCTCGCTCGTTCAAATTTTGTAATCCAATCTATTTTCCTGGTAGTGGTTCAAATATTAGTTAGTATGAACAAGGTGTATGAGTGTTGATTTTATGAGTTTTGATGATTATGAATTCTGATGATTATGAGTTAGATTAGTAGTGTAAGAAAATATATGAAAAAAAATATTAGTATAAACAAGTTGTATGATTAGTGATCTTATGAGTTCTGATGATTATGAGTTTCGATCGTTAGTATTAAAAAAAATTATGAAGAGTGATCATTATGATATAAAATAGTATGAGAAATATTTTCGGACTTCAGATAATAGGACTTAAAATGTTATGTGAGAAAATACGCACCCGTATCTAACATATCAGTATCTATCATATCAGTATCTATCAGTATCTATCAGTATTTATCAGTATCTATCTATCAGTATCTATCAGTATCTATCAGTATCTATCAGTATCTATCATATCAGTATTTATCAGTATCTATCAGTATCTATCAGTATCTATCAGTATCTATCAGTATCTATCAGTATCTATCATATCAGTATCTATCATATCAGTATCTATCAGTATCTATCAGTATCTATCAGTATCTATCAGTATCTATCAGTATCTATCATATCAGTATCTATCATATCAGTATTTATCAGTATCTATCAGTATCTATCTATCAGTATCTATCAGTATCTATCAGTATCTATCAGTATCTATCAGTATCTATCAGTATCTATCAGTATCTATCAGTATCTATCATATCAGTATCTATCATATCAGTATTTATCAGTATCTATCAGTATCTATCTATCAGTATCTATCAGTATCTATCAGTATCTATCAGTATCTATCAGTATCTATCAGTATCTATCATATCAGTATCTATCAGTATCTATCATTATCTATCTATCGGTATCTATCAGTATCTATCAGTATCTATCAGTATCTATTGTAGCGTTAAAAGTCGCTACATGTTTATTCTAAACTGTTGTAGCTAGCCGCTATTGCTTATACCACCATCTGGCCAATTTTGTCGGTATTAACTTGTGCAAGTGTTGACGTTTTTTTGAGGTCTAGATAATGGTTTTGCTACGAGCTAATATCACGCTTGGTAGTTTCGGCTACGATGTGCAGGTGGTGTTGTTATTAACCCTCATGGCTGGCTGTTGCATGAGCTGATGATATGCAAGGAGTTTTTTATAACCTTTTTGTTCTGCGGTTTTCTTTTTATTATTTAAAATTCATATTGAGAGCGTGTTTTATTTTGGATCGATAATTTTGACGACGTGAATTCTGTTTCTGGATTCATGGTGAAATGGTGTGTTTACTCCTGAAGAGCTAAATATCAGTATTTCTGGACTGTGTAGTGGTCTGTTTATTCATTCGGTGGTTGCGCTGATGAGCGTCTGTTGTTTGTGCGAGGAATATGAACTTGTAATTTGGGATATCCACCCGGAGATGCTATATCTTGTGATGGTGTGTTCAGGTGAGTTGTGCCGTCTACTGCGCTTCCAATTCCTTCTTGCGTGATCCGTTTTCGTAGGCCTATATTTTAAATTTTGTGATTTCTTTTTAGGTTCCAACTTTTCTCTAAAAAGGGGGTTTTCGGATTGTTAAAGCCAGTTCACTCTCCTGGACTGGGTAAGTTTCATATTATTCTATTTGGTTCTTTAGTGGCGTAACAGTTTGCTTGTAAGGACTAGTATTTACCTTCTTAAATATTCCATAGCTTCCGGTTACGGGCTGATCATCTCAGGCCCTGCGCTCTATTTCGGCGAGCAACTCCGAATGCGGTGTGCGGCTGGCCTGGAGGCTGTTGCCAGCGGCTCTATTACCGCGCGCAACTCTCGGCTTGGTTGAAGACAGATATCAACGGCTGCGATCAACGAACGGGACATTCGTGGGTCACAACCATGGATTATTTACGCGTGGAACGCCATACGTAACATTTATAGCATTTAAGGCTAGGAGCATAGTAGTATATAGTTTACTTTCTGATAACTTAAAGTGCAGGTTTGACTTTTATTCTTGGAAATTTCCTCAAAATTCCAAAGCTGCCTCTATGTCGGGTGAATTTTCTTTTAACCGTTCATTTTTTTCGGCTAAGCTCACCCATTTTCATCTCATTTCACCACGCCTCACCACCTTTCAGTGACCTACGCCGATCATATGAAGGTGTAGATACGTACGGAGTTCCACTTGGATCTGGAATTACTTAAAATCTTTCTTTTCAACAATAGTCACGTCTATGCAAACTGCGTCCTGTAGATCTGGCTATACCGGATACATATATTTTAGCCTATGCGAACAAACTGCGTGTGTATTTTTATGACCTGCCCTTAGCAGGCCCGTGCTTTGTCGTTGTGAACTTGTTATTATCGGTGTTAGTTATTTTTTTGTCAACTTATTTAAACAAATTCGGCTCTTTATGAAAATAAAATTTTAACGTGAAAGCTACGCCTTATTTATTTAACAAATTAAGTGTTACGTAGTAGTTGTTTTTTGCAGCAAATGGCGCCCGAACAGATGTGAGTAACCCTGGTTTATATATTTTTATTGAATATTTTGGAATCTAATATAATTTTTTTTTTTTTGTTGTGTCAGTGGATGGTGACCTTAATCCGGTCGCGGTTATAACCTTTTTATTCTTTTCCAGCTAAAACAATCTTTTCCCAACGCCACGAGGTGATTTGACGTACCAACTCAATTTGACGTACCACCGTACCCTGTCACTGCGTCGGAAGTCTAGGATTCAACCCTACCGCTGTGTCGTCCGTCTGAAATTACAATTATTTACGATGTTAATTGTTTTTGACATTTTAATTTTAAAGAATTTGTTCTGCGAAACATAACTGTTTTCTTGCTGATTTTAATTGCGTTTTTTCATTTAATCCCATAATGGAACCTCGTGTTATTTATTGGTATTTAGAAACCCGTAGTTTGAACCCGTAGATGTTAGGGAACTCTTCATTACGGTAAGTCAGACGTAGTTCTATTTTTAAGGTAACGCTTTGGTCATTGAGATTTATTCTTTGTTGTAGTTGACTTACACAGGATTCGTTTCACTTCGATTGCTTAAATTTGTTTCTGCGATATTGCACAGCTTGTCACCTGGATATTCATTATGTCGCTGCGTATGGATGAGGATTCTATCGGCGATACGCCTCGCGCTCGCTCGGAGTGGGGTGCACAAGGACCTAGGGTGTTAGATCAGCAGTTCCATGATGAAGAAGAGGAACAGTTCTTCGATTCTGAGCCTCGATTCCAGCCTTTACGCGAAGCGGTATTTCAATCCCCAATGCCATCGAAGGACGAGTCGTTGACCAAATGGAACTTGGTTTTTTCGGGCGAAACGTGTGTTCGCGAATTCTTCTTTAGAGTTGAAGAAGAAGCTTTGGCTCGCAATGTACCCCCTTCTTATGTGGTAAGGCGCTTTCATGAGTTGTTGGCAGGTAGCGCATTAAAATATTTTAGGTCAATTAGGTTCCCTTCTTTAGTATATCCGACACTAAAATCCGCCTTCCTAAAGACTTTTGACGTTGCGGATTATGATTTTAAGGTTGAAAGTCAACTCCGTGCTCTTTCACAGAAGGCTAACCAGTCGGTAGTAGACTTTGTAATTCAGGCGCGGGACCTTAACGCCAAACTTCGTTCCCCTGTATCTGAAGATAGTTTATTTAATATAATTAAATACGGTATGAATCCCAGGTATCATCCTTGCCTCGCGACTAACATAGTTAGAGATATTGACGGATTGCTGGAAGTATCCAGGAACTTTGAAGCTTTCCAAGGCTCACGTCCGGCGCGGTTGGCAGTAGCACCAGTAGATACCGTCGAGTCGAACAGTTCTAGGGCTCTCGTTTGCATGAAGTGTGAGGCGACCGGCCACAATTATCGTAACTGTCCGAACGTTAGCCAGGCGGTATGTTTTAAATGTAGGCGCGTAGGAACGATCACCCGTGACTGTCCATCCTGTAACCCTTCCACGTCAAAAAACGTATCGATGGCGCACTGAGGGGTCCGTCAGTGTCGCCTGTTGTTGTTAATAGGATGCGTGACAACAGATTATTTATTGAAGTTACTATTGCCTATCACCCTGTAAAGGGTCTCCTGGATTCTGGTGCTCAAATTTCACTTATCGATGTCGACCTTTTGTCGGAACTCGGTTTAACTTATCACAACAACGTTCGACCAAATGTTGTATCTGCCGACAACTCACCTATCGACATTTTGGGTGGTTTGGACATCCCTATTGCCTTTAACGGTGCTCGTTTTTTACACTCGTGCCTAGTAAGCAGCAAACTGCCGACACCACTCATTTTAGGAATCGAATTTTGGAATTCTTTTGGGCTTACGGACATCTTGAAGGATGCGTTCTCTGGTGGTGTGACAGGGAGGCTTTTTGTCCCGTCACCTGGCCATTCTGGATTGGACCGTCCAGTGGTGAGCGAGGTGCGTTATATCCACCCACGCACAGTGCTTTCGTCGGATCAAGAGGCTAGTCTCCAAGCGGTTATTGGGGAATTCGAGGAAATCTCTTCCGAAAAGGCCGGACTTGGTTGTACTACATGGCTTTCTCATAAAATTGAGACGGTTGGCTCTCCTATTCGCCAACGCTATTATCCGTTATCGCCGGTCAAGTTGAGGGTTCTCAACGAGGAGATTGACAAGATGTTAGAGTTAGGGGTTATCCGCCCGTCGCGATCGCCTTGGGCTTCTCCTGTAGTCATGGTCACCAAGAAGGACGGTAGTGTGAGATTCTGCGTCGACAGTAGGAAGCTGAACAGCGTCACCATTCGGGATTCTTATCCTCTCCCACGCGTCCAGGACATCTTAGACAACTTACGCGGAGCCAAATATTTGACTTCGCTCGATTTTAGGAGTGCTTTCTGGCAGATTCCGTTGGCAGATAAGGCAAGCTGCGAGAAGACTGCTTTCATCGTTCCGCAGCGGGGTCTCTTCGAATTTGTACGTCTTCCATTTGGACTTACAAATGCGGCGTCCGAGATGCAGAGGCTCACTGACATGATCGTTAACTTTGAATATACTCCAGAGTCTGACGACTTCATTTTTGGTTACGTTGACGATTTAATCTTAGTTTCACGGGATTTTGACAGCCATCTTCGCCTCATCCGTCAGGTTCGTGACAGATTAAAAGAAGCTGGGCTCACTGTCAATTTAAAAAAAGTGCGAGTTCTGTAAGTCAGAGTTAAAGTATCTTGGCTACATCGTCAATGAGCAGGGACTCCAGACTGATCCGAAGAAACTCGAGGCGATCAGAGATTACCCGACTCCTTCGAGTGCTAAGGCTCTCCGCGCTTTTATCGGCATGTGTTCTTACTATCGCAGGTTTGTGGATGGTTTCTCGTCGATAATAGCTCCTCTTACGGCGTTGATTGGAAAAAGGAAGGGTCGTGATCCCATTGACTGGAATACTAGCGCTGCTGCGGCTTTCGTGAAATTAAAAGATGCTTTGATGAACGCACCGTTAATGGCTTGCCCCGATTTCTCGAAGCCTTTCATCCTGCAGTGTGACGCTAGTCAGGTTGGCCTAGGTTCAGTTCTAGCACAGGAATTTGATGGGGTAGAACACCCAATTGCTTATTATTCCCGTTTGTTTACTAAGGCTGAACGTGGTTACGGTACTACTGAGCACGAACTTCTCGCGGTCATCGATTCTATCAAGCATTTCCGCGGTTATCTCGATGGGATGAAATTTAAGATCATTACCGATCATATCGCTCTCAAGTGGCTAATTACCCTCGATAACCCTACTGGACGATTAGCTCGTTGGGCTACCTTGATTTCCCAGTATAACTTCGAGGTTGAGCATAAGAAGGGCGTCTTGAATGTCATTCCTGATGCCTTGTCACGGGCTCAGGTTGGGCTTGTTTCCTATACGCGCGGTGCTGATCCTTCTGGAGATCCATGGTACGAGCGCATCCATCAGGGCGTGAGAGAGACACCTCAACTGTTCACCGCCTATTCTCTGCGTGATGGTGTCTTAATGCGTAGGGTCGTGGTGGACAATCCTTTAGCTCCCAACCCATGGCGGATTGTTCTACCCTCGACAAGAACTAGGGAGGCCGTTGCTGAAATCCATAACGGATTCCCTAACGTGCATCCTGGCGTTATGAAGACGTACCTGTAAGCCCGTGATCTATATTATTGGCCGTATATGTACCGTGATGTTGCTAGGTTTCTTAGGGAGTGCGACGTTTGTAAGGCGTTTAAGATCGCTAACTCGCAACCACGCGGGGAACGACTATATCCTCGTCCTGTTACCGCTCCAATGGATCTCCTGTCAATTGATTTAATTGGACCTATGGCTGACGGTCGCAACGGCTACCGGTATATTCTAACAATGGTCGACGTTTTTACTAAATTTGTATGGTTGGCGCCACTAAAAAGTGTGAGTGCGGCGACTATTACTACGGCGCTCGAGAATGAGGTATTTTTACGTTATGGCATTCCGGCGAATATTTTGTGTGATAATGCGACTGTTTTCCATAGCGTGCAGTTCCTTGGGTTCTTAACTGGTTATGGCATACCACACCCTTGCTATACTCCGTATTATTCACCTCAAGCAAACGTTGTCGAAAGATACAATCAGGTTGTTATCACTACCCTTAGTATTTTGGTTGAAGGCGATCAGCACAGTTGGCCAAATCATTTACATAGGGTGGCTCTGTATCTGAATTCGTGTATCAATTTGGCTACATCGTATACTCCTAATTTCCTAATGTACGGTCGCGAGTTACCGATGGTTCGGGAACGTGTCGATGGTCAGGCTTTGGACCAAGAAGTGGGACCTAGCCGGGCTGAACGCGCAGCGAATCTTCAAACACTCCGCGAAGTATATGAAAGGGTTTCGGATTCTATGGTGTTGGCTTTCCACCGTAACGCTAGGAAATTCAATTCGAATCGTAGGTCCGTTAGGCTCAATGTCGGACAGTTGGTTTGGCGCAGGAACTTTCAGAGAGGGACGCCAGATCCACTCAGAGGAGGCAAGTTTGCACCGCGTTTTACGCAGTGTAGAGTAGTGAGGCGCGTTTCTCCACAGGTGTATGTGTTGGCCGACATTGATACAGAACACGTGGGCACGTACCACATTAAGGACATTTTGAAGTAGTTTATTCATTAGGGTCACTTCCTAGGGGGGTTTAACCCGGTTGTTATCTTCCAAATTCTAAGAAGCGCGTTCGTCCGCTCTCCTCTTTTGGATGTTTATCCCGTATTTTTTTGTCATAATGTTGTTTTTAATCCTCCAAATTCTAAGAAGCGCGTTTGTCCGCTAACGCTTTGGTTCTTTAATTCGATTTCTTTAAGCATTATTGATGTTTCCTTACAAGTGGAAGCGGTTTGGTTGGCTTCCCGCTTGAGGAACATTTCCTCAAATTGCTGATTGCCAACCTGTGTTTTCTTTTCGGTTGAAGTAGGCTTCCTTTTGTCAAGGGTCCCCTGAGACAGACGTTGTTTATAGGTTAGGTTTCTAGTAGTATAGTTTATTATTAGCGTAGTTTAAGTCGTTAGTTTTAGGTCATGGGCCTTGTACCCGTTTAATTTTCCGGACTTGGCTATTTCTCCGCCTCTTGGCGTTCGGTTTGGTCTACCGATGTTTATCGGTTTCCTTGAGCGCGTGTATGAGGGGTTTCGATTTTGCGCTCACGCGAATCGAGCCTCATCTCGATTGTTCGGTTGGTACCGCGTTTCAAGTTCTTACTCGGATTGTTCTCTTGGATTCGATTCCTAGTTTAAACTTAGGTGTTTGTCTTGACAGCGCCGCATTGGTTGTGGCACTTTTGAAGGTATGGTTTAAGGGGTGTTGTCCCGGCGCTAGTCGTTGGACAGGCTCTATCCCGTTTAGTGCGTGTGGACCACGTAATATACGGTTGGAACCAGTTCCCTGATTCATGTTTCTCTCGTAGGTTACATTACTGGTTAGCGTTAATGTAGGGTAATTTAATATTATTTTTTACGTAGGTTAATTGTTGGCTAAGTTCGTATAACGCGCTTACCAGTTAGGATACCGGCCGGGTCCAGTTGCCTGGTATTCGTGTTTATACGTGTATTCGTACATAATCGTAGGTGCAATACATTGGTATTTAAGATGTTAGGCTAGGTCTTAGTTGTGTAGGGTTGTGCTCTGGCTGTGGGTAAAGGTCTGATTTAGTTGTCCGGGTCCAAATACCGGGTATTCGTGTTTCATGCTTGATCGTACCTGGCGGTTTAAGTCACGCTTTCGCGGTGTAATTTTAGGGTTTTAGGTTAATTGGATAGTTTTTTTTTTTTTTTTGCCAACACGTGTCTGACGTTAGTTGTTATGGTCTGTGCGATAGGATTATTGTTTGGTCGTCATATTGCGCTGACGGTTTGGGAATTCAACGGATTGCATTTTCTTTAATCGCCTCGGCTCTTTCCGATTCCTCGTTTCTTGAGTTTTTAGGGTTCTCCGGTCTGCATCTTCTTCGAGACCATGGCGATGCCCCTACTCTTTCTACTGTAAGGCTTTAAGCTCCGAGGTTTGGGGTTTCATCTTTTGCAGATTCTTTTCTGTTTCTGGTTTTGCTTGGTTTTGGTTTGTTGGGTAGTGTTAAGATTTGTACCTGTGCCGGTTGTTTTTTCCGTTCTACCTGTTGCTGGTTTCTCCGTCGGTATTTTAGGAGTTATTCTGTGGACGTTACCGTGTGTTATGTCTGTCAAGTTTTACGACTGACTTCCTGAATCGCTGTCTCTTCTTGGAAAAGGTTATCCGGGATCCGGTCTTCTTTTAGCTTTATGGTACTATCGTTGAATCCTGGTTATCCACCTTTGTTTGTTTTTCTTTGTGTGTTTGAGAGATGCTGTAGCATTAAAAGTCGCTACATGTTTATTCTAAACTGTTGTAGCTAGCCGCTATTGCTTATACCACCATCTGGCCAATTTTGTCGGTATTAACTTGTGCAAGTGTTGACGTTTTTTTGAGGTCTAGATAATGGTTTTGCTACGAGCTAATATCACGCTTGGTAGTTTCGGCTACGATGTGCAGGTGGTGTTGTTATTAACCCTCATGGCTGGCTGTTGCATGAGCTGATGATATGCAAGGAGTTTTTTATAACCTTTTTGTTCTGCGGTTTTCTTTTTATTATTTAAAATTCATATTGAGAGCGTGTTTTATTTTGGATCGATAATTTTGACGACGTGAATTCTGTTTCTGGATTCATGGTGAAATGGTGTGTTTACTCCTGAAGAGCTAAATATCAGTATTTCTGGACTGTGTAGTGGTCTGTTTATTCATTCGGTGGTTGCGCTGATGAGCGTCTGTTGTTTGTGCGAGGAATATGAACTTGTAATTTGGGATATCCACCCGGAGATGCTATATCTTGTGATGGTGTGTTCAGGTGAGTTGTGCCGTCTACTGCGCTTCCAATTCCTTCTTGCGTGATCCGTTTTCGTAGGCCTATATTTGAAATTTTGTGATTTCTTTTTAGGTTCCAACTTTTCTCTAAAAAGGGGGTTTTCGGATTGTTAAAGCCAGTTCACTCTCCTGGACTGGGTAAGTTTCATATTATTCTATTTGGTTCTTTAGTGGCGTAACAGTTTGCTTGTAAGGACTAGTATTTACCTTCTTAAATATTCCATAGCTTCCGGTTACGGGCTGATCATCTCAGGCCCTGCGCTCTATTTCGGCGAGCAACTCCGAATGCGGTGTGCGGCTGGCCTGGAGGCTGTTGCCAGCGGCTCTATTACCGCGCGCAACTCTCGGCTTGGTTGAAGACAGATATCAACGGCTGCGATCAACGAACGGGACATTCGTGGGTCACAACCATGGATTATTTACGCGTGGAACGCCATACGTAACATTTATAGCATTTAAGGCTAGGAGCATAGTAGTATATAGTTTACTTTCTGATAACTTAAAGTGCAGGTTTGACTTTTATTCTTGGAAATTTCCTCAAAATTCCAAAGCTGCCTCTATGTCGGGTGAATTTTCTTTTAACCGTTCATTTTTTTCGGCTAAGCTCACCCATTTTCATCTCATTTCACCACGCCTCACCACCTTTCAGTGACCTACGCCGATCATATGAAGGTGTAGATACGTACGGAGTTCCACTTGGATCTGGAATTACTTAAAATCTTTCTTTTCAACAATAGTCACGTCTATGCAAACTGCGTCCTGTAGATCTGGCTATACCGGATACATATATTTTAGCCTATGCGAACAAACTGCGTGTGTATTTTTATGACCTGCCCTTAGCAGGCCCGTGCTTTGTCGTTGTGAACTTGTTATTATCGGTGTTAGTTATTTTTTTGTCAACTTATTTAAACAAATTCGGCTCTTTATGAAAATAAAATTTTAACGTGAAAGCTACGCCTTATTTATTTAACAAATTAAGTGTTACGTAGTAGTTGTTTTTTGCAGCACTATCTATCAGTATCTATCAGTATCTATCAGTATCTATCAGTATCTATCCATCAGTATCTATCAGTTTCTATCAGTATCTATCATATCAGTATCTATCATATCAGTATCTATCAGTATCTATCAGTTTCTATCAGTATATATTAGTATCTATCAGTATCTATCATATCAGTATCTATCAGTATCTTTCAGTATCTATCAGTATCTATCAGTATCTATCTATCAGTATCTATCAGTATCTATCAGTATCTATCAGTATCTATCATATCAGTATCTATCAGTATCTATCAGTATCTATCAGTATCTATCTATCAGTATCTATCAGTATCTATCAGTATCTATCAGTATCTATCAGTATCTATCAGTATCTATCAGTATCTATCAGTATCTATCTGTTTCTATCAGTATATATTAGTATCTATCAGTATCTATCAGTATCTATCATATCAGTATCTATCATATCAGTATCTATCAGTATCTATCAGTATCTATCAGTATCTATCAGTATCTATCTATCAGTATCTATCAGTATCTATCAGTATCTATCAGTATCTATCAGTATCTATCAGTATCTATCAGTATCTATCAGTATCTATCAGTATCTATCAGTATCTATCAGTATCTATCAGTATCTATCGGTATCTATCAGTATCTATCAGTATCTATCAGTATCTATCAGTATCTATCAGTATCTATCATATCAGTATCTATCATATCAGTATCTATCAGTATCTTTCAGTATCTATCAGTATCTATCAGTATCTATCAGTATCTATCTATCAGTATCTATCAGTATCTATCATATCAGTAGCTATCATATCAGTATCTATCAGTATCTATCAGTATCTATCTATCAGTATCTATCAGTATCTATCAGTATCTATCAGTATCTATCAGTATCTATCAGTATCTATCAGTATCTATCAGTATCTATCTTTCAGTATCTATCAGTACCTATCAGTATCTATCAGTCTCTATCAGTATCTATCATATCAGTATCTATCATATCAGTATCTATCAGTATCTATCAGTATCTATCAGTATCTATCAGTATCTATCAGTATCTATCAGTATCTATCAGTATCTATCAGTATCTATCTATCGGTATCAATCAGTATCTATCAGTATCTATCAGTATCTATCAGTATTTATCAGTATCTATCATATCAGTATCTATCATATCAGTATCTATCAGTATCTTTCAGTATCTATCAGTATCTATCAGTATCTATCTTGGAAAATTATCCGTAACTGGCTTCAGTTCTTCAGGATACTTGGCATCTTGGTGGTGAAATGAAAATGGACTGTAAAACTTAACTGGTGTATAATTCGAAGTAAAAAAAGTACAAAGAAAGCAAGTCCGTTACAAGAGTCGTGAGTCAGTGGATTTTGAAAGATCTGTTAAACAGGTAAGATGAACGAACAATTTTGTATGCATAATGTTGCCATATAAAACATTAATGAATTTAATACTGACTAAATTGAAGCTATACATTTCATTGAACATTTTATTTACAAAATATGCAATATGACTGAAAATTATTATGACATTATTATATTATAGAATTAATTAAATATTTGAATTGGAATAAACTTTGAATGAAATAAAATTGTTAAAAAGAATAAGGATTAAAAATTTTACAATTTTTAAACGTTTCTTAACAATCTATCAGTATCTATCAGTATCTATCATATCAGTAACTATCATATCAGTATATCTATCAGTATCTATCAGTATCTATCAGTATCTATCTATCAGTATCTATCAGTATCTATCAGTATCTATCAGTATCTATCAGTATCTATCAGTATCTATCGGTATCTATCAGTATCTATCATATCAGTATATATCATATCAGTATCTATCAGTATCTATCAGTATCTATCTATCAGTTTCTATCAGTATATATTAGTATCTATCAGTATCTATCATATCAGTATCTATCAGTATCTACCAGTATCTATCAGTATCTATCAAATCAGTATCTATCATATCAGTATCTATCAGTATCTATCAGTATCTATCTATCAGTATCTTTCAGTTTCTATCAGTATCTATCATATCAGTATCTATCATATCAGTATCTATCAGTATCTATCAGTATCTATCAGTATCTATCAGTATCTATCAGTATCTTTCAGTATCTATCAGTATCTATCAGTATCTATCAGTATCTATCTATCAGTATCTATCAGTATCTATCAGTATCTATCAGTATCTATCAGTATCTATCAGTATCTATCAGTATCTATCAGTATCTATTAGTATCAATCATATCAGTATCTATCATATCAGTATCTATCAGTATCTATCAGTATCTATCAGTATCTATCAGTATCTATTTATCAGTACCTATCAGTATCTATCAGTATCTATCAGTATCTATCATATCAGTATCTATCATATCAGTATCTATCAGTATCTATCAGTATCTATCTATCAGTATCTATCAGTATCTATCAGTATCTATCAGTATCTATCAGTATCTATCAGTATCTATCAGTATCTATCAGTATCTATCAGTATCTATCAGTATCTAACATATCAGTATCTATCATATCAGTATCTATCAGTATCTATCAGTATCTATCAGTATCTATCTATCAGTATCTATCAGTATCTATCAGTATCTATCAGTATCTATCAGTATCTATCAGTATCTATCAGTATCTATCATATCAGTATCTATCAGTATCTATCAGTATCTATCTATCAGTATCTATCAGTATCTATCAGTATCTATCAGTATCTATCAGTATCTATCAGTATCTATCAGTATCTATCATATCAGTATCTATCATTTCAGTATCTATCAGTATCTATCAGTATCTATCTATCAGTATCAATCAGTATCTATCAGTATCTATCAGTATCTATCAGTATCTATCAGTATCTAACATATCAGTATCTATCAGTATCTATCAGTATCTATCAGTATCTATCTATCAGTATCTATCAGTATCTATCAGTATCTATCAGTATCTATCAGTATCTATCAGTATCTATCAGTATCTATCAGTATCTATCAGTATCTATTAGTATCTATCAGTATCAATCATATCAGTATCTATCATATCAGTATCTATCAGTATCTATCAGTATCTATCAGTATCTATCAGTATCTATTTATCAGTATCTATCAGTATCTATCAGTATCTATCAGTATCTATCATATCAGTATCTATCATATCAGTATCTATCAGTATCTATCAGTATCTATCAGTATCTATCAGTATCTATCAGTATCTATCTATCAGTATCTATCAGTATCTATCAGTATCTTTCAGTATCTATCAGTATCTATCTATCAGTATCTATCAGTATCTATCAGTATCTATCAGTATCTATCAGTATCTATCAGTATCTATCAGTATCTAACATATCAGTATCTATCATATCAGTATCTATCAGTATCTATCAGTATCTATCAGTATCTATCTATCAGTATCTATCAGTATCTATCAGTATCTATCAGTATCTATCAGTATCTATCAGTATCTATCATATCAGTATCTATCATATCAGTATCTATCATATCAGTATTTATCAGTATCTATCAGTACCTATCTATCAGTATCTATCAGTATCTATCAGTATCTATCAGTATCTATCAGTATCTATCAGTATCTATCAGTCTCTATCAGTATCTATCATATCAGTATCTATCATATCAGTATCTATCAGTATCTATCAGTATCTATCAGTATCTATCTATCGGTATCTATCAGTATCTATCTATCGGTATCTATCAGTATCTATCAGTATCTATTAGTATCTATCAGTATCTATCAGTATCTATCATATCAGTATCTATCATATCAGTATCTATCATATCAGTATCTATCAGTCTATCAGTATCTATCAGTATCTATCAGTATCTATCAGTATCTATCAGTATCTATCAGTATCTATCAGTATCTATCAGTATCTATCATATCAGTATCTATCATATCAGTATCTATCATATCAGTATCTATCAGTATCTATCAGTATCTATCTATCAGTATCTATCAGTATCTATCAGTATCTATCAGTATCTATCAGTATCTATCAAATCAGTATCTATCATATCAGTATCTATCAGTATCTATCCATCAGTATCTATCAGTATCTATCAGTATCTATCATATCAGTATCTATCATATCAGTATCTATCAGTTTCTATCAGTATCTATCTATCAGTATCAATCAGTATCTATCTATCAGTTTCTATCAGTATATATTAGTATCTATCAGTATCTATCATATCAGTATCTATCAGTATCTATCATATCAGTATCTATCATATCAGTATCTATCAGTATCTATCAGTATCTATCAGTATCTATCATATCAGTATCTATCATATCAGTATCTATCAGTATCTATCAGTATCTATCTATCAGTATCTATCAGTATCTATCAGTATCTATCATATCAGTATCTATCATATCAGTATCTATCAGTATCTATCAGTATCTATCAGTATCTATCAGTATCTATCAGTATCTATCAGTATCTATCAGTATCTATCAGTATCTATCAGTATCTATCAGTATCTATCTATCAGTATCTATCAGTATCTATTAGTATCTATCAGTATCTATCAGTATCTATCATATCAGTATCTATCATATCAGTATCTATCAGTATCTATCAGTATCTATCAATCGGTATCTATCAGTATCTATCAGTATCTATCATATCAGTATCTTTCATATCAGTATCTATCAGTATCTATCAGTATCTATCAGTATCTATCATATCAGTATCTATCATATCAGTATCTATCAGTATCTATCTATCAGTATCTATCAGTATCTATCATATCAGTATCTATCATATCAGTATCTATCAGTATCTATCAGTATCTATCAGTATCTATCTATCAGTATCTATCAGTATCTATCAGTATCTATCAGTATCTATCAGTATCTATCAGTATCTATCAGTATCTATCAGTATCTATCAGTATCTATCAGTATCTATCAGTATCTATCAGTATCTATCAGTATCTATCAGTATCTATCATATCAGTATCTATCATATCAGTATCTATCAGTATCTATCTATCAGTTTCTATCAGTATATATTAGTATCTATCAGTATCTATCAGTATCTATCTATCAGTTTCTATCAGTATATATTAGTATCTATCAGTATCTATCAGTATCTATCATTTTATTTCATTCAAAGTTTATTCCAATTCAAATATTTAATTAATTCTATAATATAATAATGTCATAATAATTTTCAGTCATATTGCATATTTTGTAAATAAAATGTTCAATGAAATGTATAGCTTCAATTTAGTCAGTATTAAATTCATTAATGTTTTATATGGCAACATTATGCATACAAAATTGTTCGTTCATCTTACCTGTGTAACAGATCTTTCAAAATCCACTGACTCACGACTCTTGTAACGGACTTGCTTTCTTTGTACTTTTTTTACTTCGAATTATACACCAGTTAAGTTTTACAGTCCATTTTCATTTCACCACCAAGATGCCAAGTATCCTGAAGAACTGAAGCCAGTTACGGATAATTTTCCAAGATAGATACTGATAGATACTGATAGATACTGAAAGATACTGATAGATACTGATATGATAGATACTGATATGATAGATACTGATAAATACTGATAGATACTGATAGATACTGATAGATACTGATAGATACCGATAGATAGATACTGATAGATACTGATAGATACTGATAGATACTGATAGATACTGATAGATACTGATAGATACTGATAGATACTGATAGATACTGATATGATAGATACTGATAGACTGATAGATACTGATAGGTACTGATAGATACTGAAAGATAGATACTGATAGATACTGATAGATACTGATAGATACTGATAGATACTGATAGATACTGATAGATAGATACTGATAGATACTGATAGATACTGATAGATACTGATAGATACTGATATGATAGCTACTGATATGATAGATACTGATAGATACTGATAGATAGTGTAGCGTTAAAAGTCGCTACATGTTTATTCTAAACTGTTGTAGCTAGCCGCTATTGCTTATACCACCACCTGGCCAATTTTGTCGGTATTAACTTGTGCAAGTGTTGACGGTTTTTGAGGTCTAGATAATGGTTTTGCTACGAGCTAATATCACGCTTGGTAGTTTCGGCTACGATGTGCAGGTGGTGTTGTTATTAACCCTCATGACTGGCTGTTGCATGAGCTGATGATATGCAAGGAGTTTTTTATAACCTTTTTGTTCTGCGGTTGTCTTTTTATTATTTAAAATTCATATTGAGAGCGTGTTTTATTTTGGATCGATAATTTTGACGACGTGAATTCTGTTTCTGGATTCATGGTGAAATGGTGTGTTTACTCCTGAAGAGCTAAATATCAGTATTTCTGGACTGTGTAGTGGTCTGTTTATTCATTCGGTGGTTGCGCTGATGAGCGCCTGTTGTTTGTGCGAGGAATATGAACTTGTAATTTGGGATATCCACCCGGAGATGCTATATCTTGTGATGGTGTGTTCAGGTGAGTTGTGCCGTCTACTGCGCTTCCAATTCCTTCTTGCGTGATCCGTTTTCGTAGGCCTATATTTTAAATTTTGTGATTTCTTTTTAGGTTCCAACTTTTCTCTAAAAAGGGGGTTTTCGGATTGTTAAAGCCAGTTCACTCTCCTGGACTGGGTAAGTTTCATATTATTCTATTTGGTTCTTTAGTGGCGTAACAGTTTGCTTGTAAGGACTAGTATTTACCTTCTTAAATATTCCATAGCTTCCGGTTACGGGCTGATCATCTCAGGCCCTGCGCTCTATTTCGGCGAGCAACTCCGAATGCGGTGTGCGGCTGGCCTGGAGGCTGTTGCCAGCGGCTCTATTACCGCGCGCAACTCACGGCTTGGTTGAAGACAGAAGATACCAACGGCTGCGACCAACCTTCGGGACATTCGTGGGTCACAACCATGGATTATTTACGCGTGGAACGCCATACGTAACGTTTATAGCATTTAAGGCTAGGAGCATAATAGTGTATAGTTTACTTTCTGATAACTTAACGTGCAGGTTTGATTTTTATTGTTGGAAATTTCCTCCAAATTCCAAAGCTACCTCTATGTCGGGTGAATTATCTTTTTAATCGTTCATTTTTCGGCTAAGCTCACCCATTTTCATCTCATTTCACCACGCCTCACCACCTTTTAGTGACCTATGCCGATCATATGAAGGTGTAGATAAGTACGGAGTTTCCACTTGGATCTGGAACCACTTAAAATGTTTCTTTTCAACAATAGTCACGTCTATGCAAACTGCGTCCTGTAGATCTGGCTATACCGGATACATATATTTTAGCCTATGCGAACAAACTGCGTGTGTATTTTTATGACCTGCCCTTAGCAGGCCCGTGCTTTGTCGTTGTGAACTTGTTATTATCGGTGTTAGTTATTTTTTTGTCAACTTATTTAAACAAATTCGGCTCTTTATGAAAATAAAATTTTAACGTGAAAGCTACGCCTTATTTATTTAACAAATTAAGTGTTACGTAGTAGTTGTTTTTGCAGCAAATGGCGCCCGAACATATGTGAGTAACCCTGGTTTATATATTTTTATTGAATATTTTGGAATCTAAATTATTTTTTTTTTTTTTTTTGTTGTGTCAGTGGATGGTGACCTTAATCCGGTCGCGGTTATAACCTTTTTATTCTTTTCCAGCTAAAACAATCTTTTCCCAACGCCACGAGGTGATTTGACGTACCAACTCAATTTGACGTACCACCGTACCCTGTCACTGCGTCGGAAGTCTAGGATTCAACCCTGCCGCTGTGTCGTCCGTCTGAAATTACAATTATTTACGATGTTAATTGTTTTTGACATTTTAATTTTAAAGAATTTGTTCTGCGAAACATAACTGTTTTCTTGCTGATTTTAATTGCGTTTTTTCATTTAATCCCATAATTGAACCTCGTGTTATTTATTGGTATTTAGAAACCCGTAGTTTAAACCTGTAGATGTTAGGGAACTCTTCATTACGGTAAGTCAGACGTAGTTCTATTTTTAACCGACTTCAAAAAAAGGAGGGGGTTCTCAGTTCGGTTGTATGTTTTTTTTTTTTTTTTTTTTTTTTTTTTTTTTTTTTAATGTTTGTTACCTCATAACTCCGTCATTTATGAGTCGATTTGGAAAATTCTTTTTAGGTTCATGAATAGACATCTCAAGGTTGGTCCCATAAAATTTTGGTGAAGATCGGATGACGAGATCCATGAGGAATCGAAGGAATTCCTGAAATTTTATAGGCACTCATAATATTTTTCATGTATTTTCTAAAACTATTTAAGTATTTGCATATGGCAGTCATCATCTTCTCATGCTGAACTGATGATGGAAGGTACAACTCCTTAACAGTTAGGAGTTAGGAGATATTTCAAACGAGATGCATGCCTTCAAGACCTCCCTGATCACCCCGCCATAAGTATTTTATATGAATCACTAAAAAGCGAAAAAAAAATTTTTAACAAAAAATAGAACCGACTTCAGTAAAACTATAAAGCCGAAAATAACCCGTTCAAGTACAGATTACATTTGACTCACCCTTTGAAGTCGGTGCCAAACCTCACGTAAACTTTAATATATAAATATAATAACTGAGTGGTTTGGGATCGATTTCAAAGGGTGAGTCAAATGTAATCTGTACTTGAACGGGTTATTTTCGGCTTTATAGTTTTACTGAAGTCGGTTCTATTTTTTGTTAAAAATTTTTAAGGTAACGCTTTGGTCATTGAGATTTCCTTTGTTGTAGTTGACTTACACAGGATTCGTTTCACTTCGATTGCTTAAATTTGTTTCTGCGATATTGCACAGCTTGTCACCTGGATATTCATTATGTCGCTGCGTATGGATGAGGATTCTATCGGCGATACGCCTCGCGCTCGCTCGGAGTGGGGTGCACAAGGACCTAGGGTGTTAGATCAGCAGTTCCATGATGAAGAAGAGGAACAGTTCTTCGATTCTGAGCCTCGATTCCAGCCTTTACGCGAAGCGGTATTTCAATCTCCAATGCCATCGAAGGACGAGTCTTTGACCAAATGGAACTTAGTTTTTTCGGGCGAAACGTGTGTTCGCGAATTCTTCTTTAGAGTTGAAGAAGAAGCTTTGGCTCGTAATATACCCCCTTCTTATGTGGTAAGGCGCTTTCATGAGTTGTTGGCAGGTAGCGCATTAAAATATTTTAGGTCAATTAGGTTCCCTTCTTTATTATATCCGACACTAAAATCCGCCTTCCTAAAGACTTTTGACGTTGCGGATTATGATTTTAAGGTTGAAAGTCAACTCCGTGCTCTTTCACAGAAGGCTAACCAGTCGGTAGTAGACTTTGTAATTCAGGCGCGGGACCTTAACGCCAAACTTCGTTCCCCTGTATCTGAAGATAGTTTATTTAATATAATTAAATACGGTATGAATCCCAGGTATCATCTTTGCCTCGCGACTAACATAGTTAAAGATATTGACGGATTGCTGGAAGTATCCAGGAACTTTGAAGCTTTCCAAGGCTCACGTCCGGCGCGGTTGGCAGTAGCACCAATAGATACCGACGCGTCGAACAGTTCTAGGGCTCTCGTTTGCATGAAGTGTGAGGCGACTGGCCACAATTATCGTAACTGTCCGAACGTTAGCCAGGCGGTATGTTTTAAATGTAGGCGCGTAGGAACGATCACCCGTGACTGTCCATCCTGTAACCCTTCAACGTCAAAAAACGTATCGATGGCGCACTGAGGGGTCCGTCAGTGTCGCCTGTTGTTGTTAATAGGATGCGTGACAACAGATTATTTATTGAAGTTACTATTGCCTATCACCCTGTAAAGGGTCTCCTGGATTCTGGTGCTCAAATTTCACTTATCGATGTCGACCTTTTGTCGGAACTCGGTTTAACTTATCACAACAACGTTCGACCAAATGTTGTATCTGCCGACAACTCACCTATCGACATTTTGGGTGGTTTGGACATCCCTATTGCCTTTAACGGTGCTCGTTTTTTACACTCGTGCCTAGTAAGCAGCAAACTGCCGACACCACTCATTTTAGGAATCGAATTTTGGAATTCTTTTGGGCTTACGGACATCTTGAAGGATGCGTTCTCTGGTGGTGTGACAGGGAGGCTTTTTGTCCCGTCACCTGGCCATTCTGGATTGGACCGTCCAGTGGTGAGCGAGGTGCGTTATATCCACCCACGCACAGTGCTTTCGTCGGATCAAGAGGCTAGTCTCCAAGCGGTTATTGGGGAATTCGAGGAAATCTCTTCCGAAAAGGCCGGACTTGGTTGTACTACATGGCTTTCTCATAAAATTGAGACGGTTGGCTCTCCTATTCGCCAACGCTATTATCCGTTATCGCCGGTCAAGTTGAAGGTTCTCAACGAGGAGATTGACAAGATGTTAGAGTTAGGGGTTATCCGCCCGTCGCGATCGCCTTGGGCTTCTCCTGTAGTCATGGTCACCAAGAAGGACGGAAGTGTAAGATTCTGCGTCGACAGTAGGAAGCTGAACAGCGTCACCATTCGGGATTCTTATCCTCTCCCACGCGTCCAGGACATCTTAGACAACTTACGCGGTGCCAAATATTTGACTTCGCTCGATTTTAGGAGCGCTTTCTGGCAGATTCCGTTGGCAGATAAGGCAAGCTGCGAGAAGACTGCTTTCATCGTTCCGCAGCGGGGTCTCTTCGAATTTGTACGCCTTCCATTTGGACTTACAAATGCGGCGTCCGAGATGCAGAGGCTCACTGACATGATCGTTAACTTTGAATATACTCCAGAGTCTGACGACTTCATTTTTGGTTACGTTGACGATCTAATCTTAGTTTCACGGGATTTTGACAGCCATCTGCGCCTCATCCGTCAGGTTCGTGACAGATTAAAAGAAGCTGGGCTCACTGTCAATTTAAAAAAGTGCGAGTTCTGTAAGTCAGAGTTGAAGTATCTTGGCTACATCGTCAATGAGCAGGGACTCCAGACTGATCCGAAGAAACTCGAGGCGATCAGAGATTACCCGACTCCTTCGAGTGCTAAGGCTCTCCGCGCTTTTATCGGCATGTGTTCTTACTATCGTAGGTTTGTGGATGGTTTCTCGTCGATAATAGCTCCTCTTACGGCGTTGATTGGAAAAAGGAAGGGTCGTGATCCCATTGACTGGAATACTAGCGCTGCTGCGGCTTTCGTGAAATTAAAAGATGCTTTGATGAACGCACCGTTAATGGCTTGCCCCGATTTCTCGAAGCCTTTCATCCTGCAGTGTGACGCTAGTCAGGTTGGCCTAGGTTCAGTTCTAGCACAGGAATTCGACGGGGTTGAACACCCAATTGCTTATTATTCCCGTTTGTTTACTAAGGCTGAACGTGGTTACGGTACTACTGAGCACGAGCTTCTCGCGGTCATCGATTCTATCAAGCATTTCCGCGGTTATCTCGATGGGATGAAATTTAAGATCATTACCGATCATATCGCTCTCAAGTGGCTAATTACCCTCGATAACCCTACTGGACGATTAGCTCGTTGGGCTACCTTGATTTCCCAGTATAACTTCGAGGTTGAGCATAAGAAGGGCGTCTTGAATGTCGTTCCTGATGCCTTGTCACGGGCTCAGGTTGGGCTTGTTTCCTATACGCGCGGTGCTGATCCTTCTGGAGATCCATGGTACGAGCGCATCTATCAGGGCGTGAGAGAGACACCTCAACTGTTCACCGCCTATTCTCTGCGTGATGGTGTCTTAATGCGTAGGGTCGTGGTGGACAATCCTTTAGCTCCCAACCCATGGCGGATTGTTCTACCCTCGACAAGAACTAGGGAGGCCGTTGCTGAAATCCATAACGGATTCCCTAACGTGCATCCTGGCGTTATGAAGACGTACCTGAAAGCCCGTGATCTATATTATTGGCCGTATATGTACCGTGATGTTGCTAGGTTTCTTAGGGAGTGCGACGTTTGTAAGGCGTTTAAGATCGCTAACTCGCAACCACGCGGGGAACGACTATATCCTCGTCCTGTTACCGCTCCAATGGATCTCCTGTCAATTGATTTAATTGGACCTATGGCTGACGGTCGCAACGGCTACCGGTATATTCTAACAATGGTCGACGTTTTTACTAAATTTGTATGGTTGGCGCCACTAAAAAGTGTGAGTGCGGCGACTATTACTACGGCGCTCGAGAATGAGGTATTTTTACGTTATGGCATTCCGGCGAATATTTTGTGTGATAATGCGTCTGTTTTCCATAGTGTGCAGTTCCTTGGATTCTTAACGGGTTATGGCATACCACACCCTTGCTATACTCCGTATTATTCACCTCAAGCAAACGTTGTCGAAAGATACAATCAGGTTGTTATCACTACCCTTAGTATTTTGGTTGAAGGCGATCAGCACAGTTGGCCAAATCATTTACATAGGGTGGCTCTGTATCTGAATTCGTGTATCAATTTGGCTACATCGTATACTCCTAATTTCCTAATGTACGGTCGCGAGTTACCGATGGTTCGGGAACGTGTCGATGGTCAGGCTTTGGACCAAGAAGTGGGACCTAGCCGGGCTGAACGCGCAGCGAATCTTCAAACACTCCGCGAAGTATATGAAAGGGTTTCGGATTCTATGGTGTTGGCTTTCCACCGTAACGCTAGGAAATTCAATTCGAATCGTAGGTCCGTTAGGCTCAATGTCGGACAGTTGGTTTGGCGCAGGAACTTTCAGAGAGGGACGCCAGATCCACTCAGAGGAGGCAAGTTTGCACCGCGTTTTACGCAGTGTAGAGTAGTGAGGCGCGTTTCCCCACAGGTGTATGTGTTGGCCGACATTGATACAGAACACGTGGGCACGTACCACATTAAGGACATTTTGAAGTAGTTTATTCATTAGGGTCACTTCCTAGGGGGGTTTAACCCAGTTGTCATCTTCCAAATTCTAAAAAGCGCGTTCGTCCGCTCTCCTCTTTTGGATGTTTATCCCGTATTTTTTTGTCATAATGTTGTTTTTAATCCTCCAAATTCTAAGAAGCGCGTTCGTCCGCTGACACCTTTTCTTTGGTTCTTTAATTCGATTTCTTTAAGCATTATTGATGTTTCCTTACAAGTGGAAGCGGTTTGGTTGGCTTCCCGCTTGAGGAACATTTCCTCAAATTGCTGATTGCCAACCTGTGTTTTCTTTTCGGTTGAAGTAGGCTTCCTTTTGTCAAGGGTCCCCTGAGACAGACGTTGTTTATAGGTTAGGTTTCTAGTAGTATAGTTTATTATTAGCGTAGTTTAAGTCGTTAGTTTTAGGTCATGGGCCTTGTACCCGTTTAATTTTCCGGACTTGGCTATTTCTCCGCCTCTTGGCGTTCGGTTTGGTCTACCGATGTTTATCGGTTTCCTTGAGCGCGTGTATGAGGGGTTTCGATTTTGCGCTCACGCGAATCTGATAGATACTGATGGATAGATACTGATAGATACTGATAGATACTAATAGATACTGATAGATACTGATAGATAGATACTGATAGATACTGATAGATACTGATAGATACTGATAGATACTGATAGATACTGATAGATACTGATAGATACTGATATGATAGATACTGATATGATAGATACTGATAGATAGATACTGATAGATAGATACTGATAGATAGATACTGATAGATACTGATAGATACTGATAGATAGATACTGATAGATACTGATAGATACTGATATGATAGATACTGATATGATAGATACTGATAGATACTGATAGATACTGATAGATACTGATAGATACTGATAGATACTGATAGATACTGATAGATACTGATAGATGCTGATAGATACTGATAGATACTGATAGATACTGATAGATACTGATAGATAGATACTGATAGATACTGATAGATAGATACTGATAGATACTGATATGTAAGATACTGATAGATACTGATAGATAGATACTGATAGATACTGATAGATACTGATAGATAGATACTGATAGATACTGATATGATAGATACTGAAAGATACTGATATGATAGATACTGATATGATAGATACTGATAGATACTGATAGATACTAATAGATACTGATAGATACTGATAGATAGATACTGATAGATACTGATAGATACTGATAGATACTGATAGATACTGATAGATACTGATAGATACTGATATGATAGATACTGATAGATACTGATAGATACTGATAGATACTGATATGATAGATACTGATATGATAGATACTGATATGATAGATACTGATAGATACTGATAGATACTGATAGATACTGATAGATACTGATATGATAGATACTGATATGATAGATACTGATAGATACTGATAGATACTAATTTATACTGATAGAAACTGATAGATAGATACTGATAGATACTGATAGATACTGATATGATAGATACTGATATGATAGATACTGATAGATACTGATAGATACTGATAGATACTGATAGATACTGATAGATACTGATAGATACTGATAGATAGATACTGATAGATACTGATAGATACTGATATGATAGATACTGATAGAAACAGATAGATACTGATGGATAGATACTGATAGATACTGATAGATACTGATATGATAGATACTGATTTGATAGATACTGATAGATACTGATAGATACTGATAGATACTGATAGATACTGATAGATACCGATAGATACTGATAGATACTGATAGATAGATACTGATAGATACTGATAGATACTGATAGATACTGATATGATAGATACTGATATGATAGATACTGATATGATAGATACTGATATGATAGATACTGATAGATACCGATAGATACTGATAGATACTGATAGATACTGATAGATACTGATAGATAGATACTGATAGATACTGATAGATACTGATAGATACTGATATGATAGATACTGATATGATAGATACTGATAGATACTTATATATATTGATAGAAACTGATAGATAGATACTGATAGATACTGATATGATAGATACTGATATGATAGATACTGATAGATACTGATAGATACTGATAGATACTGATAGATACTGATAGATAGATACTGATAGATACTGATAGATACTGATATGATAGATACTGATATGATAGATACTGATAGATACTGATAGATAGATACTGATAGATACTGATAGATACTGAAAGATACTGATAGATACTGATATGATAGATACTGATATGATAGATACTGATAAATACTGATAGATACTGCTAGATACTGATAGATACCGATAGATAGATACTGATAGATACTGATAGATACTGATAGATACTGATAGATACTGATAGTAACTGATAGATACTGATAGATACTGATAGATACTGATAGATACTGATAGTAACTGATAGATACTGATAGATACTGATAAATACTGATATGATAGATACTGATATGATAGATACTGATAGATACTGATAGATACTGATAGATACTGATAGATACTGATAGATACTGATAGATACTGATAGATACTGATAGATACTGATAGATAGATACTGATAGATACTGATATATACTGATATGATAGATACTGATATGTTAGATACTGATAGATACTGATAGATACTGATAGATACTGATAGATACTGATAGATACTGATAGATAAATACTGATATGATAGATACTGATAGATACCGATAGATACTAATATATACTGATAGAAACTGATAGATAGATACTGATAAATACTGATAGATACTGATAGATACTGATATGATAGAAACTGATATGATAGATACTGATAGATACTGATAGATACTGATAGATGCTGATAGATGCTGATAGATGCTGATAGATACTGATAGATACTGATAGATACTGATAGATACTGATAGATACTGATAGATACTGATAGATAGATACTGATAGATACTGATATGATAGATACTGATATGATAGATACTGATAGATACTGATAGATAGATACTGATATGATAGATACAGATAGATACTGAAAGATACTGATAGATACTGATAGATACTGATAGAAAGATACTGATAGATACTGATAGATACTGATAGATACTGATAGATACTGATATGATAGATACTGAGAGATACTGATAGATACTGATAGATACTGATAGATACTGATAGATACTGATAGATACTGATAGATACTGATAGATACTGATAGATACTGATAGATACTGATAGATACTGATAGATACTGATAGATACTGATAGATATATACTGATAGATACTGATAGATACTGATAGATACTGATAGATAGATACTGATAGATACTGATAGATACTGATATGATAGATACTGATATGATAGATACTGATATGATAGATACTGATATGATAGATACTGATAGATACAGATAGATACTAATATATACTGATAGAAACTGATAGATAGATACTGATAGATACTGATAGATACTGATATGATAGATACTGATATGATAGATACTGATATGATAGATACTGATATGATAGATACTGATAGATACTGATAGATACTGATAGATACTGATATGATAGAAACTGATAGATACTGATATATACTGATATGATAGATACTGATATGATAGATACTGATAGATACTTATATATATTGATAGAAACTGATAGATAGATACTGATAGATACTGATATGATAGATACTGATATGATAGATACTGATAGATACTGATAGATACTGATAGATACTGATAGATAGATACTGATAGATACTGATAGATACTGATATGATAGATACTGATATGATAGATACTGATAGATACTGATAGATAGATACTGATAGATACTGATAGATACTGAAAGATACTGATAGATACTGATATGATAGATACTGATATGATAGATACTGATAAATACTGATAGATACTGCTAGATACTGATAGATACCGATAGATAGATACTGATAGATACTGATAGATACTGATAGATACTGATAGATACTGATAGATACTGATAGATACTGATAGTAACTGATAGATACTGATAGATACTGATAGATACTGATAGATACTGATAGTAACTGATAGATACTGATAGATACTGATAAATACTGATATGATAGATACTGATATGATAGATACTGATAGATACTGATAGATACTGATAGATACTGATAGATACTGATAGATACTGATAGATACTGATAGATAGATACTGATAGATACTGATAGATACTGATATGATAGATACTGATATGTTAGATACTGATAGATACTGATAGATACTGATAGATACTGATAGATACTGATAGATACTGATAGATACTGATAGATACTGATAGATACTGATAGATACTGATAGATACTGATAGATACTGATAGATACTGATATGATAGATACTGATATGATAGATACTGATAGATACTGATAGATACTAATAGATACTGATAGATACTGATAGATACTGATAGATACTGATAGATACTGATAGATACTGATAGATAGATACTGATAGATACTGATAGATACTGATAGATACTGATATGATAGATACTGATATGTTAGATACTGATAGATACTGATAGATACTGATAGATACTGATAGATACTGATAGATACTGATAGATACTGATTGATACTGATAGATAGATACTGATAGATACTGATAGATACTGATAGATACTGATATGATAGATACTGATATGATAGATACTGATATGATAGATACTGATAGATACTGATAGATACTGATAGATAGATACTGATAGATACTGATATGATAAATACTGATATGATAGATACTGATAGATACAGATAGATACTAATATATACTGATAGAAACTGATAGATAGATACTGATAGATACTGATAGATACTGATAGATACTGATAGATACTGATATGATAGAAACTGATATGATAGATACTGATGGATACTGATAGATACTGATAAATACTGATAGATACTGATAGATACTGATAGATACTGAAAGATACTGATAGATACTGAAAGATACTGATAGATACTGATAGATAGATACTGATAGATACTGATAGATACTGATAGATACTGATAGATACTGATAGATACTGATAGATACTGATAGATACTGATAGATAGATACTGATAGATACTGATATGATAAATACTGATATGATAGATACTGATAGATACTGATAGATACTGATAGATACTGATAGATAGATACTGATAGATACTGATAGATACTGATAGATACTGATATGATAAATACTGATATGATAGATACTGATAGATACCGATAGATACTAATATATACTGATAGAAACTGATAGATAGATACTGATAGATACTGATAGATACTGATATGATAGAAACTGATATGATAGATACTGATAGATACTGATAGATACTGATAGATGCTGATAGATGCTGATAGATGCTGATAGATACTGATAGATACTGATAGATACTGATAGATACTGATAGATACTGATAGATAGATACTGATAGATACTGATATGATAGATACTGATAGATACTGATAGATAGATACTGATAGATACTGATAGATACTGATAGATACTGATAGATACTGATAGTAACTGATAGATACTGATAGATACTGATAGATACTGATAGATACTGATAGATACTGATAGTAACTGATAGATACTGATAGATACTGATAGATACTGATAGATACTGATAAATACTGATATGATAGATACTGATATGATAGATACTGATAGATACTGATAGATACTGATAGATACTGATAGATACTGATAGATACTGATAGATACTGATAGATACTGATAGATACTGATAGATACTGATAGATACTGATAGATACTGATAGATAGATACTGATAGATACTGATAGATACTGATATGATAGATACTGATATGTTAGATACTGATAGATACTGATAGATACTGATAGATACTGATAGATACTGATAGATACTGATAGATACTGATAGATACTGATAGATACTGATAGATACTGATAGATACTGATAGATACTGATAGATACTGATATGATAGATACTGATATGATAGATACTGATAGATACTGATAGATACTGATAGATACTGATAGATACTGATAAATAGATACTGATAGATACTGATAGATACTGATAGATACTGATAGATACTGATAGATACTGATAGATACTGATAGATACTGATATGATAGATACTGATATGATTGATACTGATAGATACTGATAGATACTGATAGATACTGATAGATACTGATAGATACTGATAGATACTGATAGATACTGATAGATACTGATAGATAGATACTGTTAGATACTGATAGATACTGATAGATACTGATAGATACTGATATGATAGATACTGATATGTTAGATACTGATAGATACTGATAGATACTGATAGATACTGATAGATACTGATAGATACTGATAGATACTGATAGATACTGATAGATAGATACTGATAGATACTGATATGATAGATACTGATATGATAGATACTGATAGATACTGATAGATACTGATAGATAGATACTGATAGATACTGATATGATAAATACTGATATGATAGATACTGATAGATACTGATAGATACTAATATATACTGATAGAAACTGATAGATAGATACTGATAGATACTGATAGATAATGATAGATACTGATAGATACTGATATGATAGAAACTGATATGATAGATACTGATGGATACTGATAGATACTGATAAATACTGATAGATACTGATAGATACTGATAGATACTGATAGATACTGATAAATACTGATAGATACTGAAAGATACTGATAGATACTGATAGATAGATACTGATAGATACTGATAGATACTGATAGATACTGATATGATAGATACTGATATGATAGATACTGATATGATAGATACTGATATGATAGATACTGATAGATACTGATAGATACTGATAGATACTGATATGATAGAAACTGATATGATAGATACTGATAGATACTGATAGATAGTGATAGATACTGATAGATACTGATAGATACTGATAGATACTGATAGATACTGATAGATACTGATAGAGACTGATAGATACTGATAGATAGATACTGATAGATACTGATAGATACTGATATGATAGATACTGATATGATAGATACTGATAGATACTGATAGATAGATACTGATAGATACTGATAGATACTAATAGATACTGAAAGATACTGATAGATACTGATATGATAGATACTGATATGATAGATACTGATATGATAGATACTGATAGATACTGATAGATACTGATAGATACTGATAGATACTGATAGATACTGATATGATAGATACTGATTTGATAGATACTGATAGATACTGATAGATACTGATAGATACTGATAGATAGATACTGATAGATACTGATAGATACTGATAGATACTGATATGATAGATACTGATAGATACTGATAGATACTGATAGATACTGATAGATACTGATAGATACTGATAGATACTGATAGATACTGATAGATAGATACTGATAGATACTGATAGATACTGATAGATACTGATATGATAGATACTGATATGATAGATACTGATATGATAGATACTGATATGATAGATACTGATATGATAGATAGTGATAGATACTGATAGATACTAATATATACTGATAGAAACTGATAGATAGATACTGATAGATACTGATAGATACTGATATGATAGATACTGATATGATAGATACTGATATGATAGATACTGATAGATACTGATAGATACTGATAAATACTGATAGATACTGATAGATACTGATAGATACTGAAAAATACTGATAGATACTGATATGATAGATACTGATAGATACTGATAGATACTGATATGATAGATACTGATAGATACTGATAGAAAGATACTGATAGATACTGATAGATACTGATAGATACTGATAGATACTGATAGATACTGATAGATACTGATAGATACTGATAGATACTGATAGATACTGATAGATACTGATAGATACTGATATGATAGATACTGATAGATACTGATAGATACTGATAGATACTGATAGATACTGATAGATACTGATAGATACTGATAGATACTGATAGATACTGATAGATACTGATAGATACTGACAGATACTGATAGATAGATACAGATAGATACTGATAAATACTGATATGATAGATACTGATATGATAGATACTGATAGATACTGATAGATACTGATATGATAGATACTGATATGATAGATACTGATATGATAGATACTGATAGATACTAATATATACTGATAGAAACTGATAGATAGATACTGATAGATACTGATAAATACTGATATGATAGATACTGATATGATAGATACTGATAGATACTGAAAGATTCTGATATGATAGATACTGATATGATAGATACTGATAGAAACTGATAGATACTGATGGATAGATACTGATAGATACTGATATGATAGATACTGATTTGATAGATACTGATAGATACCGATAGATACTGATAGATACTGATAGATACTGATATGATAGATACTGATATGATAGATACTGATATGATAGATACTGATATGATAGATACTGATAGATACTGATAGATACTGATAGATACTGATAGATACTGATAGATACTGATATGATAGATACTGATATGATAGATACTGATATGATAGATACTGATATGATAGATACTGATATGATAGATACTGATAGATACTGATAGATACTGATAGATACTGATAGATACTGATAAATACTGATAGATACTGATAGATAGATACTGATAGATACTGATAGATACTGATAGATACTGATAGATACTGATATGATAGATATTGATATGATAGATACTGATATGATAGATACTGATATGATAGATACTGATAGATACTGATAGATACTGATATGATAGATACTGATATGATAGATACTGATAGATACTGATAGATACTGATAGATACTGATAGATACTGATAGATACTGATAAATACTGATAGATACTGATAGAAACTGATAGATAGATACTGATAGATACTGATAGATACTGATATGATAGATACTGATATGATAGATACTGATATGATAGATACTGATATGATAGATACTGATAGATACTGATAGATACTGATAGATACTGATAGATACTGATAAATACTGATAGATACTGATAGATACTGATAGATACTGATAGATAGATACTGATAGATACTGATAGATACTGATATGATAGATACTGATATGATAGATACTGATAGATACTGATAGATAGATACTGATAGATACTGATAGATACTGAAAGATACTGATAGATACTGATATGATAGATACTGATAAATACTGATAGATACTGATAGATATTGATAGATACTGATAGATACTGATAGATACTGATAGATACTGATAGATACTGATAGATAGATACTGATAGATACTGATAAATACTGATATGATAGATACTGATATGATAGATACTGATAGATACTGATAGATACTGATACATACTGATAGATACTGATAGATACTGATAGATACTGATAGATACTGATAGATAGATACTGATAGATACTGATAAATACTGATATGATAGATACTGATATGATAGATACTGATAGATACTGATAGATACTGATAGATACTGATAGATACTGATAGATACTGATAGATACTGATAGATACTGATAGATACTGATAGATACTGATAGATACTGAAAGATAGATACTGATAGATACTGATAAATACTGATATGATAGATACTGATATGATAGATACTGATAGATACTGATAGATACTGATAGATACTGATAGATACTGATAGATGCTGATAGATACTGATAGATACTGATAGATACTGATAGATACTGATAGATACCGATAGATAGATACTGATAGATACTGATAGATACTGATATGATAGATACTGATAGATACTGATAGATACTAATAGATACTGATAGATACTGATAGATAGATACTGATAGATACTGATAGATACTGATATGATAGATACTGATATGATAGATACTGATAGATACTGATAGATACTGATAGATACTGATAGATACTGATAGATACTGATAGATACTGATAGATACTGATAGATACTGATAGATACTGATAGATAGATACTGATAGATACTGATAGATACTGATATGATAGATACTGATATGATAGATACTGATAGATACTGATAGATACTGATAGATACTGATATGATAGATACTGATATGATAGATACTGATAGATACTGATAGATACTGATAGATACTGATAGATACTGATAGATACTGATAGATAGATACTGATATGATAGATACTGATAGATACTGACAGATAGATACTGATAGATACTGATAGATACTGATAGATACTGATAGATACTGATAGATACTGATAGATACTGAAAGATACTGATAGATACTGATATGATAGATACTGATAGATACTGATAGATACTGATAGATACTGAAAGATACTGATAGATACTGATAGATACTGATAGATACTGATAGATACTGATAGATACTGATAGATACTGATAGATAGATACTGATAGATACTGTTAGATAGATACTGATAGATACTGATAAATACTGATATGATAGATACTGATATGATAGATACTGATAGATACTGATAGATACTGATAGATATTGATAGATTTTGATAGATACTGATAGATACTGATAGATACTGATAGATAGATACTGATAGATACTGATAGATACTGATAGATACTGATAGATACTGATAGATACTGATAGATACTGATAGATACTGATAGATAGATACTGATAGATACTGATAAATACTGATATGATAGATACTGATATGATAGATACTGATAGATACTGATAGATACTGATAGATACTGATAGATACTGATAGATACTGATAGATACTGATAGATACTGAAAGATAGATACTGATAGATACTGATAAATACTGATATGATAGATACTGATATGATAGATACTGATAGATACTGATAGATACTGATAGATACTGATAGATACTGATAGATACTGATAGATACTGATAGATACTGATAGATACCGATAGATAGATACTGATAGATACTGATAGATACTGATATGATAGATACTGATAGATACTGATAGATACTAATAGATACTGATAGATACTGATAGATAGATACTGATATACTGTCAACCTTCCAGGGCCTACCTCTCAACCTTCCGGGGCCTACCTCTCAACCTTCCGGGGCCTACCACACAAACCTAGATATGAAAGGATCTTTATACAGTTGAGCTGAACATTTCTTAATAACTAATGGCCAAAAACCGTTGTGAACCTACCTCACAACCTTCCAGGGCCTACCACACAACCTTCCAGGGCCTACCACACAAACCTAGATATGAAAGGATCTTTATACAGTTGAGCTGAACATTTCTTAATAACTAATGGCCAAAAAGTGATCGGTTTAACCGTTGTGAAACTACCACACAACCTTCCAGGGCCTACATGTCAACCTTCCAGGGCCTACATCTCAACCTTCCGGGGCCTACCTCTCAACCTTCCGGGGCCTACCACACAAACCTAGATATGAAAGGATCTTTATACAGTTGAGCTGAACATTTCTTAATAACTAATGGCCAAAAACCGTTGTGAACCTACCTCACAACCTTCCAGGGCCTACCACACAACCTTCCAGGGCCTACCACACAAACCTAGATATGAAAGGATCTTTATACAGTTGAGCTGAACATTTCTTAATAACTAATGGCCAATAACCGTTGTGAACCTACCTCACAACCTTCCTGGGCCTACCTCTCAACCTTCCGGGGCCTACCACACAAACCTAGATATGAAAGGATCTTTATACAGTTGAGCTGAACATTTCTTAATAACTAATGGCCAAAAAGTGATCGGTTTAACCGTTGTGAACCTACCTCACAACCTGATACTGATACTGATACTGATAGATACTGATAGATACTGATAGATACTGAAAGATATTGATAGATACTGATATGATAGATACTGATATGATAGATACTGAAAGATACTGATAGATACTGAAAGATACTGATAGATACTGATATGATAGATACTGATAGAAACTGATAGATACTGATGGATAGATACTGATAGATACTGATAGATATTGATAGATAGATACTGATAGATACTGATAGATACTGATATGATAGATACTGATATGATAGATATTGATAGATACTGATAGAAAGATACTGATAGATACTGATATGATAGATACTGATATGATAGATACTGAAAGATACTGATAGATACTGATAGATACTGAAAGATACTGATAGATACTGATATGATAGATACTGATATGATAGATACTGATAGAAACAGATAGATACTGATGGATAGATACTGATAGATACTGATAGATACTGATATGATAGATACTGATTTGATAGATACTGATAGATACTGATAGATACTGATAGATACTGATATGATAGATACTGATATGATAGATATTGATAGATACTGATAGAAAGATACTGATAGATACTGATATGATAGATACTGATAGATACTGATATGATAGATACTGATATGATAGATACTGATATGATAGAAACTGATATGATAGATACTGATAGATACTGATAGATACTGATACATACTGATAGATACTGATAGATACTGATAGATACTGATAGATACTGATAGATAGATACTGATAGATACTGATAAATACTGATATGATAGATACTGATATGATAGATACTGATAGATACTGATAGATACTGATAGATACTGATAGATACTGATAGATACTGATAGATACTGATAGATACTGATAGATACTGATAGATACTGATAGATACTGAAAGATAGATACTGATAGATACTGATAAATACTGATATGATAGATACTGATATGATAGATACTGATAGATACTGATAGATACTGATAGATACTGATAGATACTGATAGATACTGATAGATACTGATAGATACTGATAGATACTGATAGATACTGATAGATACCGATAGATAGATACTGATAGATACTGATAGATACTGATATGATAGATACTGATAGATACTGATAGATACTAATAGATACTGATAGATACTGATAGATAGATACTGATAGATACTGATAGATACTGATATGATAGATACTGATATGATAGATACTGATAGATACTGATAGATACTGATAGATACTGATAGATACTGATAGATACTGATAGATACTGATAGATACTGATAGATACTGATAGATACTGATAGATAGATACTGATAGATACTGATAAATACTGATATGATAGATACTGATATGATAGATACTGATAGATACTGATAGATACTGATAGATACTGATATGATAGACACTGATATGATAGATACTGATAGATACTGATAGATACTGATAGATACTGATAGATACTGATAGATACTGATAGATAGATACTGATATGATAGATACTGATAGATACTGACAGATAGATACTGATAGATACTGATAGATACTGATAGATACTGATAGATACTGATAGATACTGATAGATACTGAAAGATACTGATAGATACCGATAGATAGATACTGATAGATACTGATAGATACTGATATGATAGATACTGATAGATACTGATAGATACTAATAGATACTGATAGATACTGATAGATAGATACTGATAGATACTGATAGATACTGATATGGTAGATACTGATATGATAGATACTGATAGATACTGATAGATACTGATAGATACTGATAGATACTGATAGATACTGATAGATACTGATAGATACTGATAGATACTGATAGATACTGATAGATAGATACTGATAGATACTGATAAATACTGATATGATAGATACTGATATGATAGATACTGATAGATACTGATAGATACTGATAGATACTGATATGATAGATACTGATATGATAGATACTGATAGATACTGATAGATACTGATAGATACTGATAGATACTGATAGATACTGATAGATAGATACTGATATGATAGATACTGATAGATACTGACAGATAGATACTGATAGATACTGATAGATACTGATAGATACTGATAGATACTGATAGATACTGATAGATACTGAAAGATACTGATAGATACTGATATGATAGATACTGATAGATACTGATAGATACTGATAGATACTGAAAGATACTGATAGATACTGATAGATACTGATAGATACTGATAGATACTGATAGATACTGATAGATACTGATAGATAGATACTGATAGATACTGTTAGATAGATACTGATAGATACTGATAAATACTGATATGATAGATACTGATATGATAGATACTGATAGATACTGATAGATACTGATAGATATTGATAGATTTTGATAGATACTGATAGATACTGATAGATACTGATAGATAGATACTGATAGATACTGATACATACTGATAGATACTGATAGATACTGATAGATACTGATAGATACTGATAGATACTGATAGATAGATACTGATAGATACTGATAGATACTGATATGATAGATACTGATATGATAGATACTGATAGATACTGATAGATACTGATAGATACTGATAGATACTGATAGATACTGATAGATACTGATAGATACTGAAAGATAGATACTGATAGATACTGATAAATACTGATATGATAGATACTGATATGATAGATACTGATAGATACTGATAGATACTGATAGATACTGATAGATACTGATAGATACTGATAGATACTGATAGATACTGATAGATACTGATAGATACCGATAGATAGATACTGATAGATACTGATAGATACTGATATGATAGATACTGATAGATACTGATAGATACTAATAGATACTGATAGATACTGATAGATAGATACTGATATACTGTCAACCTTCCAGGGCCTACCTCTCAACCTTCCGGGGCCTACCTCTCAACCTTCCGGGGCCTACCACACAAACCTAGATATGAAAGGATCTTTATACAGTTGAGCTGAACATTTCTTAATAACTAATGGCCAAAAACCGTTGTGAACCTACCTCACAACCTTCCAGGGCCTACCACACAACCTTCCAGGGCCTACCACACAAACCTAGATATGAAAGGATCTTTATACAGTTGAGCTGAACATTTCTTAATAACTAATGGCCAAAAAGTGATCGGTTTAACCGTTGTGAAACTACCACACAACCTTCCAGGGCCTACATGTCAACCTTCCAGGGCCTACATCTCAACCTTCCGGGGCCTACCTCTCAACCTTCCGGGGCCTACCACACAAACCTAGATATGAAAGGATCTTTATACAGTTGAGCTGAACATTTCTTAATAACTAATGGCCAAAAACCGTTGTGAACCTACCTCACAACCTTCCAGGGCCTACCACACAACCTTCCAGGGCCTACCACACAAACCTAGATATGAAAGGATCTTTATACAGTTGAGCTGAACATTTCTTAATAACTAATGGCCAATAACCGTTGTGAACCTACCTCACAACCTTCCTGGGCCTACCTCTCAACCTTCCGGGGCCTACCACACAAACCTAGATATGAAAGGATCTTTATACAGTTGAGCTGAACATTTCTTAATAACTAATGGCCAAAAAGTGATCGGTTTAACCGTTGTGAACCTACCTCACAACCTGATACTGATACTGATACTGATAGATACTGATAGATACTGATAGATACTGAAAGATATTGATAGATGCTGATATGATAGATACTGATATGATAGATACTGAAAGATACTGATAGATACTGAAAGATACTGATAGATACTGATATGATAGATACTGATAGAAACTGATAGATACTGATGGATAGATACTGATAGATACTGATAGATATTGATAGATAGATACTGATAGATACTGATAGATACTGATATGATAGATACTGATATGATAGATATTGATAGATACTGATAGAAAGATACTGATAGATACTGATATGATAGATACTGATATGATAGATACTGAAAGATACTGATAGATACTGATAGATACTGAAAGATACTGATAGATACTGATATGATAGATACTGATAGAAACAGATAGATACTGATGGATAGATACTGATAGATACTGATAGATACTGATATGATAGATACTGATTTGATAGATACTGATAGATACTGATAGATACTGATAGATACTGATAGATACTGATAGATACTGATAGATACCGATAGATACTGATAGATACTGATAGATAGATACTGATAGATACTGATAGATACTGATATGATAGATACTGATATGATAGATACTGATATGATAGAAACTGATATGATAGATACTGATAGATACTGATAGATACTGATAGATACTGATAGATACTGATAGATACTGATAGATAGATACTGATAGATACTGATAGATACTGATAGATACTGATAGATACTTATATATATTGATAGAAACTGATAGATAGATACTGATAGATACTGATATGATAGATACTGATATGATAGATACTGATAGATACTGATAGATACTGATAGATAGATACTGATAGATACTGATAGATACTGATATGATAGATATTGATATGATAGATACTGATAGATACTGATATGATAGATACTGATATGTTAGATACTGATAGATACTGATAGATACTGATAGATACTGATAGATACTGATAGATACTGATTGATACTGATAGATAGATACTGATAGATACTGATAGATACTGATATGATAGATACTGATATGATAGATACTGATAGATACTGATAGATACTGATAGATAGATACTGATAGATACTGATATGATAAATACTGATATGATAGATACTGATAGATACAGATAGATACTAATATATACTGATAGAAACTGATAGATAGATACTGATAGATACTGATATGATAGATACTGATATGATAGATATTGATAGATACTGATAGAAAGATACTGATAGATACTGATAGATACTGAAAGATACTGATAGATACTGATATGATAGATACTGATATGATAGATACTGATAGAAACAGATAGATACTGATGGATAGATACTGATAGATACTGATAGATACTGATATGATAGATACTGATTTGATAGATACTGATAGATACTGATAGATACTGATAGATACTGATAGATACTGATAGATACCGATAGATACTGATAGATACTGATAGATAGATACTGATAGATACTGATAGATACTGATAGATACTGATATGATAGATACTGATATGATAGATACTGATATGATAGATACTGATATGATAGATACTGATAGATACCGATAGATACTGATAGATACTGATAGATACTGATAGATACTGATAGATAGATACTGAAAGATACTGATAGATACTGATAGATACTGATAGATACTGATATGATAGATACTGATATGATAGATACTGATAGATACTTATATATATTGATAGATACTGATAGATAGATACTGATAGATACTGATATGATAGATACTGATATGATAGATACTGATAGATACTGATAGATACTGATAGATACTGATAGATACTGATAGATAGATACTGATAGATACTGATAGATACTGATATGATAGATACTGATATGATAGATACTGATAGATACTGATAGATAGATACTGATAGATACTGATAGATACTGATAGATACTGATAGATACTGATATGATAGATACTGATATGATAGATACTGATAAATACTGATAGATACTGCTAGATACTGATAGATACCGATAGATAGATACTGATAGATACTGATAGATACTGATAGATACTGATAGATACTGATAGATACTGATAGATACTGATAGATACTGATAGATACTGATAGATACTGATAGTAACTGATAGATACTGATAGATACTGATAAATACTGATATGATAGATACTGATATGATAGATACTGATAGATACTGATAGATACTGATAGATACTGATAGATACTGATAGATACTGATAGATACTGATAGATACTGATAGATACTGATAGATAGATACTGATAGATACTGATAGATACTGATATGATAGATACTGATATGTTAGATACTGATAGATACTGATAGATACTGATAGATACTGATAGATACTGATAGATACTGATAGATACTGATAGATAAATACTGATATGATAGATACTGATAGATACCGATAGATACTAATATATACTGATAGAAACTGATAGATAGATACTGATAGATACTGATAGATACTGATAGATACTGATATGATAGAAACTGATATGATAGATACTGATAGATACTGATAGATACTGATAGATGCTGATAGATGCTGATAGATGCTGATAGATACTGATAGATACTGATAGATACTGATAGATACTGATAGATACTGATAGATACTGATAGATACTGATAGATAGATACTGATAGATACTGATATGATAGATACTGATATGATAGATACTGATAGATACTGATAGATAGATACTGATATGATAGATACAGATAGATACTGAAAGATACTGATAGATACTGATAGATACTGATAGAAAGATACTGATAGATACTGATAGATACTGATAGATACTGATATGATAGATACTGAGAGATACTGATAGATACTGATAGATACTGATAGATACTGATAGATACTGATAGATACTGATAGATACTGATAGATACTGATAGATACTGATAGATACTGATAGATACTGATAGATACTGATAGATACTGATAGATAGATACTGATAGATACTGATAGATACTGATAGATACTGATAGATAGATACTGATAGATACTGATAGATACTGATATGATAGATACTGATATGATAGATACTGATATGATAGATACTGATATGATAGATACTGATAGATACTGATAGATACTAATATATACTGATAGAAACTGATAGATAGATACTGATAGATACTGATAGATACTGATATGATAGATACTGATATGATAGATACTGATATGATAGATACTGATATGATAGATACTGATAGATACTGATAGATACTGATAGATACTGATAGATACTGATATGATAGAAACTGATATGATAGATACTGATAGATACTGATAGATACTGATAGATACTGATAGATACTGATAGATACTGATAGAGACTGATAGATACTGATAGATAGATACTGATAGATACTGATAGATACTGATATGATAGATACTGATATGATAGATACTGATAGATACTGATAGATAGATACTGATAGATACTGATAGATACTGATAGATACTGAAAGATACTGATAGATACTGATATGATAGATACTGATATGATAGATACTGATATGATAGATACTGATAGATACTGATAGATACTGATAGATACTGATAGATACTGATAGATACTGATAGATACTGATATGATAGATACTGATTTGATAGATACTGATAGATACTGATAGATACTGATAGATACTGATAGATAGATACTGATAGATACTCATAGATACTGATAGATACTGATAGATACTGATATGATAGATACTGATAGATACTGATAGATACTGATAGATACTGATAGATACTGATAGATAGATACTGATAGATACTGATAGATACTGATAGATACTGATATGATAGATACTAATATATACTGATAGAAACTGATAGATAGATACTGATAGATACTGATAGATACTGATATGATAGATACTGATATGATAGATACTGATATGATAGATACTGATAGATACTGATAGATACTGATAGATACTGATAGATACTGATAGATACTGAAAAATACTGATAGATACTGATATGATAGATACTGATAGATACTGATAGATACTGATATGATAGATACTGATAGATACTGATAGATAGATACTGATAGATACTGATAGATACTGATAGATACTGATAGATACTGATAGATACTGATAGATACTGATAGATACTGATAGATACTGATAGATACTGATAGATACTGATAGATACTGATAGATACTGATAGATACTGATATGATAGATACTGATAGATACTGATAGATACTGATAGATACTGATAGATACTGATAGATACTGATAGATACTGATAGATACTGATAGATACTGACAGATACTGATAGATAGATACAGATAGATACTGATAAATACTGATATGATAGATACTGATATGATAGATACTGATAGATACTGATAGATACTGATATGATAGATACTGATATGATAGATACTGATATGATAGATACTGATAGATACTAATATATACTGATAGAAACTGATAGATAGATACTGATAGATACTGATAGATACTGATATGATAGATACTGATATGATAGATACTGATAGATACTGAAAGATACTGATATGATAGATACTGATATGATAGATACTGATAGAAACTGATAGATACTGATGGATAGATACTGATAGATTCTGATATGATAGATACTGATTTGATAGATACTGATAGATACCGATAGATACTGATAGATACTGATAGATACTGATAGATACTGATATGATAGATACTGATAGATAAATACTGATAGATACTGATAGATACTGAAAGATACTGATAGATACTGATATGATAGATACTGATAGAAACTGATAGATACTGATGGATAGATACTGATAGATACTGATAGATACTGATAGATACTGATAGATACTGATAGATACTGATAGATACTGATAGATACTGATAGATACTGATAGATAGATACTGATAGATACTGATAGATACTGATAGATACTGATAGATACTGATAGATACTGATATGATAGATACTGATATGATAGATACTGATATGATAGATACTGATATGATAGATACTGATAGATACTGATAGATACTGATAGATACTGATAGATACTGATAGATACTGAAAGATACTGATAGATACTGATAGATAGATACTGATAGATACTGATAGATACTGATAGATACTGATATGATAGATATTGATATGATAGATACTGATATGATAGATACTGATATGATAGATACTGATAGATACTGATAGATACTGATATGATAGATACTGATATGATACTGATAAATACTGATATGATACTGATAGATACCGATAGATACTGATAGATACTGATAGATACTGATAGATACTGATATGATAGATACTGATAGATAAATACTGATAGATACTGATAGATACTGAAAGATACTGATAGATACTGATATGATAGATACTGATAGAAACTGATAGATACTGATGGATAGATACTGATAGATACTGATAGATACTGATAGATACTGATAGATACTGATAGATACTGATAGATACTGATAGATAGATACTGATAGATACTGATAGATACTGATAGATACTGATAGATACTGATAGATACTGATAGATACTGATATGATAGATACTGATATGATAGATACTGATAGATAAATACTGATAGATACTGATAGATACTGAAAGATACTGATAGATACTGATATGATAGATACTGATAGAAACTGATAGATACTGATGGATAGATACTGATAGATACTGATAGATACTGATAGATACTGATAGATACTGATAGATACTGATAGATACTGATAGATACTGATAGATACTGATAGATACTGATAGATACTGATAGATAGATACTGATAGATACTGATAGATACTGATAAATACTGATATGATAGATACTGATATGATAGATACTGATAGATACTGATAGATACTGATACATACTGATAGATACTGATAGATACTGATAGATACTGATAGATACTGATAGATAGATACTGATAGATACTGATAAATACTGATATGATAGATACTGATATGATAGATACTGATAGATACTGATAGATACTGATAGATACTGATAGATACTGATAGATACTGATAGATACTGATAGATACTGAAAGATAGATACTGATAGATACTGATAAATACTGATATGATAGATACTGATATGATAGATACTGATAGATACTGATAGATACTGATAGATACTGATAGATACTGATAGATACTGATAGATACTGATAGATACTGATAGATACTGATAGATACCGATAGATAGATACTGATAGATACTGATAGATACTGATATGATAGATACTGATAGATACTGATAGATACTAATAGATACTGATAGATACTGATAGATAGATACTGATAGATACTGATAGATACTGATAGATACTGATATGGTAGATACTGATATGATAGATACTGATAGATACTGATAGATACTGATAGATACTGATAGATACTGATAGATACTGATAGATACTGATAGATACTGATAGATACTGATAGATACTGATAGATAGATACTGATAGATACTGATAAATACTGATATGATAGATACTGATATGATAGATACTGATAGATACTGATAGATACTGATAGATAGATACTGATAGATACTGATAGATACTGATAGATACTGATATGATAGATACTGATATGATAGATACTGATAGATACTGATAGATACTGATAGATACTGATAGATACTGATAGATACTGATAGATACTGATAGATAGATACTGATATGATAGATACTGATAGATACTGACAGTTAGATACTGATAGATACTGATAGATACTGATAGATACTGATAGATACTGATAGATACTGAAAGATACTGATAGATACTGATATGATAGATACTGATAGATACTGATAGATACTGATAGATACTGAAAGATACTGATAGATACTGATAGATACTGATAGATACTGATAGATACTGATAGATACTGATAGACACTGATAGATACTGATAGATAGATTGATAGATACTGTTAGATAGATACTGATAGATTCTGATAAATACTGATATGATAGATACTGATATGATAGATACTGATAGATACTGATAGATACTGATAGATATTGATAGATTTTGATAGATACTGTTAGATACTGATAGATACTGATAGATAGATACTGATAGATACTGATACATACTGATAGATACTGATAGATACTGATAGATACTGATAGATACTGATAGATACTGATAGATAGATACTGATAGATACTGATAAATACTGATATGATAGAAACTGATATGATAGATACTGATAGATACTGATAAATACTGATATGATAGAAACTGATATGATAGATACTGATAGATACTGATAGATACTGATAGATACTGATAGATACTGATAGATACTGATAGATACTGAAAGATAGATACTGATAGATACTGATAAATACTGATATGATAGATACTGATATGATAGATACTGATAGATACTGATAGATACTGATAGATACTGATAGATACTGATAGATACTATAGATACTGATAGATACTGATATGATAGATACTGATATGATAGATACTGATAGATACTGATAGATACTGATAGATACTGATAGATACTGATAGATAGATACTGATATGATAGATACTGATAGATACTGACAGTTAGATACTGATAGATACTGATAGATACTGATAGATACTGATAGATACTGATAGATACTGAAAGATACTGATAGATACTGATATGATAGATACTGATAGATACTGATAGATACTGATAGATACTGAAAGATACTGATAGATACTGATAGATACTGATAGATACTGATAGATACTGATAGATACTGATAGACACTGATAGATACTGATAGATAGATACTGATAGATACTGTTAGATAGATACTGATAGATACTGATAAATACTGATATGATAGATACTGATATGATAGATACTGATAGATACTGATAGATATTGATAGATTTTGATAGATACTGATAGATACTGATAGATACTGATAGATACTGATAGATAGATACTGATAGATACTAATACATACTGATAGATACTGATAGATACTGATAGATACTGATAGATACTGATAGATACTGATAGATAGATACTGATAGATACTGATAAATACTGATATGATAGAAACTGATATGATAGATACTGATAGATACTGATAAATACTGATATGATAGAAACTGATATGATAGATACTGATAGATACTGATAGATACTGATAGATACTGATAGATACTGATAGATACTGATAGATACTGATAGATACTGAAAGATAGATACTGATAGATACTGATAAATACTGATATGATAGATACTGATATGATAGATACTGATAGATACTGATAGATACTGATAGATACTGATAGATACTGATAGATACTGATAGATACTGATAGATACCGATAGATAGATACTGATAGATACTGATAGATACTGATATGATAGATACTGATAGATACTGATAGATACTAATAGATACTGATAGATACTGATAGATAGATACTGATATACTGTCAACCTTCCAGGGCCTACCTCTCAACCTTCCGGGGCCTACCTCTCAACCTTCCGGGGCCTACCACACAAACCTAGATATGAAAGGATCTTTATACAGTTGAGCTGAACATTTCTTAATAACTAATGGCCAATAACCGTTATGAACCTACCTCACAACCTTCCAGGGCCTACCACACAACCTTCCAGGGCCTACCACACAAACCTAGATATGAAAGGATCTTTATACAGTTGAGCTGAACATTTCTTTATAACTAATGGCCAAAAAGTGATCGGTATAACCGTTGTGAACCTACCTCACAACCTTCCAGGGCCTACCACACAACCTTCCAGGGCCTACCACACAAACCTAGATATGAAAGGATCTTTATACAGTTGAGCTGAACATTTCTTTATAACTAATGGCCAAAAAGTGATCGGTTTAACCGTTGTGAACCTACCTCACAACCTTCCAGGGCCTACCACACAAACCTAGATATGAAAGGATCTTTATACAGTTGAGCTGAACATTTCTTTATAACTAATGGCCAAAAAGTGATCGGTATAACCGTTGTGAACCTACCTCTCAACCTTCCAGGGCCTACCTCTCAACCTTCCGGGCCTACCTCTCAACCTTCCGGGGCCTACCACACAAACCTAGATATGAAAGGATCTTTATACAGTTGAGCTGAACATTTCTTAATAACTTATGGCCAATAACCGTTGTGAACCTACCTCACAACCTTCCAGGGCCTACCACACAACCCTCCAGGGCCTACCACACAAACCTAGATATGAAAGGGTCTTTATACAGTTGAGCTGAACATTTCTTTATAACTAATGGCCAAAAAGTGATCGGTATAACCGTTGTGAACCTACCTCACAACCTTCCAGGGCCTACCACACAACCTTCCAGGGCCTACCACACAAACCTAGATATGAAAGGATCTTTATACAGTTGAGCTGAACATTTCTTTATAACTAATGGCCAAAAAGTGATCGGTATAACCGTTGTGAACCTACCACACAACCTTCCAGGGCCTACATCTCAACCTTCCAGGGCCTACCTCTCAACCTTCCGGGCCTACCTCTCAACCTTCCGGGGCCTACCACACAAACCTAGATATGAAAGGATCTTTATACAGTTGAGCTGAACATTTCTTAATAACTAATGGCCAATAACCGTTGTGAACCTACCTCACAACCTTCCAGGGCCTACCACACAACCTTCCAGGGCCTACCACACATACCTAGATATGAAAGGATCTTTATACTGTTGAGCTGAACATTTCTTAATAACTAATGGCCAATAACCGTTGTGAACCTACCTCACAACCTTCCTGGGCCTACCTCTCAACCTTCCGGGGCCTACCACACAAACCTAGATATGAAAGGATCTTTATACAGCTGAGCTGAACATCTCTTAATAACTAATGGCCAAAAAGTGATCGGTATAACCGTTGTGAACCTACCACACAACCTTCCAGGGGCTACCTCTCAACCTTCCGGGGCCTACCACACAAACCTAGACATGAAAGGATCTTTATACAGTTGAGCTGAACATTTCTTTATAACTAATGGCCAAAAAGTGATCGGTATAACCGTTGTGAACCTACCACACAACCTTCCAGGGCCTACCTCTCAACCTTCCAGGGCCACAACCTTCCAGGGCCTACCTTTCAACCTTCCGGGGCCTACCTCTGAACCTTCCGGGGCCTACCACACAAACCTAGATATGAAAGGATCTTTATACAGTTGAGCTGAACATTTCTTTATAACTAATGGCCAAAAAGTGATCGGTATAACCGTTGTGAACCTACCACACAACCTTCCAGGGCCTACCTGTCAACCTTCCAGGGCCTACCTCTCAACCTTCCGGGGCCTACCTCTCAACCTTCCGGGGCCTACCACACAAACCTAGATATGAAAGGATCTTTATACAGTTGAGCTGAACATTTCTTAATAACTAATGGCCAATAACCGTTGTGAACCTACCTCTCAACCTTCCGGGGCCTACCACACAACCTTCCAGGGCCTACCACACAAACCTAGATATGAAAGGATCTTTATACAGTTGAGCTGAACATTTCTTAATAACTTATGGCCAAAAAGTGATCGGTATAACCGTTGTGAACCTACCTCACAACCTTCCAGGGCCTACCTCTCAACCTTCCGGGCCTACCTCTCAACCTTCCGGGGCCTACCACACAAACCTAGATATGAAAGGATCTTTATACAGTTGAGCTGAACATTTCTTAATAACTAATGGCCAATAACCGTTGTGAACCTACCTCTCAACCTTCCAGGGCCTACCACACAACCTTCCAGGGCCTACCACACAAACCTAGATATGAAAGGATCTTTATACAGTTGAGCTGAACATTTCTTAATAACTAATGGCCAAAAAGTGATCGGTTTAACCGTTGTGAACCTACCACACAACCTTATATATCAGTATCTATCAGTATCTATCAGTATCTATCAGTATCTATCTATCAGTATCTATCAGTATCTATCAGTATCTATCAGTATCTATCATATCAGTATCTATCAGTATCTATCAGTATCTATCAGTTTCTATCAGTATATATTAGTATCTATCAGTATCTAACATATCAGTATCTATCAGTATCTATCAGTATCTATCAGTATCTATCATATCAGTATCTATCAGTATCTTTCTATCAGTATCTATCAGTATCTATCAGCATCTATCAGTATCTTTCAGTATCTATCAGTATCTATCAGTATCTATCATATCAATATCTATCATATCAGTATCTATCAGTATCTATCTATCAGTATCTATCAGTATCTATCAGTATCTATCAGTATCTATCAGTATCTATCAGTATCTATCAGTATCTATCAAATCAGTATGTATCATATCAGTATCTATCAGTATCTATCAGTATCTATCAGTATCTATCCATCAGTATCGATCAGTTTCTATCAGTATCTATCATATCAGTATCTATCATATCAGTATCTATCAGTATCTTTCAGTATCTATCAGTATCTATCAGTATCTTTCAGTATCTTTCATATCAGTATCTATCATATCAGTATCTATCAGTATCTATCAGTATCTATCTATCAGTATCTATCAGTATCTATCAGTATCTATCAGTATCTATCAGTATCTATCAGTATATATCAGTATCTATCAGTATCTATCAGTATCTATCAGAATCTATCAGTATCTATCAGTATCTATCAGTATCTATCAGTATCTATCATATCATATCTATCAGTATCTATCAGTATCTATCATTATCTATCAGTATCTATCAGTATCTATCAGTATCTATCAAATCAGTATGTATCATATCAGTATCTATCAGTATCTATCAGTATCTATCCATCAGTATCTATCAGTTTCTATCAGTATCTATCATATCAGTATCTATCAGTATCTTTCAGTATCTATCAGTATCTATCAGTATCTTTCAGTATCTATCATATCAGTATCTATCAGTATCTATCTATCCGTATCTATCAGTATCTATCAGTATCTATCAGTATCTATCAGTATCTATCATATCAGTATCTATCATATCAGTATCTATCAGTATCTATCAGTATCTATCTATCAGTATCTATCAGTATCTATCATATCAGTATCTATCAGTATCTATCAGTATCTATCTATCAGTATCTATCAGTATCTATCATATCAGTATCTATCAGTATCTATCTATCAGTATCTATCAGTATCTATCAGTATCTATCAGTATCTATCATATCAGTATCTATCAGTATCTATCAGTATCTATCTATCAGTATCTATCAGTATCTATCAGTATCTATCAGTATCTATCAGTATCTATCATATCAGTATCTATCATATCAGTATCTATCAGTATCTTTCAGTATCTATCAGTATCTATCAGTATCTATCAGTATCTATCTATCAGTATCTATCAGTATCTATCATATCAGTATCTATCATATCAGTATCTATCAGTATCTATCAGTATCTATCTATCAGTATCTATCAGTATCTATCAGTATCTATCAGTATCTATCAGTATCTATCAGTATCTATCAGTATCTATCAGTATCTATCAGTATTTATCAGTATCTATCAGTATCTTTCATATCAGTTAATATCATATCAGTATCTATCAGTATCTATCAGTATCTATCAGTATCTATCTATCAGTATCTATCAGTATCTATCAGTATCTATCAGTATCTATCAGTATCTATCAGTATCTATCATATCAGTATCTATCATATCAGTATCTATCAGTATCTATCAGTATCTATCAGTATCTATCAGTATCAATCTATCAGTATCAATCAGTATCTATCTATCAGTTTCTATCAGTATATATTAGTATCTATCAGTATCTATCATATCAGTATCTATCAGTATCTATCATATCAGTATCTATCATATCAGTATCTATCAGTATCTATCAGTATCTATCATATCAGTATCTGTCATATCAGTATTTATCAGTATCTATCAGTATCTATCTATCAGTATCTATCAGTATCTATCATATCAGTATCTATCATATCAGTATCTATCAGTATCTATCAGTATCTATCAGTATCTATCAGTATCTATCAGTATCTATCAGTATCTATCAGTATCTATCAGTATCTATCAGTATCTATCAGTATCTATCAGTATCTATCAGTATCTATCTATCAGTATCTATCAGTATCTATTAGTATCTATCAGTATCTATCAGTATCTATCATATCAGTATCTATCATATCAGTATCTATCAGTATCTATCAGTATCTATCAATCGGTATCTATCAGTATCTATCAGTTTCTATCAGTATCTATCATATCAGTATCTATCATATCAGTATCTATCAGTATCTATCAGTATCTATCAGTATCTATCAGTATCTATCATATCAGTATCTATCATATCAGTATCTATCAGTATCTATCTATCAGTAGCTATCATATCAGTATCTATCATATCAGTATCTATCAGTATCTATCAGTATCTATCAGTATCTATCTATCAGTATCTATCAGTATCTATCAGTATCTATCAGTATCTATCAGTATCTATCAGTATCTATCAGTATCTATCAGTATCTATCATATCAGTATCTATCAGTATCTATCAGTATCTATCAGTTTCTATCAGTATATATTAGTATCTATCAGTATCTATCATATCAGTATCTATCAGTATCTATCAGTATCTATCAGTATCTATCATATCAGTATCTATCAGTATCTTTCTATCAGTATCTATCAGTATCTATCAGCATCTATCAGTATCTTTCAGTATCTATCAGTATCTATCAGTATCTATCATATCAATATCTATCATATCAGTATCTATCAGTATCTATCTATCAGTATCTATCAGTATCTATCAGTATCTATCAGTATCTATCAGTATCTATCAGTATCTATCAAATCAGTATGTATCATATCAGTATCTATCAGTATCTATCAGTATCTATCAGTATCTATCCATCAGTATCGATCAGTTTCTATCAGTATCTATCATATCAGTATCTATCATATCAGTATCTATCAGTATCTTTCAGTATCTATCAGTATCTATCAGTATCTTTTAGTATCTTTCATATCAGTATCTATCATATCAGTATCTATCAGTATCTATCAGTATCTATCTATCAGTATCTATCAGTATCTATCAGTATCTATCAGTATCTATCAGTATCTATCAGTATATATCAGTATCTATCAGTATCTATCAGTATCTATCAGAATCTATCAGTATCTATCAGTATCTATCAGTATCTATCAGTATCTATCATATCAGTATCTATCATATCAGTATCTATCATATCAGTATCTATCAGTATCTATCAGAATCTATCTATCAGTATCTATCAGTATCTATCAGTATCTATCATTATCTATCAGTATCTATCAGTATCTATCAGTATCTATCAAATCAGTATGTATCATATCAGTATCTATCAGTATCTATCAGTATCTATCCATCAGTATCTATCAGTTTCTATCAGTATCTATCATATCAGTATCTATCAGTATCTTTCAGTATCTATCAGTATCTATCAGTATCTTTCAGTATCTATCATATCAGTATCTATCAGTATCTATCTATCAGTATCTATCAGTATCTATCAGTATCTATCAGTATCTATCATATCAGTATCTATCATATCAGTATCTAGCAGTATCTATCAGTATCTATCTATCAGTATCTATCAGTATCTATCATATCAGTATCTATCAGTATCTATCAGTATCTATCTATCAGTATCTATCAGTATCTATCATATCAGTATCTATCAGTATCTATCTATCAGTATCTATCAGTATCTATCAGTATCTATCAGTATCTATCATATCAGTATCTATCAGTATCTATCAGTATCTATCTATCAGTATCTATCAGTATCTATCAGTATCTATCAGTATCTATCAGTATCTATCATATCAGTATCTATCATATCAGTATCTATCAGTATCTTTCAGTATCTATCAGTATCTATCAGTATCTATCAGTATCTATCTATCAGTATCTATCAGTATCTATCATATCAGTATCTATCATATCAGTATCTATCAGTATCTATCAGTATCTATCTATCAGTATCTATCAGTATCTATCAGTATCTATCAGTATCTATCAGTATCTATCAGTATCTATCAGTATCTATCAGTATCTATCAGTATTTATCAGTATCTATCAGTATCTTTCATATCAGTTAATATCATATCAGTATCTATCAGTATCTATCAGTATCTATCAGTATCTATCTATCAGTATCTATCAGTATCTATCAGTATCTATCAGTATCTATCAGTATCTATCAGTATCTATCATATCAGTATCTATCATATCAGTATCTATCAGTATCTATCAGTATCTATCAGTATCTATCAGTATCAATCTATCAGTATCAATCAGTATCTATCTATCAGTATCTATCAGTATCTATCATATCAGTATCTATCATATCAGTATCTATCAGTATCTATCAGTATCTATCTATCAGTATCTATCAGTATCTATCAGTATCTATCAGTATCTATCAGTATCTATCAGTATCTATCAGTATCTATCAGTATCTATCAGTATCTATCAGTATTTATCAGTATCTATCAGTATCTTTCATATCAGTTAATATCATATCAGTATCTATCAGTATCTATCAGTATCTATCAGTATCTATCTATCAGTATCTATCAGTATCTATCAGTATCTATCAGTATCTATCAGTATCTATCAGTATCTATCAGTATCTATCATATCAGTATCTATCATATCAGTATCTATCAGTATCTATCAGTATCTATCAGTATCTATCAGTATCTATCTATCAGAATCAATCAGTATCTATCAGTATCTATCAGTATCTATCAGTATCTATCAGTATCTATCAGTATCTATCAGTATCTAACATAACAGTATCTATCATATCAGTATCTATCAGTATCTATCAGTATCTATCAGTATCTATCTATCAGTATCTATCAGTATCTATCAGTATCTATCAGTATCTATCAGTATCTATCAGTATCTATCAGTATCTATCAGTATCTATCATATCAGTATCTATCATATCATTATCTATCAGTATCTATCAGTATCTATCAGTATCTATCAGTATCTATCAGTATCTATCAGTATCTATCAGTATCTATCAGTATCTATCAGAATCTATCAGTATCTTTCAGTATCTATCAGTATCTATCAGTATCTATCTATCAGTATCTATCAGTATCTATTAGTATCTATCAGTATCTATCAGTATCTATCATATCAGTATCTATCATATCAGTATCTATCAGTATCTATCAGTATCTTTCAGTATCTATCAGTATCTATTTATCGGTATCTATCAGTTTCTATCAGTGTTTATCAGTTTCTATCATATCAGTATCTATCATATCAGTATCTACTATCAGTATCTTTCAGTATCTATCAGTTTTTATCAGTATCTATCTATCAGTATCTATCAGTATCTATCATATCAGTATCTATCATATCAGTATCTATCAGTATCTATCAGTATCTATCAGTATCTATCAGTATCTATCAGTATCTATCAGTATCTATCAGTATCTATCAGTATCTATCTATCAGTATCTATCAGTATCTATCAGTATCTATCAGTATCTATCTATCAGTATCTATCAGTATCTATCAGTATCTATCAGTATCTATCAGTATCTATCCATCAGTATCTATCAGTTTCTATCAGTATCTATCATATCAGTATCTATCATATCAGTATCTATCAGTATCTTTCAGTATCTATCAGTATCTATCAGTATCTATCATATCAGTATCTATCATATCAGTATCTATCAGTATCTTTCAGTATCTATCAGTATCTATCAGTATCTATCTATCAGTATCTATCAGTATCTATCAGTATCTATCATATCAGTATCTATCAGTATCTAACAGTATCTATCATATCAGTATCTATCATATCAGTATCTATCAGTATCTATCAGTATCTATCAGTATCTATCAGTATCTATCATATCAGTATCTATCAGTATCTATCTATCAGTTTCTATCAGTATATATTAGTATCTATCAGTATCTATCTATCAGTTTCTATCAGTATATATTAGTATCTATCAGTATCTATCATATCAGTATTTATCATATCAGTATCTATCAGTATCTATCAGTATCTATCAGTATCTATCTATCAGTATCTATCAGTATCTATCAGTATCTATCAGTATCTATCTATCAGAATCAATCAGTATCTATCAGTATCTATCAGTATCTATCAGTATCTATCAGTATCTATCAGTATCTATCAGTATCTAACATATCAGTATCTATCATATCAGTATCTATCAGTATCTATCAGTATCTTTCAGTATCTATCAGTATCTATCAGTATCTATCAGTATCTATCAGTATCTATCAGTATCTATCAGTATCTATCAGTATCTATCAGAATCTATCAGTATCTTTCAGTATCTATCAGTATCTATCAGTATCTATCTATCAGTATCTATCAGTATCTATTAGTATCTATCAGTATCTATCAGCATCTATCATATCAGTATCTATCATATCAGTATCTATCAGTATCTATCAGTATCTATCAGTATCTATCAGTATCTATTTATCGGTATCTATCAGTATCTATCAGTGTTTATCAGTTTCTATCATATCAGTATCTATCATATCAGTATCTACTATCAGTATCTTTCAGTATCTATCAGTTTTTATCAGTATCTATCTATCAGTTTTTATCAGTATCTATCATATCAGTATCTACTATCAGTATCTTTCAGTATCTATCAGTTTTTATCAGTATCTATCTATCAGTATCTATCAGTATCTATCATATCAGTATCTATCAGTATCTATCAGTATCTATCAGTATCTATCAGTATCTATCAGTATCTATCAGTATCTATCAGTATCTATCAGTATCTATCAGTATCTATCAGTATCTATCTATCAGTATCTATCAGTATCTATCAGTATCTATCTATCAGTATCTATCAGTATCTATCAGTATCTATCAGTATCTATCAGTATCTATCAGTATCTATCAGTATCTATCAGTATCTATCCATCAGTATCTATCAGTTTCTATCAGTATCTATCATATCAGTATCTATCATATCAGTATCTATCAATATCTTTCAGTATCTATCAGTATCTATCAGTATCTATCATATCAGTATCTATCATATCAGTATCTATCAGTATCTTTCAGTATCTATCAGTATCTATCAGTATCTATCTATCAGTATCTATCAGTATCTATCAGTATCTATCATATCAGTATCTATCAGTATCTATCAGTATCTAACAGTATCTATCATATCAGTATCTATCATATCAGTATCTATCAGTATCTATCAGTATCTATCAGTATCTATCAGTATCTATCATATCAGTATCTATCAGTATCTATCTATCAGTTTCTATCAGTATATATTAGTATCTATCAGTATCTATCAGTATCTATCAGTATCTATCAGTATCTATCAGTATCTAACATATCAGTATCTTTCATATCAGTATCTATCAGTATCTTTCAGTATCTATCAGTATCTATCTATCAGTATCTATCAGTATCTATCATATCAGTTTCTATCATATCAGAATCTATCAGTATCTGTCAGTATCTATCTATCAGTATCTATCAGTATCTATCAGTATCTATCAGTATCTATCAGTATCTATCATATCAGTATCTATCATATCAGTATCTATCAGTATCTATCTATCAGTTTCTATCAGTATATATTAGTATCTATCAGTATCTATCAGTATCTATCATATCAGTATCTATCATATCAGTCTCTATCAGTATCTTTCAGTATCTATCAGTATCTATCAGTATCTATCAGTATCTATCTATCAGTATCTATCAGAATCTATCATATCAGTATCTATCATATCAGTATCTATCATATCAGTATCTATCAGTATCTATCAGTATCTTTCAGTATCTATCAGTATCTATCTATCAGTATCTATCAGTATCTATCAGTATCTATCAGTATCTATCAGTATCTATCAAATCAGTATCTATCATATCAGTATCTATCAGTATCTATCAGTATCTATCCATCAGTATCTATCAGTTTCTATCAGTATCTATCATATCAGTATCTATCATATCAGTATCTATCAGTATCTTTCAGTATCTATCAGTATCTTTCAGTATCTATCATATCAGTATCTATCATATCAGTATCTATCAGTATCTTTCAGTATCTATCAGTATCTATCAGTATCTATCAGTATCTATCTATCAGTATCTATCAGTATCTATCATATCAGTATCTATCATATCAGTATCTATCAGTATCTATCAGTATCTATCTATCAGTATCTATCAGTATCTATCATATCAGTATCTATCATATCAGTATCTATCAGTATCTATCAGTATCTATCAGTATCTATCAGTATCTATCAAATCAGTATCTATCATATCAGTATCTATCAGTATCTATCAGTATCTATCAGTATCTATCAGTATCTATCATATCAGTAGCTATCAGTATCTATCAGTATCTATCATATCAGTATCTATCATATCAGTATCTATCAGTATCTATCAGTATCTATCTATCAGTATCTATCAGTATCTATTAGTATCTATCAGTATCTATCAGTATCTATCATATCAGTATCTATCATATCAGTATCTTTAAGTATCTATCAGTATCTATCTATCAGTATCTATCAGTATCTATCAGTATCTCTCAGTATCTATCAGTATCTATCAGTATCTATCAGTATCTATCAGTATCTATCAAATCAGTATCTATCATATCAGTATCTATCAGTATCTATCAGTATCTATCATATCAGTATCTATCAGTATCTATCAGTATCTATCATATCAGTATCTATCGTATCAGTATCTATCAGTATCTATCAGTATCTATCTATCAGTATCTATCAGTATCTATCAGTATCTATCAGTATCTATCAGTATCTATCATATCAGTTTCTATCATATCAGTATCTATCAGTATCTATCAGTATCTATCAGTATCTATCAGTATCTATCTATCAGTTTCTATCAGTATATATTAGTATCTATCAGTATCTTTCATATCAGTATTTATCATATCAGTATCTATCAGTATCTATCAGTATCTATCTATCAGTATCTATCAGTATCTATCAGTATCTATCAGTATCTATCAGTATCTATCAGTATCTATCAGTATCTATCAGTATCTATCATATCAGTATCTATCATATCAGTATCTATCAGTATCTATCAGTATCTATCAGTATCTATCAGTATCTATCTATCAGAATGAATCAGTATCTATCAGTATCTATCAGTATCTATCAGTATCTATCAGTATCTATCAGTATCTATCAGTATCTATCAGTATCTATCAGTATCTATCAGTATCTATCAGTATCTATCAGTATCTATCAGTATCTATCAGTATCTATCAGTATCTATCAGTATCTATCAGTATCTATCAGTATCTATCAGTATCTATCAGTATCTATCAGTATCTATTAGTATCTATCAGTATCTATCAGTATCTATCAGTATCTATCAGTATCTATCAGTATCTATCATATCAGTATCTATCATATCAGTATCTATCAGTATCTATCAGTATCTATCAGTATCTATCAGTATCTATCAGTATCTATCAGTATCTATCATATCAGTATCTATCATATCAGTATCTATCATATCAGTATCTATCAGTATCTATCAGTATCTATCTATCAGTATCTATCAGTATCTATCAGTATCTATCAGTATCTATCAGTATCTATCAGTATCTATCAAATCAGTATCTATCATATCAGTATCTATCAGTATCTATCAGTATCTATCAGTATCTATCAGTATCTATCCATCAGTATCTATCAGTTTCTATCAGTATCTATCATATCAGTATCTATCAGTATCTTTCAGTATCTATCAGTATCTATCAGTATCTATCAGTATCTTTCAGTATCTATCATATCAGTATCTATCAGTATCTTTCAGTATCTATCAGTATCTATCAGAATCTATCAGTATCTATCTATCAGTATCTATCAGTATCTATCATATCAGTATCTATCATATCAGTATCTATCAGTATCTATCAGTATCTATCTATCAGTATCTATCAGTATCTATCAGTATCTATCAGTATCTATCAGTATCTATCAGTATCTATCAAATCAGTATCTATCATATCAGTATCTATCAGTATCTATCAGTATCTATCCATCAGTATCTATCAGTTTCTATCAGTATCTATCATATCAGTATCTATCAGTATCTTTCAGTATCTATCAGTATCTTTCAGTATCTATCATATCAGTATCTATCATATCAGTATCTATCAGTATCTTTCAGTATTTATCAGTATCTATCAGTATCTTTCAGTATCTATCAGTATCTATCAGAATCTATCTATCAGTATCTATCAGTATCTTTCATATCAGTATCTATCATATCAGTATCTATCAGTATCTATCGTATCTATCAGTATCTATCTATCAGTATCTATCAGTATCTATCAGTATCTATCAGTATCTATCAGTATCTATCAGTATCTATCAGTATCTATCAGTATCTATCAGTATCTATCAGTATCTATCAGTATCTATCATATCAGTATCTATCATATCAGTATCTATCAGTATCTATCAGTATCTATCAGTATCTATCTATCAGTATCTATTATTATCTATCAGTATCTTTCAGTATCTATCATATCAGTATCTATCAGTATCTATCAGTATCTAATATCTATCAGTATCTATCAGTATCTATCAGTATCTATCAGTATCTATCAGTATCTATCAGTATCTATCAGTATCTATCAGTATCTATCATATCAGTATCTATCAGTATCTATCAGTATCTATCATATCAGTATCTATCATATCAGTATCTATCAGTATATATTAGTATCTATCAGTATCTATCAGTATCTATCATATCAGTATCTATCAGTATCTATCAGTATCTTTCTATCAGTATCTATCAGTATCTATCAGTATCTATCAGTATCTATCAGTATCTATCAGTATCTATCAGTATCTATCAGTATCTATCATATCAGTATCTATCATATCAGTATCTATCAGTATCTATCTATCAGTATCTATCAGTATCTATCATATCAGTATCTATCATATCAGTATCTATCAGTATCTATCAGTATCTATCAGTATCTATCAGTATCTATCTATCAGTATCTATCAGTATCTATCAGTATCTATCAGTATCTATCAGTATCTATCAGTATCTATCAGTATCTATCAGTATCTATCATATCAGTTTCTATCATATCAGTATCTATCAGTATCTATCAGTATCTATCTATCAGTTTCTATCAGTATATATTAGTATCTATCAGTATCTATCAGTATCTATCATATCAGTATCTATCAGTATCTATCAGTATCTATCTATCAGTATCTATCAGTATCTATCAGTATCTATCAGTATCTATCAGTATCTATCAGTATCTATCATATCAGTATCTATCAGTATCTATCAGTATCTATCAGTATCTATCTATCAGTATCTATCAGTATCTATCATATCAGTATCTATCAGTATCTATCAGTATCTATCAGTATCTATCTATCAGTATATATCAGTTTCTATCAGTATCTATCATATCAGTATCTTTCATATCAGTATCTATCAGTATCTATCAGTATCTATCAGTATCTATCATATCAGTATCTATCAGTATCTAACAGTATCTATCTATCAGTATCTATCATATCAGTATCTATCTATCAGTATCTATCAGTATCTATCAGTATCTATCAGTATCTATCATATCAGTATCTATCATATCAGTATTTATCAGTATCTATCAGTATCTATCTATCAGTATCTATCAATATCTATCAGTATCTATCAGTATCTATCAGTATCTATCAGTATCTATCAGTATCTATCAGTATCTATCATATCAGTATTTATCAGTATCTATCAGTATCTATCTATCAGTATCTATCATATCAGTATCTATCATATCAGTATCTATCAGTATCTATCAGTATCTATCAGTATCTATCAGTATCTATCAGTATCTATCAGTATCTATCATATCAGTATCTATCAGTATCTATCAGTATCTATCAGTATCTATCAAATCAGTATCTATCATATTAGTATCTATCAGTATCTATCAGTATCTATCAGTATCTATCAGTATCTATCAGTATCTATCAGTATCTATCTATCAGTATCTATCAGTATCTATCAGTATCTATCAGTATCTATCAGTATCTATCAGTATCTATTAGTATCTATCAGTATCTATCAGTATCTATCAGTATCTATCAGTATCTATCTATCAGTATCTATCAGTATCTATCAGTATCTATTAGTTTCTATCAGTATCTATCAGTATCTATCATATCAGTATCTATCATATCAGTATCTATCAGTATCTATCAGTATCTATCAGTATCTATCAGTATCTATCTATCGGTATCTATCAGTATCTATCAGTATCTATCAGTATTTATCAGTTTCTATGATATCAGTATCTATCATATCAGTATCTATCAGTATCTATCAGTATCTATCTATCAGTATCTATCAGTATCTATCATATCAGTATCTATCATATCAGTATCTATCAGTATCTATCAGTATCTATCTATCAGTATCTATCAGTATCTATCAGTATCTATCAGTATCTATCAGTATCTATCAGTATCTATCAGTATCTATCAGTATCTAACTGATAGTATCTATCAGTATCTATCATATAAGTTAGATACTGATATGATAGATACTATCATATCAGTATCTATCATATCAGTATTTATCAGTATCTATCAGTATCTATCAGTATCTATCAGTATCTATCTATCAGTATCTATCTATCAGTATCTATCAGTATCTATCATATCAGTATCTATCATATCAGTATCTATCAGTATCTATCAGTATCTATCAGTATCTATCAGTATCTATCAGTATCTATCAGTATCTATCAGTATCTATCAGTATCTATCAGTATCTATCTATCAGTATCTATCAGTATCTATTAGTATCTATCAGTATCTATCTATATCTATCATATCAGTATCTATCATATCAGTATCTATCAGTATCTATCAGTATCTATCAGTATCTTTCTATCGGTATCTATCAGTATCTAGCAGTATCTATCAGTATCTATCAGTATCTATCAGTATCTATCAGTATCTATCATATCAGTATCTATCATATCAGTATCTATCAGTATCTTTCAGTATCTATCAGTATCTATCAGTATCTATCTATCAGTATCTATCAGTATCTATCATATCAGTATCTATCATATCAGTATCTATCATATCAGTGTCTATCAGTATCTATCAGTATCTATCTATCAGTATCTATCAGTATCCATCAGTATCTATCAGTATCCATCAGTATCTATCAGTATCTATCATATTAGTATCTATCATATCAGTATCTATCAGTATCTATCTATCAGTTTCTATCATATCATATCATATCAGTATCTATCATATCAGTATCTAGCAGTATCTATCAGTATCTATCAGTATCTATCTATCAGTATCTATCAGTATCTATCAGTATCTATCAGTATCTATCAGTATCTATCAGTATCTATCAGTATTTATCATATCAGTATCTATTATATCAGTATCGTAGTTACTTAAGTGATCGTCGGCAGCGAATAAAGGTGGATGACTCCTTTTCTTCTTGGTGCAGCACGCTGGCTGGGGTTCCTCAGGGTGGAGTGCTGTCGCCTTTGTTATTCTCTATCTTTATAAATTCCATTACACATAATCTATCTTCACATTATCACCTTTATGCCGATGATCTTCAAATTTATTCGCAGGGTGCTCTCGGTGACCTCGCGTCTGTTATTAGCGGCGTAAATGGTGATTTGGAGCGCATTTTAAATTGGAGTCATAGGTTTGGTCTCAAAGTCAATCCTGCTAAAACTCAAGCTATCGTAATTGGCAGTTCGAAGCTGATCTCCAGGGTTGACTTTGATAATGTCCAACCTGTTTTCTTTGACGGAGTTCATATACCCTTTTCGCACTGCGTAAAAAACCTCGGTGTCATTCTTGATCGCACTTTATCTTGGGTGCCACAGGTTAATGAAGTAAGCAGAAAGATGTTTGCGGCAGTCGGTTCTCTTAGAAGGCTCAGTAATTTTCTGCCTATTGCCACCAAAATTGCGCTCTCTCAAACACTACTTCTTCCTATATTGGACTATGCTGACATAGCTTACCTTGACCTCACGGAGGAGCAGCTTAATAAGCTTGAGCGTATCCAAAACATCTGCATTCGGTTCATATTTGGGTTACGCAAGTATGACCATGTATCCGACTTCCGGTCTCAGCTCAAGTGGCTCTCAATCCGTTCTCGTCGTCACTCCCATATTCTGTCTCTTCTTTATAATGTACTATTTAACCCCACAACTCCCCGCTACCTCAAGGAGCGCTTCAGTTATTTGCGTTCTGTTCGCTCTGCACAAAACTTAGTTCTTACTGTTCCCCCTTCATCTTCTAAATTTTATAATGGTTCTTTCACTTTCCGGGCTACTTTATTGTGGAATTCGCTTCCTCTGGATATAAGGCGTGCCCAATCTCTTGCAACATTTAAAACCCTCGTCAAAAAACACTACTTGTCTCTCCCTTAGTACACTGCAATAATAATCGCTCCTTTAACTTTGTGGCTCATACTGTTTTTGTTTTATTTATTACTTTACAATATATTTATTTATTATGTCTAAGTATTTATGTAAGTATATCTGTATATTTTTATTTATGTATGTTTATTACCTTTGTCTTTTATGGTAGTCGTTCATTTAGTCCTTTAATTATTATGCACCACCTACTAATTTCAAACATTAATTTTTCAACTACTCCGCTACCTAAAGGTTGTCTGGAAGAGATCGCTATTTAGCGATAAGACCGCCTGTTGTTTACCTCTGCCTGTTATATGAATGTATCTCATGTTGTGTTGTATATTCCTTGATGTTGGAGGTGTGCAATAAAGAGTATTTGTATTTGTATTTGTATTTGTATCTATCATATCAGTATCTATCAGTATCTATCAGTATCTATCTATCAGTATAAATCAGTATCTATCAAATCAGTATCTATCATATCAGTATCTATCAGTATCTATCCATCAGTATCTATCAGTTTCTATCAGTATCTATCATATCAGTATCTATCATATCAGTATCTATCAGTATCTTTCAGTATCTATCAGTATCTTTCAGTATCTATCATATCAGTATCTATCATATCAGTATCTATCTATCGGTATCTATCAGTATCTATCAGTATCTATCAGTATCTATCATATCAGTATCTATCATATCAGTATCTATCAGTATCTTTCAGTATCTATCAGTATCTATCAGTATCTATCTATCAGTATCTATCATATCAGTATCTATCATATCAGTATCTATCATATCAGTATCTATCAGTATCTATCAGTATCTATCTATCAGTATCTATCAGTATCTATCAGTATCTATCAGTATCTATCAGTATCTATCAGTATCTATCAGTATCTATCATATCAGTATCTATCATATCAGTATCTATCAGTATCTATCAGTATCTATCTATCAGTTTCTATCAGTATAAATTAGTATCTATCAGTATCTATCAGTATCTATCATATCAGTATCTATCATATCAGTATCTATCAGTATCTATCAGTATCTATCAGTATCTATCAGTATCTATCAGTATCTATCAGTATCTATCATATCAGTATCTATCATATCAGTATCTATCATATCAGTATCTATCAGTATCTATCAGTATCTATCAGTATCTATCAGTATCTATCAGTATCTATCATATCAGTATCTATCAGTATCTATCAGTATCTATCAGTATCTATCAGTATCTATCAGTATCTATCTATCAGTTTCTATCAGTATAAATTAGTATCTATCAGTATCTATCAGTATCTATCATATCAGTATCTATCATATCAGTATCTATCAGTATCTATCAGTATCTATCAGTATCTATCAGTATCTATCATATCAGTATCTATCATATCAGTATCTATCATATCAGTATCTATCAGTATCTATCAGTATCTATCAGTATCTATCAGTATCTATCATATCAGTATCTATCAGTATCTATCAGTATCTATCAGTATCTATCAGTATCTATCAGTATCTATCTATCAGTATCTATCAGTATCTATTAGTATCTATCAGTATCTATCAGTATCTATCATATCAGTATCTATCATATCAGTATCTTTCAGTATCTATCATATCAGTATCTATCAGTATCTATCTATCAGTATCTATCAGTATCTATCTATCAGTATCTATCAGTATCTATCAGTATCTAACATATCAGTATCTATCATATCAGTATCTATCTATCAGTATCTATCAGTATCTATCAGTATCTATCAGTATCTATCAGCATCTATCAGTATCTATCAGTATCTATCAGTATCTATCAGTATCTATCAGTTTCTATCAGAATCTATCATATCAGTATCTTTCATATCAGTATCTATCAGTATCTATCAGTATCTATCAGTATCTATCAGTATCTATCAGTATCTATCATATCAGTATCTATCATATCAGTATCTATCAGTATCTATCTATCAGTATCTATCATATCAGTATCTATCATATCAGTATCTATCAGTATCTATCAGTATCTATCAGTATCTATCTATCAGTATCTATCAGTATCTATCAGTATCTATCAGTATCTATCAGTATCTATCAGTATCTATCAGTATCTATCATATCAGTATCTATCATATCAGTATCTATCAGTATCTATCAGTATCTATCTATCAGTTTCTATCAGTATATATTAGTATCTATCAGTATCTATCAGTATCTATCATATCAGTATCTATCATATCAGTATCTATCAGTATCTATCAGTATCTATCTATCAGTATCTATCAGTATCTATCAGTATCTATCTATCAGTATCTATCAGTATCTATCAGTATCTATCAGTATCTATCAGTATCTATCATATCAGTATCTATCAGTATCTATCAGTATCTATCAGTATCTATCAGTATCTATCAGTATCTATCAGTATCTATCAGTATCTATCTATCAGTATCTATCAGTATCTATCATATCAGTATCTATCAGTATCTATCAGTATCTATCAGTATCTATCTATCAGTATCTATCAGTTTCTATCAGTATCTATCATATCAGTATCTTTCATATCAGTATCTATCAGTATCTATCAGTATCTATCAGTATCTATCTTATCAGTATCTATCAGTATCTATCAGTATCTATCTATCAGTATCTATCATATCAGTATCTATCATATCAGTATCTATCAGTATCTATCAGTATCTATCTATCAGTATCTATCAGTATCTATCAGTATCTATCAGTATCTATCAGTATCTATCATATCAGTATCTATCATATCAGTATTTATCAGTATCTATCAGTATCTATCTATCAGTATCTATCAATATCTATCAGTATCTATCAGTATCTATCAGTATCTATCAGTATCTATCAGTATCTATCAGTATCTATCAGTATCTATCAGTATCTATCAGTATCTATCAGTATCTATCAGTATCTATCAGTATCTATCTATCAGTATCTATCAGTATCTATCATATCAGTATCTATCATATCAGTATCTATCAGTATCTATCAGTAATTATCAGTATCTATCTATCAGTATCTATCAGTATCTATCAGTATCTATCAGTATCTATCAGTATCTATCATTTCAGTATCTATCATATCAGTATCTATCAGTATCTATCTTTCAGTTTCTATCAGTATATATTAGTATCTATCAGTATCTATCTATCAGTATCTATCAGTATCTATCAGTATCTATCAGTATCTATCAGTATCTATCAGTATCTATCAGTATCTATCAGTATCTATCAGTATCTATCAGTATCTATCATATCAGTATCTATCATATCAGTATCTATCATATCAGTATCTATCAGTATCTATCTATCAGTATCTATCAGTATCTATCTATCAGTTTCTATCAGTATATATTAGTATCTATCAGTATCTATCAGTATCTAACATATCAGTATCTATCATATCAGTATCTATCAGTATCTTTCAGTATCTATCAGTATCTATCAGTATCTATCTATCAGTATCTATCAGTATCTATCATATCAGTATCTATCATATCAGTATCTATCAGTATCTGTCAGTATCTATCTATCAGTATCTATCAGTATCTATCAGTATCTATCAGTATCTATCATATCAGTATCTATCATATCAGTATCTATCAGTATCTATCAGTATCTATCTATCAGTTTCTATCAGTATCTATCAGTATCTATCAAATCAGTATCTATCATATCAGTATCTATCAGTATCTATCAGTATCTATCAGTATCTATCATATCAGTATCTATCATATCAGTATCTATCATATCAGTATCTATCAGTATCTATCTATCAGTATCTATCTATCAGTATCTATCAGTATCTATCGGTATCTAGCAGTATCTATCAGTATCTATCAGTATCTATCAGTATCTATCAGTATCTATCATATCAGTATCTATCAGTAGTATCTATCAGTATATATCAGTATCTATCAGTATCTATCTATCAGTATCTATCAGTATCTATCATATCAGTATCTATCATATCAGTATCTATCATATCAGTATCTATCATATCAGTATCTATCAGTATCTATCAGTATCTATCTATCAGTATCTATCAGTATCTATCAGTATCTATCAGTATCTATCAGTATCTATCAGTATCTATCAGTATCTATCAGTATCTATCAGTATCTATCAGTATCTATCAGTATCTATCTATCAGTTTCTATCAGTATATATTAGTATCTATCAGTATCTATCATATCAGTATTTATCATATCAGTATCTATCAGTATCTATCAGTATCTATCTATCAGTATCTATCAGTATCTATCAGTATCTATCAGTATCTATCAGTATCTATCAGTATCTATCAGTATCTATCAGTATCTATCAGTATCTATCAGTATCTATCATATCAGTATCTATCATATCAGTATCTATCAGTATCTATCAGTATCTATCAGTATCTATCTATCAGAATCAATCAGTATCTATCAGTATCTATCAGTATCTATCAGTATCTATCAGTATCTATCAGTATCTAACATATCAGTATCTATCAGTATCTATCAGTATCTATCTATCAGTATCTATCAGTATCTATCAGTATCTATCAGTATCTATCAGTATCTATCAGTATCTATCAGTATCTATCAGTATCTATCAGTATCTATCAGTATCTATCAGTATCTATCAGTATCTATCAGTATCTTTTTATCAGTATCTATCAGTATCTATTAGTATCTATCAGTATCTATCAGTATCTATCATATCAGTATCTATCATATCAGTATCTATCATATCAGTATCTATCAGTATCTATCAGTATCTATCTATCAGTATCTATCAGTATCTATCAGTATCTATCTATCAGTATCTATCAGTATCTATCAGTATCTATCAGTATCTATCAGTATCTATCAGTATCTATCAGTATCTATCATATCAGTTTCTATCATATCAGTATCTATCAGTATCTATCTATCAGTTTCTATCAGTATATATTAGTATCTATCAATATCTATCATATCAGTATTTATCATATCAGTATCTATCAGTATCTATCAGTATCTATCAGTATCTATCAGTATCTATCTATCAGTATCTATCAGTATCTATCAGTATCTATCAGTATCTATCAGTATCTATCTATCAGAATCAATCAGTATCTATCAGTATCTATCAGTATCTATCAGTATCTATCATTATCTATCAGTATCTAACATATCAGTATCTATCATATCAGTATCTATCAGTATCTATCAGTATCTATCTATCAGTATCTATAAGTATCTATCAGTATCTATCAGTATCTATCAGTATCTATCAGTATCTATCAGTATCTATCAGTATCTATCATATCAGTATCTATCATATCATTATCTATCAGTATCTATCAGTATCTACCAGTATCTATCAGTATCTATCAGTATCTATCAGTATCTATCAGTATCTATCAGTATCTATCAGTATCTATCAGTATCTATCAGTATCTATCAGTATCTATCAGTATCTATCAGTATCTATCAGAATCTATCAGTATCTTTCAGTATCTATCAGTATCTATCAGTATCTATCTATCAGTATCTATCAGTATCTATTAGTATCTATCAGTATCTATCAGTATCTATCATATCAGTATCTATCATATCAGTATCTATCAGTATCTATCAGTATCTATCAGTATCTATTTATCGGTATCTATCAGTATCTATCAGTGTTTATCAGTTTCTATCATATCAGTATCTATCATATCAGTATCTACTATCAGTATCTTTCAGTATCTATCAGTTTTTATCAGTATCTATCTATCAGTATCTATCAGTATCTATCATATCAGTATCTATCATATCAGTATCTTTCAGTATCTATCAGTATCTATCAGTATCTATCAGTATCTATCAGTATCTATCAGTATCTATCTATCAGTATCTATCAGTATCTATCAGTATCTATCAGTATCTATCAGTATCTATCAGTATCTATCAGTATCTATCTATCAGTATCTATCAGTATCTATCAGTATCTATCAGTATCTATCAGTATCTATCAGTATCTATCAGTATCTATCCATCAGTATCTATCAGTTTCTATCAGTATCTATCATATCAGTATCTATCATATCAGTATCTATCAGTATCTTTCAGTATCTATCAGTATCTATCAGTATCTATCATATCAGTATCTATCATATCAGTATCTATCAGTATCTTTCAGTATCTATCAGTATCTATCAGTATCTATCTATCAGTATCTATCAGTATCTATCAGTATCTATCATATCAGTATCTATCAGTATCTAACAGTATCTATCATATCAGTATCTATCATATCAGTATCTATCAGTATCTATCAGTATCTATCAGTATCTATCAGTATCTATCATATCAGTATCTATCATATCAGTATCTATCAGTATCTATCAGTTTCTATCAGTATATATTAGTATCTATCAGTATCTATCTATCAGTTTCTATCAGTATATATTAGTATCTATCAGTATCTATCATATCAGTATTTATCATATCAGTATCTATCAGTATCTATCAGTATCTATCAGTATCTATCTATCAGTATCTATCAGTATCTATCAGTATCTATCAGTATCTATCTATCAGAATCAATCAGTATCTATCAGTATCTATCAGTATCTATCAGTATCTATCAGTATCTAACATATCAGTATCTATCATATCAGTATCTATCAGTATCTATCAGTATCTATCAGTATCTATCAGTATCTATCAGTATCTATCAGTATCTATCAGTATCTATCAGTATCTATCAGTATCTATCAGTATCTATCAGTATCTATCAGTATCTATCAGTATCTATCAGTATCTATCATATCAGTATCTATCATATCATTATCTATCAGTATCTATCAGTATCTATCAGTATCTATCAGTATCTATCAGTATCTATCAGTATCTATCAGTATCTATCAGTATCTATCAGTATCTATCAGTATCTATCAGTATCTATCAGTATCTATCAGTATCTATCAGAATCTATCAGTATCTTTCAGTATCTATCAGTATCTATAAGTATCTTTCTATCAGTATCTATCAGTATCTATTAGTATCTATCAGTATCTATCATATCAGTATCTAACATATCAGTATCTATCAGTATCTATCAGTATCTATCAGTATCTTTTTATCGGTATCTATCAGTATCTATCAGTGTTTATCAGTTTCTATCATATCAGTATCTATCATATCAGTATCTACTATCAGTATCTTTCAGTATCTATCAGTTTTTATCAGTATCTATCTATCAGTATCTATCAGTATCTATCATATCAGTATCTATCATATCAGTATCTATCAGTATCTATCAGTATCTATCAGTATCTATCAGTATCTATCAGTATCTATCAGTATCTATCAGTATCTATCAGTATCTATCAGTATCTATCTATCAGTATCTATCAGTATCTATCCTTATCTATCAGTATCTATCAGTATCTATCAGTATCTATCAATCAGTATCTATCAGTATCTATCAGTATCTATCAGTATCTATCAGTATCTATCAGTATCTATCAGTATCTATCAGTATCTATCCATCAGTATCTATCAGTTTCTATCAGTATCTATCATATCAGTATCTATCAGTATCTTTCAGTATCTATCAGTATCTATCAGTATCTATCATATCAGTATCTATCATATCAGTATCTATCAGTATCTATCAGTATCTATCAGTATCTATCTATCAGTTTCTATCAGTATATATTAGTATCTATCAGTATCTATCAGTATCTATCATATCAGTATCTATCATATCAGTCTCTATCAGTATCTTTCAGTATCTATCAGTATCTATCAGTATCTATCAGTATCTATCTATCAGTATCTATCAGAATCTATCATATCAGTATCTATCATATCAGTATCTATCAGTATCTATCAGTATCTTTCAGTATCTATCAGTATCTATCTATCAGTATCTATCAGTATCTATCAGTATCTATCAGTATCTATCAGTATCTATCAGTATCTATCAAATCAGTATCTATCATATCAGTATCTATCAGTATCTATCAGTATCTATCCATCAGTATCTATCAGTTTCTATCAGTATCTTTCATATCAGTATCTATCATATCAGTATCTATCAGTATCTTTCAGTATCTATCAGTATCTTTCAGTATCTATCATATCAGTATCTATCATATCAGTATCTATCAGTATCTTTCAGTATCTATCAGTATCTATCAGTATCTATCAGTATCTATCAGTATCTATCTATCAGTATCTATCAGTATCTATCATATCAGTATCTATCATATCAGTATCTATCAGTATCTATCAGTATCTATCAGTATCTTTCTATCGGTATCTATCAGTATCTAGCAGTATCTATCAGTATCTATCAGTATCTATCAGTATCTATCAGTATCTATCATATCAGTATCTATCATATCAGTATCTATCAGTATCTTTCAGTATCTATCAGTATCTATCAGTATCTATCTATCAGTATCTATCAGTATCTATCATATCAGTATCTATCATATCAGTATCTATCATATCAGTATCTATCAGTATCTATCAGTATCTATCAGTATCTATCAGTATCTATCTATCAGTATCTATCAGTATCCATCAGTATCTATCAGTATCCATCAGTATCTATCAGTATCTATCATATTAGTATCTATCATATCAGTATCTATCAGTATCTATCTATCAGTTTCTATCATATCATATCATATCAGTATCTATCATATCAGTATCTAGCAGTATCTATCAGTATCTATCAGTATCTATCTATCAGTATCTATCAGTATCTATCAGTATCTATCAGTATCTATCAGTATCTATCAGTATCTATCAGTATCTATCAGTATCTATCAGTATTTATCATATCAGTATCTATTATATCAGTATCGTAGTTACTTAAGTGATCGTCGGCAGCGAATAAAGGTGGATGACTCCTTTTCTTCTTGGTGCAGCACGCTGGCTGGGGTTCCTCAGGGTGGAGTGCTGTCGCCTTTGTTATTCTCTATCTTTATAAATTCCATTACACATAATCTATCTTCACATTATCACCTTTATGCCGATGATCTTCAAATTTATTCGCAGGGTGCTCTCGGTGACCTCGCGTCTGTTATTAGCGGCGTAAATGGTGATTTGGAGCGCATTTTAAATTGGAGTCATAGGTTTGGTCTCAAAGTCAATCCTGCTAAAACTCAAGCTATCGTAATTGGCAGTTCGAAGCTGATCTCCAGGGTTGACTTTGATAATGTCCAACCTGTTTTCTTTGACGGAGTTCATATACCCTTTTCGCACTGCGTAAAAAACCTCGGTGTCATTCTTGATCGCACTTTATCTTGGGTGCCACAGGTTAATGAAGTAAGCAGAAAGATGTTTGCGGCAGTCGGTTCTCTTAGAAGGCTCAGTAATTTTCTGCCTATTGCCACCAAAATTGCGCTCTCTCAAACACTACTTCTTCCTATATTGGACTATGCTGACATAGCTTACCTTGACCTCACGGAGGAGCAGCTTAATAAGCTTGAGCGTATCCAAAACATCTGCATTCGGTTCATATTTGGGTTACGCAAGTATGACCATGTATCCTACTTCCGGTCTCAGCTCAAGTGGCTCTCAATCCGTTCTCGTCGTCACTCCCATATTCTGTCTCTTCTTTATAATGTACTATTTAACCCCACAACTCCCCCTACCTCAAGGAGCGCTTCAGTTATTTGCGTTCTGTTCGCTCTGCACAAAACTTAGTTCTTACTGTTCCCCCTTCATCTTCTAAATTTTATAATGGTTCTTTCACTTTCCGGGCTACTTTATTGTGGAATTCGCTTCCTCTGGATATAAGGCGTGCCCAATCTCTTGCAACATTTAAAACCCTCGTCAAAAAACACTACTTGTCTCTCCCTTAGTACACTGCAATAATAATCGCTCCTTTAACTTTGTGGCTCATACTGTTTTTGTTTTATTTATTACTTTACAATATATTTATTTATTATGTCTAAGTATTTATGTAAGTATATCTGTATATTTTTATTTATGTATGTTTATTACCTTTGTCTTTTATGGTAGTCGTTCATTTAGTCCTTTAATTATTATGCACCACCTACTAATTTCAAACATTAATTTTTCAACTACTCCGCTACCTAAAGGTTGTCTGGAAGAGATCGCTATTTAGCGATAAGACCGCCTGTTGTTTACCTCTGCCTGTTATATGAATGTATCTCATGTTGTGTTGTATATTCCTTGATGTTGGAGGTGTGCAATAAAGAGTATTTGTATTTGTATTTGTATTTGTATCTATCATATCAGTATCTATCAGTATCTATCAGTATCTATCTATCAGTATAAATCAGTATCTATCAAATCAGTATCTATCATATCAGTATCTATCAGTATCTATCCATCAGTATCTATCAGTTTCTATCAGTATCTATCATATCAGTATCTATCATATCAGTATCTATCAGTATCTATCAGTATCTATCAGTATCTTTCAGTATCTATCATATCAGTATCTATCATATCAGTATCTATCAGTATCTATCTATCGGTATCTATCAGTATCTATCAGTATCTATCAGTTTCTATCATATCAGTATCTATCATATCAGTATCTATCAGTATCTTTCAGTATCTATCAGTATCTATCAGTATCTATCTATCAGTATCTATCATATCAGTATCTATCATATCAGTATCTATCATATCAGTATCTATCAGTATCTATCAGTATCTATCTATCAGTATCTATCAGTATCTATCAGTATCTATCAGTATCTATCAGTATCTATCAGTATCTATCAGTATCTATCAGTATCTATCATATCAGTATCTATCATATCAGTATCTATCAGTATCTATCAGTATCTATCTATCAGTTTCTATCAGTATAAATTAGTATCTATCAGTATCTATCAGTATCTATCATATCAGTATCTATCATATCAGTATCTATCAGTATCTATCAGTATCTATCAGTATCTATCAGTATCTATCATATCAGTATCTATCATATCAGTATCTATCATATCAGTATCTATCAGTATCTATCAGTATCTATCAGTATCTATCAGTATCTATCAGTATCTATCAGTATCTATCATATCAGTATCTATCAGTATCTATCAGTATCTATCAGTATCTATCAGTATCTATCAGTATCTATCTATCAGTTTCTATCAGTATCTATCAGTATCTATCATATCAGTATCTATCATATCAGTATCTATCAGTATCTATCAGTATCTATCAGTATCTATCAGTATCTATCATATCAGTATCTATCATATCAGTATCTATCATATCAGTATCTATCATATCAGTATCTATCAGTATCTATCAGTATCTATCAGTATCTATCAGTATCTATCAGTATCTATCAGTATCTATCATATCAGTATCTATCAGTATCTATCAGTATCTATCAGTATCTATCAGTATCTATCAGTATCTATCTATCAGTATCTATCAGTATCTATTAGTATCTATCAGTATCTATCAGTATCTATCATATCAGTATCTATCATATCAGTATCTTTCAGTATCTATCATATCAGTATCTATCAGTATATATTGATAGATACTGATATATCTATCAGTATCTATCAGTATCTATCAGTATCTATCAGTATCTATCAGAATCTATCAGTATCTATCAGTATCTATCAGTATCTATCAGTATCTATCAGTATCTATCAGTATCTATCATATCAGTATTTATCAGTATCTATCAGTATCTATCTATTAGTATCTATCAGTATCTATCAGTTTCTATCATATCAGTATCTATCCTATCAGTATCTATCAGTATCTATCAGTATCTATCAGTATCTATCAGTATCTATCATATCAGTATCTATCAGTATCTATCAGTATCTATCAGTATCTATCAGTATCTATCAGTATCTATCAGTATCTATCAGTATCTATCAGTATCGATCAGTATCTATCAGTATCTATCATATCAGTTTCTATCATATCAGTATCTATCAGTATCTATCAGTATCTATCTATCAGTTTCTATCAGTATATATTAGTATCTATCAGTATCTATCATATCAGTATCTATCATATCAGTATCTATCAGTATCTATCAGTATCTATCAGTATCTATCTATCAGTATCTATCAGTATCTATCAGTATCTATCAGTATCTATCAGTATCTATCAGTATCTATCAGTATCTATCAGTATCTATCAGTATCTATCATATCAGTATCTATCATATCAGTATCTATCATATCAGTATCTATCAGTATCTATCAGTATCTATCAGTATCTATCAGTATCAAACATATCATTATCTATCATATCAGTATCTATCAGTATCTTTCAGTATCTTTCAGTATCTTTCAGTATCTATCAGTATCTATCTATCAGTATCTATCAGTATCTATCATATCAGTATCTATCATATCAGTATCTATCATATCAGTATCTATCAGTATCTATCTATCAGTATCTATCAGTATCTATAAGTATCTATCAGTATCTATCATATCAGTATCTATCAGTATCTATCAGTATCTATCTATCAGTTTCTATCAGTATCTATTAGTATCTATCAGTATCTATCAGTATCTACCATATCAGTATCTATCATATCAGTATCTATCAGTATCTATCAGTATCTATAAGTATCTATCTATCGGTATCTATCAGTATCTATCAGTATCTATCAGTATTTATCAGTTTCTATCATATCAGTATCTATCAGTATCTATCAGTATCTTTCTATCAGTATCTATCAGTATCTATCAGTATCTATCAGTATCTATCAGTATCTATCAGTATCTATCAGTATCTATCAGTATCTATCAGAATCTATCAGTATCTATCAGTATATATCAGTATCTATCAGTATCTTTCATATCAGTTTCTATCATATCAGTATCTATCAGTATCTATCAGTATCTATCTATCAGTTTCTATCAGTATATATTTGTATCTATCAGTATCTATCATATCAGTATTTATCATATCAGTATTTATCATATCAGTATCTATCAGTATCTATCAGTATCTATCAGTATCTATCTATCAGTATCTATCAGTATCTATCAGTATCTATCAGTATCTATCAGTATCTATCAGTATCTATCATATCAGTATCTATCAGTATCTATCAGTATCTATCAGTATCTATCAGTATCTATCAGTATCTATCTATCAGTATCTATCATATCAGTATCTATCAGTATCTATCAGTATCTATCAGTATCTATCTATCAGTATATATCAGTTTCTATCAGTATCTATCATATCAGTATCTTTCATATCAGTATCTATCATATCAGTATTTATCAGTATCTATCAGTATCTATCTATCAGTATCTATCAGTATCTATCAGTATCTATCATATCAGTATCTATCATATCAGTATCTATCAGTATCTATCAGTATCTATCAGTATCTATTAGTATCTATCAGTATCTATCAGTATCTATCAGTATCTATCAGTATCTATCAGTATCTATCATATCAGTATCTATCATATCAGTATCTATCAGTATCTATCTATCAGTTTCTATCAGTATATATTAGTATCTATCAGTATCTATCAGTATCTATCATATCAGTATCTATCAGTATCTATCAGTATCTATCATATCAGTATTTATCAGTATCTATCAGTATCTATCTATCAGTATCTATCAGTATCTATCATATCAGTATCTATCATATCAGTATCTATCAGTATCTATCAGTATCTATCAGTATCTATCAGTATCTATCAGTATCTATCATATCAGTATCTATCAGTATCTATCAGTATCTATCAGTATCTATCAGTATCTATCAGTATCTATCAAATCAGTATCTATCATATCAGTATCTATCAGTATCTATCAGTATCTATCAGTATCTATCTATCAGTATCTATCAGTATCTATCAGTATCTATCAGTATCTATCAGTATCTATCAGTATCTATCAGTATCTATCAGTATCTATCAGTATCTATCAGTATCTATCAGTATCTATCAGTATCTATCTATCAGTATCTATCAGTATCTATCAGTATCTATTAGTTTCTATCAGTATCTATCAGTATCTATCATATCAGTATCTATCATATCAGTATCTATCAGTATCTATCAGTATCTATCAGTATCTATCATATCAGTATCTATCAGTATCTTTCTATCAGTATCTATCAGTATCTATCAGCATCTATCAGTATCTATCAGTATCTATCAGTATCTATCAGTATCTATCATATCAATATCTATCATATCAGTATCTATCAGTATCTATCTATCAGTATCTATCAGTATCTATCAGTATCTATCAAAATCTATCAGTATCTATCAGAACCTATCAAATCAGTATGTATCATATCAGTATCTATCAGTATCTATCAGTATCTATCAGTATCTATCCATCAGTATCTATCAGTATCTATCATATCAGTATCTATCATATCAGTATCTATCAGTATCTTTCAGTATCTATCAGTATCTATCAGTATCTTTCAGTATCTTTCATATCAGTATCTATCATATCAGTATCTATCAGTATCTTTCAGTATCTATCAGTATCTATCAGTATCATATCAGTATCTATCAGTATCTTTCAGTATCTATCAGTATCTATCAGTATCTATCAGTATCTATCTATCAGTATCTATCAGTATCTATCAGTATCTATCAGTATCTATCAGTATCTATCAGTATATATCAGTATCTATCAGTATCTATCAGTATCTATCAGTATCTATCAGTATCTATCAGTATCTATCATATCAGTATCTATCAGTATCTATCATATCAGTATCTATCATATCAGTATCTATCATATCAGTATCTATCAGTATCTATCAGTATCTATCTATCAGTATCTATCAGTATCTATCAGTATCTATCAGTATCTATCAGTATCTATCAAATCAGTATGTATCATATCAGTATCTATCAGTATCTATCAGTATCTATCCATCAGTATCTATCAGTTTCTATCAGTATCTATCATATCAGTATCTATCAGTATCTTTCAGTAACTATCAGTATCTATCAGTATCTTTCAGTATCTATCAGTATCTATCAGTATCTATCAGTATCTATCAGTATCTATCAGTATCTATCATATCAGTATCTATCATATCAGTATCTAGCAGTATCTATCAGTATCAATCTATCAGTATCTATCAGTAGCTATCATATCAGTATCTATCAGTATCTATCAGTATCTATCTATCAGTATCTATCAGTATCTATCATATCAGTATCTATCTGTATCTATCAGTATCTATCTATCAGTATCTATCAGTATCTATCAGTATCTATCATATCAGTATCTATCAGTATCTATCAGTATCTATCTATCAGTATCTATCAGTATCTATCAGTATCTATCAGTATCTATCTATCAGTATCTATCAGTATCTATCAGTATCTATCAGTATCTATCAGTATCTATCAAATCAGTATCTATCATATCAGTATCTATCAGTATCTATCAGTATTTATCAGTATCTATCTATCAGTATCTATCAGTTTCTATCAGTATCTATCATATCAGTATCTATCATATCAGTATCTATCAGTATCTATCAGTATCTATCAGTATCTATCAGTATCTATCATATCAGTATCTATCAGTATCTTTCAGTATCTATCAGTATCTATCAGTATCTATCAGTATCTATCTATCAGTATCTATCAGTATCTATCATATCAGTATCTATCAGTATCTATCAGTATCTATCTATCAGTATCTATCAGTATTTATCAGTATCTATCAGTATCTTTCATATCAGTTTCTATCATATCAGTATCTATCAGTATCTATCAGTATCTAGCAGTATCTATCAGTATTTATCAGTATCTATCAGTATCTTTCATATCAGTTTCTATCATATCAGTATCTATTAGTATCTATCAGTATCTATCTATCAGTTTCTATCAGTATATATTTGTATCTATCAGTATCTATCATATCAGTATTTATCATATCAGTATCTATCAGTATCTATCAGTATCTATCAGTATCTATCTATCAGTATCTATCAGTATCTATCAGTATCTATCAGTATCTATCAGTATCTATCATATCAGTATCTATCATATCAGTATCTATCAGTATCTATCAGTATCTATCAGTATCTATCTATCAGTATCAATCAGTATCTATCTATCAGTTTCTATCAGTATATATTAGTATCTATCAGTATCTATCATATCAGTATCTATCAGTATCTATCATATCATTATCTATCATATCAGTATCTATCAGTATCTATCAGTATCTATCATATCAGTATCTATCATATCAGTATTTATCAGTATCTATCAGTATCTATCTATCAGTATCTATCAGTATCTATCAGTATCTATCATATCAGTATCTATCATATCAGTATCTATCATATCAGTATCTATCAGTATCTATCAGTATCTATCAGTATCTATCAGTATCTATCAGTATCTATCAGTATCTATCAGTATCTATCAGTATCTATCAGTATCTATCAGTATCTATTAGTATCTATCAGTATCTATCAGTATCTATCATATCAGTATCTATCATATCAGTATCTATCATATCAGTATCTATCATATCAGTATCTATCAGTATCTATCAGTATCTATCAATCAGTATCTATCAGTATCTATCAGTATCTATCAGTATCTATCATATCACTATCTATCATATCAGTATCTATCAGTATCTATCTATCAGTATCTATCAGTATCTATCATATCAGTATCTATCAGTATCTATCAGTATCTATCTATCAGTATCTATCAGTATCTATCAGTATCTATCAGTATCTATCAGTATCTATCAGTATCTATCATATCAGTATCTATCAGTATCTATCAGTATCTATCAGTATCTATCTATCAGTTTCTATCAGTTTATATTAGTATCTATCAGTATCTATCAGTATCTATCATATCAGTATTTATCATATCAGTATCTTTCAGTATCTATCAGTATCTATCAGTATCTATCTATCAGTATCTATCAGTATCTATCAGTATCTATCATATCAGTATCTATCATATCAGTATCTATCATATCAGTATCTATCAGTATCTATCAGTATCTATCAGTATCTATCTATCAGTATCTATCAGTATCTATCAGTATCTATCAGTATCTATCAGTATCTATCAGTATCTATCAGTATCTGACATATTAGTATCTATCATATCAGTATCTATCAGTATCTATCAGTATTTATCAGTATCTATCTATCAGTATCTATCAGTATCTATCAGTATCTATCAGTATCTATCAGTATCTATCAGTATCTATCAGTATCTATCATATCAGTATTTATCAGTATCTATCTATCAGTATTTATCAGTATCTATCAGTATCTATCAGTATCTATCATATCAGTATCTATCATATCAGTATCTATCAGTATCTATCAGTATCTATCAGTATCTATCATATCAGTATCTATCATATCAGTATTTATCAGTATCTATCAGTATCTATCTATCAGTATCTATCAGTATCTATCAGTATCTATCAGTATCTATCAGTATCTATCAGTATCTATCAGTATCTATCAGTATCTATCAGTATCTATCAGTATCTATCAGTATCTATCAGTATCTATCAGTATCTATCATATCAGTATCTATCATATCAGTATTTATCAGTATCTATCAGTATCTATCTATCAGTATCTATCAGTATCTATCAGTATCTATCAGTATCTATCATATCAGTATCTATCAGTATCTATCAGTATCTATCAGTATCTATCTATCGGTATCTATCAGTATCTATCAGTATCTATCAGTATCTATCTATCAGTATCTATCAGTATCTATCAGTATCTATCAGTATCTATCCATCAGTATCTATCAGTTTCTATCAGTATCTATCATATCAGTATCTATCATATCAGTATCTATCAGTATCTTTCAGTATCTATCAGTATCTATCTATCAGTATCTATCAGTATCTATCAGTATCTATCAGTATCTATCAGTATCTTTCAGTATCTATCATATCAGTATCTATCAGTATCTATCAGTATCTATCAGTATCTATCATATCAGTATCTATCAGTATCTTTCAGTATCTATCATATCAGTATCTATCAGTATCTATCAGTATCTATCAGTATCTATCATATCAGTATCTATCAGTATCTATCAGTATCTATCAGTATCTATCAGTATCTATCTATCAGTATCTATCAGTATCTATCAGTATCTATCAGTATCTATCAGTATCTATCAGTATCTATCAGTATCTATCAGTATCTATCATATCAGTATCTATCTATCAGTTTCTATCAGTTTATATTAGTATCTATCAGTATCTATCAGTATCTATCATATCAGTATCTATCATATCAGTATCTATCAGTATCTATCAGTATCTATCAGTATCTATCAGTATCTATCAGTATCTATCTATCAGTATCTATCAGTATCTATCAGTATCTATCAGTATCTATCAGTATCTATCAGTATCTATCAGTATCTATCAGTATCTATCAGTATCTATCAGTATCTATCAGTATCTATCAGTATCTATCAGTATCTATCAGTATCTATCAGTATCTATCAGTATCTATCAGTATCTATCAGTATCTATCATATCAGTATCTATCATATCAGTATCTATCATATCAGTATCTATCAGTATCTTTCAGTATCTATCAGTATCTATCAGTATCTATCAGTATCTATCTATCAGTATCTATCATATCAGTAGCTATCATATCAGTATCTATCAGTATCTATCAGTATCTATCAGTATCTATCAGTATCTATCTATCAGTATTTATCAGTATCTATCAGTATCTATCAGTATCTATCATATCAGTATCTATCAGTATCTATCAGTATCTATCAGTATCTATCTTTCAGTATCTATCAGTATCTATCAGTATCTATCAGTCTCTATCAGTATCTATCATATCAGTATCTATCATATCAGTATCTATCAGTATCTATCAGTATCTATCAGTATCTATCAGTATCTATCAGTATCTATCTATCGGTATCTATCAGTATCTATCAGTATTTATCAGTATCTATCAGTATCTATCATATCAGTATCTATCAGTATCTTTCAGTATCTATCAGTATCTATCAGTATCTATCTATCAGTATCTATCATATCAGTAACTATCATATCAGTATATCTATCAGTATCTATCAGTATCTATCAGTATCTATCAGTATCTATCTATCAGTATCTATCAGTATCTATCAGTATCTATCAGTATCTATCAGTATCTATCGGTATCTATCAGTATCTATCATATCAGTATATATCATACTAGCTGTGCCCCGCGGTGTTACCCGCTCATCCCACGGGAACACTAAATTTATTCGGGATGAAAAGTATCCTATGTCCTTTCCCGGGTCTCAAACTATCTCCATACCAAATTTCATCTAAATCGGTTCAGCGGTTTAAGCGTGAAGAGGTAACAGACAGACAGACAGACAGACAGACAGACAGACAGACACACTTTCGCATTTATAATATTAGTATGGATCAGTATCTATCAGTATCTATCAGTATCTATCAGTATCTATCAGTATCTATCAGTATCTATCTATCAGTATCTATCAGTATCTATCAGTATCTATCAGTATCTATCAGTATCTATCAGTATCTATCAGTATCTATCAGTATCTATCAGTATCTATTAGTATCTATCAGTATCAATCATATCAGTATCTATCAGTATCTATCAGTATCTAACATATCAGTATCTATCATATCAGTATCTATCAGTATCTATCAGTATCTATCAGTATCTATCTATCAGTATCTATCAGTATCTATCAGTATCTATCAGTATCTATCAGTATCTATCAGTATCTATCAGTATCTATCAGTATCTATTAGTATCTATCAGTATCAATCACATCAGTATCTATCATATCAGTATCTATCAGTATCTAACATATCAGTATCTATCATATCAGTATCTATCAGTATCTATCAGTATCTATCAGTATCTATCTATCAGTATCTATCAGTATCTATCAGTATCTATCAGTATCTATCAGTATCTATCAGTATCTATCAGTATCTATTAGTATCTATCAGTATCAATCACATCAGTATCTATCATATCAGTATCTATCAGTATCTATCAGTATCTATCAGTATCTATCAGTATCTATCAGTATCTATCAGTATCTATTTATCACTATCATATCAGTATCTATCAGTATCTATCAGTATCTATCAATCGGTATCTATCAGTATCTATCAGTTTCTATCAGTATCTATCATATCAGTATCTTTCATATCAGTATCTATCAGTATCTATCAGTATCTATCAGTATCTATCATATCAGTATCTATCATATCAGTATCTATCAGTATCTATCAGTATCTATCAGTATCTATCATATCAGTATCTATCAGTATCTATCAGTATCTATCAGTATCTATCTATCAGTATCTATCAATATCTATCAGTATCTATCAATCTATCAGTATCTATCAGTATCTAGCAGTATCTATCAGTATCTATCAGTATCTATCATTATCTATCAGTATCTATCAGTATCTATCAGTATCTATCAGTATCTATCTATCAGTATCTATCAGTATCTATCAGTATCTATCAGTATCTATCATATCAGTATCTATCATATCAGTATCTATCATATCAGTATCTATCAGTATCTATCAGTATCTATCAGTATCTATCAGTATCTATCAGTATCTATCTATCAGTATCAATCAGTATCTATCAGTATCTATCAGTATCTATCAGTATCTATCAGTATCTATCAGTATCTAACATATCAGTATCTATCATATCAGTATCTATCAGTATCTATCAGTATCTATCAGTATCTATCTATCAGTATCTATCAGTATCTATCAGTATCTATCAGTATCTATCAGTATCTATCAGTATCTATCAGTATCTATCAGTATCTATCAGTATCTATCAGTATCTATCATATCAGTATCTATCATATCAGTATCTATCAGTATCTATCAGTATCTATCAGTATCTATCTATCAGTATCTATCTATCAGTATCTATCAGTATCTATCATATCAGTATCTATCATATCAGTATCTATCAGTATCTATCAGTATCTATCAGTATCTATCAGTATCTATCAGTATCTATCAGTATCTATCAGTATCTATCAGTATCTATCAGTATCTATCAGTATCTATCAGTATCTATCAGTATCTATCTATCAGTATCTATCAGTATCTATTAGTATCTATCAGTATCTATCTATATCTATCATATCAGTATCTATCAGTATCTATCAGTATCTATCAGTATCTTTCTATCGGTATCTATCAGTATCTAGCAGTATCTATCAGTATCTATCAGTATCTATCAGTATCTATCAGTATCTATCATATCAGTATCTATCATATCAGTATCTATCAGTATCTTTCAGTATCTATCAGTATCTATCAGTATCTATCTATCAGTATCTATCAGTATCTATCATATCAGTATCTATCATATCAGTATCTATCAGTATCTATCAGTATCTATCTATCAGTATCTATCTATCAGTATCTATCAGTATCCATCAGTATCTATCAGTATCCATCAGTATCTATCAGTATCTATCATATTAGTATCTATCATATCAGTATCTATCAGTATCTATCTATCAGTTTCTATCAGTATTTATTAGTATCTATCAGTATCTATCAGTATCTATCATATCAGTATCTATCATATCAGTATCTAGCAGTATCTATCAGTATCTATCAGTATCTATCTATCAGTATCTATCAGTATCTATCAGTATCTATCAGTATCTATCAGTATCTATCAGTATCTATCAGTATCTATCAGTATCTATCAGTATCTATCAGTATTTATCATATCAGTATCTATTATATCAGTATCTATCATATCAGTATCTATCAGTATCTATCAGTATCTATCTATCAGTATAAATCAGTATCTATCAAATCAGTATCTATCATATCAGTATCTATCAGTATCTATCCATCAGTATCTATCAGTTTCTTTCAGTATCTATCATATCAGTATCTATCATATCAGTATCTATCAGTATCTTTCAGTATCTATCAGTATCTTTCAGTATCTATCATATCAGTATCTATCATATCAGTATCTATCAGTATCTATCTATCGGTATCTATCAGTATCTATCAGTATCTATCAGTATCTATCATATCAGTATCTATCATATCAGTATCTATCAGTATCTTTCAGTATCTATCAGTATCTATCAGTATCTATCTATCAGTATCTATCATATCAGTATCTATCATATCAGTATCTATCATAAATCAGTATCTATCAGTATCTATCTATCAGTATCTATCAGTATCTATCAGTTTCTATCAGTATCTATCAGTATCTATCAGTATCTATCATATCAGTATCTATCATATCAGTATCTATCAGTATCTATCAGTATCTATCTATAAGTTTCTATCAGTATAAATTAGTATCTATCAGTATCTATCTATCAGTATCTATCAGTATCTATCAGTATCTATCAGTATCTATCAGTATCTATCAGTATCTATCAGTATCTATCAGTATCTATCAGTATCTATCAGTATCTATCATATCAGTATCTATCATATCAGTATTTATCAGTATCTATCAGTATCTATCAGTATCTATCAGTATCTATCAGTATCTATCATATCAGTATCTATCAGTATCTATCAGTATCTATCAGTATCTATCTATCGGTATCTATCAGTATCTATCAGTATCTATCAGTATCTATCTATCAGTATCTATCAGTATCTATCAGTATCTATCAGTATCTATCCATCAGTATCTATCAGTTTCTATCAGTATCTATCATATCAGTATCTATCATATCAGTATCTATCAGTATCTTTCAGTATCTATCAGTATCTATCTATCAGTATCTATCAGTATCTATCAGTATCTATCAGTATCTATCAGTATCTTTCAGTATCTATCATATCAGTATCTATCAGTATCTATCAGTATCTATCAGTATCTATCAGTATCTATCATATCAGTATCTATCAGTATCTATCAGTATCTATCAGTATCTATCAGTATCTATCTATCAGTATCTATCAGTATCTATCAGTATCTATCAGTATCTATCAGTATCTATCAGTATCTATCAGTATCTATCAGTATCTATCAGTATCTATCATATCAGTATCTATCAGTATCTATCAGTATCTATCTATCAGTTTCTATCAGTTTATATTAGTATCTATCAGTATCTATCAGTATCTATCATATCAGTATCTATCATATCAGTATCTATCAGTATCTATCAGTATCTATCTATCAGTTTCTATCAGTATATATTTGTATCTATCAGTATCTATCATATCAGTATTTATCATATCAGTATTTATCATATCAGTATCTATCAGTATCTATCAGTATCTATCAGTATCTATCTATCAGTATCTATCAGTATCTATCAGTATCTATCAGTATCTATCAGTATCTATCAGTATCTATCATATCAGTATCTATCAGTATCTATCAGTATCTATCAGTATCTATCAGTATCTATCAGTATCTATCTATCAGTATCTATCATATCAGTATCTATCAGTATCTATCAGTATCTATCAGTATCTATCTATCAGTATATATCAGTTTCTATCAGTATCTATCATATCAGTATCTTTCATATCAGTATCTATCATATCAGTATTTATCAGTATCTATCAGTATCTATCTATCAGTATCTATCAGTATCTATCAGTATCTATCATATCAGTATCTATCATATCAGTATCTATCAGTATCTATCAGTATCTATCAGTATCTATTAGTATCTATCAGTATCTATCAGTATCTATCAGTATCTATCAGTATCTATCAGTATCTATCAGTATCTATCATATCAGTATCTATCATATCAGTATCTATCAGTATCTATCTATCAGTTTCTATCAGTATATATTAGTATCTATCAGTATCTATCAGTATCTATCATATCAGTATCTATCAGTATCTATCAGTATCTATCATATCAGTATCTATCAGTATCTATCAGTATCTATCTATCAGTATCTATCAGTATCTATCATATCAGTATCTATCATATCAGTATCTATCAGTATCTATCAGTATCTATCAGTATCTATCAGTATCTATCAGTATCTATCATATCAGTATCTATCAGTATCTATCAGTATCTATCAGTATCTATCAGTATCTATCAGTATCTATCAAATCAGTATCTATCATATCAGTATCTATCAGTATCTATCAGTATCTATCAGTATCTATCTATCAGTATCTATCAGTATCTATCAGTATCTATCAGTATCTATCAGTATCTATCAGTATCTATCAGTATCTATCAGTATCTATCAGTATCTATCAGTATCTATCAGTATCTATCAGTATCTATCTATCAGTATCTATCAGTATCTATCAGTATCTATTAGTTTCTATCAGTATCTATCAGTATCTATCATATCAGTATCTATCATATCAGTATCTATCAGTATCTATCAGTATCTATCAGTATCTATCATATCAGTATCTATCAGTATCTTTCTATCAGTATCTATCAGTATCTATCAGTATCTATCAGTATCTATCAGTATCTATCAGTATCTATCAGTATCTATCATATCAATATCTATCATATCAGTATCTATCAGTATCTATCTATCAGTATCTATCAGTATCTATCAGTATCTATCAAAATCTATCAGTATCTATCAGAACCTATCAAATCAGTATGTATCATATCAGTATCTATCAGTATCTATCAGTATCTATCAGTATCTATCAGTATCTATCCATCAGTATCTATCAGTATCTATCATATCAGTATCTATCATATCAGTATCTATCAGTATCTTTCAGTATCTATCAGTATCTATCAGTATCTTTCAGTATCTTTCATATCAGTATCTATCATATCAGTATCTATCAGTATCTTTCAGTATCTATCAGTATCTATCAGTATCATATCAGTATCTATCAGTATCTTTCAGTATCTATCAGTATCTATCAGTATCTATCAGTATCTATCTATCAGTATCTATCAGTATCTATCAGTATCTATCAGTATCTATCAGTATCTATCAGTATATATCAGTATCTATCAGTATCTATCAGTATCTATCAGTATCTATCAGTATCTATCAGTATCTATCATATCAGTATCTATCAGTATCTATCATATCAGTATCTATCATATCAGTATCTATCATATCAGTATCTATCAGTATCTATCAGTATCTATCTATCAGTATCTATCAGTATCTATCAGTATCTATCAGTATCTATCAGTATCTATCAAATCAGTATGTATCATATCAGTATCTATCAGTATCTATCAGTATCTATCCATCAGTATCTATCAGTTTCTATCAGTATCTATCATATCAGTATCTATCAGTATCTTTCAGTAACTATCAGTATCTATCAGTATCTTTCAGTATCTATCAGTATCTATCAGTATCTATCAGTATCTATCAGTATCTATCAGTATCTATCATATCAGTATCTATCATATCAGTATCTAGCAGTATCTATCAGTATCAATCTATCAGTATCTATCAGTAGCTATCATATCAGTATCTATCAGTATCTATCAGTATCTATCTATCAGTATCTATCAGTATCTATCATATCAGTATCTATCTGTATCTATCAGTATCTATCTATCAGTATCTATCAGTATCTATCAGTATCTATCATATCAGTATCTATCAGTATCTATCAGTATCTATCTATCAGTATCTATCAGTATCTATCAGTATCTATCAGTATCTATCTATCAGTATCTATCAGTATCTATCAGTATCTATCAGTATCTATCAGTATCTATCAAATCAGTATCTATCATATCAGTATCTATCAGTATCTATCAGTATTTATCAGTATCTATCTATCAGTATCTATCAGTTTCTATCAGTATCTATCATATCAGTATCTATCATATCAGTATCTATCAGTATCTATCAGTATCTATCAGTATCTATCAGTATCTATCATATCAGTATCTATCAGTATCTTTCAGTATCTATCAGTATCTATCAGTATCTATCAGTATCTATCTATCAGTATCTATCAGTATCTATCATATCAGTATCTATCAGTATCTATCAGTATCTATCTATCAGTATCTATCAGTATTTATCAGTATCTATCAGTATCTTTCATATCAGTTTCTATCATATCAGTATCTATCAGTATCTATCAGTATCTATCAGTATCTATCAGTATTTATCAGTATCTATCAGTATCTTTCATATCAGTTTCTATCATATCAGTATCTATTAGTATCTATCAGTATCTATCTATCAGTTTCTATCAGTATATATTTGTATCTATCAGTATCTATCATATCAGTATTTATCATATCAGTATCTATCAGTATCTATCAGTATCTATCAGTATCTATCTATCAGTATCTATCAGTATCTATCAGTATCTATCAGTATCTATCAGTATCTATCATATCAGTATCTATCATATCAGTATCTATCAGTATCTATCAGTATCTATCAGTATCTATCTATCAGTATCAATCAGTATCTATCTATCAGTTTCTATCAGTATATATTAGTATCTATCAGTATCTATCATATCAGTATCTATCAGTATCTATCATATCATTATCTATCATATCAGTATCTATCAGTATCTATCAGTATCTATCATATCAGTATCTATCATATCAGTATTTATCAGTATCTATCAGTATCTATCTATCAGTATCTATCAGTATCTATCAGTATCTATCATATCAGTATCTATCATATCAGTATCTATCATATCAGTATCTATCAGTATCTATCAGTATCTATCAGTATCTATCAGTATCTATCAGTATCTATCAGTATCTATCAGTATCTATCAGTATCTATCAGTATCTATCAGTATCTATCAGTATCTATCAGTATCTATTAGTATCTATCAGTATCTATCAGTATCTATCATATCAGTATCTATCATATCAGTATCTATCATATCAGTATCTATCATATCAGTATCTATCAGTATCTATCAGTATCTATCAATCAGTATCTATCAGTATCTATCAGTATCTATCAGTATCTATCATATCACTATCTATCATATCAGTATCTATCAGTATCTATCTATCAGTATCTATCAGTATCTATCATATCAGTATCTATCAGTATCTATCAGTATCTATCTATCAGTATCTATCAGTATCTATCAGTATCTATCAGTATCTATCAGTATCTATCAGTATCTATCATATCAGTATCTATCAGTATCTATTAGTATCTATCAGTATCTATCAGTATCTATCATATCAGTATCTATCATATCAGTATCTATCATATCAGTATCTATCATATCAGTATCTATCAGTATCTATCAGTATCTATCAATCAGTATCTATCAGTATCTATCAGTATCTATCAGTATCTATCATATCACTATCTATCATATCAGTATCTATCAGTATCTATCTATCAGTATCTATCAGTATCTATCATATCAGTATCTATCAGTATCTATCAGTATCTATCTATCAGTATCTATCAGTATCTATCAGTATCTATCAGTATCTATCAGTATCTATCAGTATCTATCATATCAGTATCTATCAGTATCTATCAGTATCTATCAGTATCTATCTATCAGTTTCTATCAGTTTATATTAGTATCTATCAGTATCTATCAGTATCTATCATATCAGTATTTATCATATCAGTATCTATCAGTATCTATCAGTATCTATCAGTATCTATCTATCAGTATCTATCAGTATCTATCAGTATCTATCATATCAGTATCTATCATATCAGTATCTATCATATCAGTATCTATCAGTATCTATCAGTATCTATCAGTATCTATCTATCAGTATCTATCAGTATCTATCAGTATCTATCAGTATCTATCAGTATCTATCAGTATCTATCAGTATCTGACATATTAGTATCTATCATATCAGTATCTATCAGTATCTATCAGTATTTATCAGTATCTATCTATCAGTATCTATCAGTATCTATCAGTATCTATCAGTATCTATCAGTATCTATCAGTATCTATCAGTATCTATCATATCAGTATTTATCAGTATCTATCTATCAGTATTTATCAGTATCTATCAGTATCTATCAGTATCTATCATATCAGTATCTATCATATCAGTATCTATCAGTATCTATCAGTATCTATCAGTATCTATCATATCAGTATCTATCATATCAGTATTTATCAGTATCTATCAGTATCTATCTATCAGTATCTATCAGTATCTATCAGTATCTATCAGTATCTATCAGTATCTATCAGTATCTATCAGTATCTATCAGTATCTATCAGTATCTATCAGTATCTATCAGTATCTATCAGTATCTATCATATCAGTATCTATCATATCAGTATCTATCAGTATCTATCAGTATCTATCTATCAGTATCTATCAGTATCTATCAGTATCTATCAGTATCTATCATATCAGTATCTATCAGTATCTATCAGTATCTATCAGTATCTATCTATCGGTATCTATCAGTATCTATCAGTATCTATCAGTATCTATCTATCAGTATCTATCAGTATCTATCAGTATCTATCAGTATCTATCCATCAGTATCTATCAGTTTCTATCAGTATCTATCATATCAGTATCTATCATATCAGTATCTATCAGTATCTTTCAGTATCTATCAGTATCTATCTATCAGTATCTATCAGTATCTATCAGTATCTATCAGTATCTATCAGTATCTTTCAGTATCTATCATATCAGTATCTATCAGTATCTATCAGTATCTATCAGTATCTATCATATCAGTATCTATCAGTATCTATCAGTATCTATCAGTATCTATCAGTATCTATCTATCAGTATCTATCAGTATCTATCAGTATCTATCAGTATCTATCAGTATCTATCAGTATCTATCAGTATCTATCATATCAGTATCTATCAGTATCTATCAGTATCTATCTATCAGTTTCTATCAGTATATATTAGTATCTATCAGTATCTATCAGTATCTATCATATCAGTATCTATCATATCAGTATCTATCAGTATCTATCAGTATCTATCAGTATCTATCAGTATCTATCAGTATCTATCTATCAGTATCTATCAGTATCTATCAGTATCTATCAGTATCTATCAGTATCTATCAGTATCTATCAGTATCTATCAGTATCTATCAGTATCTATCAGTATCTATCAGTATCTATCAGTATCTATCAGTATCTATCAGTATCTATCAGTATCTATCAGTATCTATCAGTATCTATCAGTATCTATCATATCAGTATCTATCATATCAGTATCTATCAGTATCTTTCAGTATCTATCAGTATCTATCAGTATCTATCAGTATCTATCTATCAGTATCTATCATATCAGTATCTATCATATCAGTATCTATCAGTATCTATCAGTATCTATCAGTATCTATCAGTATCTATCTATCAGTATTTATCAGTATCTATCAGTATCTATCAGTATCTATCATATCAGTATCTATCAGTATCTATCAGTATCTATCAGTATCTATCTTTCAGTATCTATCAGTATCTATCAGTATCTATCAGTCTCTATCAGTATCTATCATATCAGTATCTATCATATCAGTATCTATCAGTATCTATCAGTATCTATCAGTATCTATCAGTATCTATCAGTATCTATCTATCGGTATCTATCAGTATCTATCAGTATCTATCAGTATCTATCATATCAGTATCTATCATATCAGTATCTATCAGTATCTTTCAGTATCTATCAGTATCTATCAGTATCTATCTATCAGTATCTATCATATCAGTAACTATCATATCAGTATATCTATCAGTATCTATCAGTATCTATCAGTATCTATCAGTATCTATCTATCAGTATCTATCAGTATCTATCAGTATCTATCAGTATCTATCAGTATCTATCAGTATCTATCAGTATCTATCATATCAGTATATATCATACTAGCTGTGCCCCGCGGTGTTACCCGCTCATCCCACGGGAACACTAAATTTATTCGGGATGAAAAGTATCCTATGTCCTTTCCCGGGTCTCAAACTATCTCCATACCAAATTTCATCTAAATCGGTTCAGCGGTTTAAGCGTGAAGAGGTAACAGACAGACAGACAGACAGACAGACAGACAGACAGACACACTTTCGCATTTATAATATTAGTATGGATCAGTATCTATCAGTATCTATCAGTATCTATCAGTATCTATCAGTATCTATCAGTATCTATCTATCAGTATCTATCAGTATCTATCAGTATCTATCAGTATCTATCAGTATCTATCAGTATCTATCAGTATCTATCAGTATCTATCAGTATCTATTAGTATCTATCAGTATCAATCATATCAGTATCTATCAGTATCTATCAGTATCTAACATATCAGTATCTATCATATCAGTATCTATCAGTATCTATCAGTATCTATCAGTATCTATCTATCAGTATCTATCAGTATCTATCAGTATCTATCAGTATCTATCAGTATCTATCAGTATCTATCAGTATCTATTAGTATCTATCAGTATCAATCACATCAGTATCTATCATATCAGTATCTATCAGTATCTATCAGTATCTATCAGTATCTATCAGTATCTATCAGTATCTATCAGTATCTATTTATCACTATCATATCAGTATCTATCAGTATCTATCAGTATCTATCAATCGGTATCTATCAGTATCTATCAGTTTCTATCAGTATCTATCATATCAGTATCTTTCATATCAGTATCTATCAGTATCTATCAGTATCTATCAGTATCTATCATATCAGTATCTATCATATCAGTATCTATCAGTATCTATCAGTATCTATCAGTATCTATCATATCAGTATCTATCAGTATCTATCAGTATCTATCAGTATCTATCTATCAGTATCTATCAGTATCTATCAGTATCTATCAATCTATCAGTATCTATCAGTATCTAGCAGTATCTATCAGTATCTATCAGTATCTATCAGTATCTATCAGTATCTATCAGTATCTATCAGTATCTATCAGTATCTATCTATCACTATCTATCAGTATCTATCAGTATCTATCAGTATCTATCATATCAGTATCTATCATATCAGTATCTATCATATCAGTATCTATCATATCAGTATCTATCAGTATCTATCAGTATCTATCAGTATCTATCAGTATCTATCAGTATCTATCTATCAGTATCAATCAGTATCTATCAGTATCTATCAGTATCTATCAGTATCTATCAGTATCTATCAGTATCTATCAGTATCTAACATATCAGTATCTATCATATCAGTATCTATCAGTATCTATCAGTATCTATCAGTATCTATCTATCAGTATCTATCAGTATCTATCAGTATCTATCAGTATCTATCAGTATCTATCAGTATCTATCAGTATCTATCAGTATCTATCAGTATCTATCATATCAGTATCTATCATATCAGTATTTATCAGTATCTATCAGTATCTATCAGTATCTATCTATCAGTATCTATCTATCAGTATCTATCAGTATCTATCATATCAGTATCTATCATATCAGTATCTATCAGTATCTATCAGTATCTATCAGTATCTATCAGTATCTATCAGTATCTATCAGTATCTATCAGTATCTATCAGTATCTATCAGTATCTATCAGTATCTATCAGTATCTATCTATCAGTATCTATCAGTATCTATTAGTATCTATCAGTATCTATCTATATCTATCATATCAGTATCTATCAGTATCTATCAGTATCTATCAGTATCTTTCTATCGGTATCTATCAGTATCTAGCAGTATCTATCAGTATCTATCAGTATCTATCAGTATCTATCAGTATCTATCATATCAGTATCTATCATATCAGTATCTATCAGTATCTTTCAGTATCTATCAGTATCTATCAGTATCTATCTATCAGTATCTATCAGTATCTATCATATCAGTATCTATCATATCAGTATCTATCAGTATCTATCAGTATCTATCTATCAGTATCTATCTATCAGTATCTATCAGTATCCATCAGTATCTATCAGTATCCATCAGTATCTATCAGTATCTATCATATTAGTATCTATCATATCAGTATCTATCAGTATCTATCTATCAGTTTCTATCAGTATTTATTAGTATCTATCAGTATCTATCAGTATCTATCATATCAGTATCTATCATATCAGTATCTAGCAGTATCTATCAGTATCTATCAGTATCTATCTATCAGTATCTATCAGTATCTATCAGTATCTATCAGTATCTATCAGTATCTATCAGTATCTATCAGTATCTATCAGTATCTATCAGTATCTATCAGTATTTATCATATCAGTATCTATTATATCAGTATCTATCATATCAGTATCTATCAGTATCTATCAGTATCTATCTATCAGTATAAATCAGTATCTATCAAATCAGTATCTATCATATCAGTATCTATCAGTATCTATCCATCAGTATCTATCAGTTTCTTTCAGTATCTATCATATCAGTATCTATCATATCAGTATCTATCAGTATCTTTCAGTATCTATCAGTATCTTTCAGTATCTATCATATCAGTATCTATCATATCAGTATCTATCAGTATCTATCTATCGGTATCTATCAGTATCTATCAGTATCTATCAGTATCTATCATATCAGTATCTATCATATCAGTATCTATCAGTATCTTTCAGTATCTATCAGTATCTATCAGTATCTATCTATCAGTATCTATCATATCAGTATCTATCATATCAGTATCTATCATAAATCAGTATCTATCAGTATCTATCTATCAGTATCTATCAGTATCTATCAGTTTCTATCAGTATCTATCAGTATCTATCAGTATCTATCATATCAGTATCTATCATATCAGTATCTATCAGTATCTATCAGTATCTATCTATCAGTTTCTATCAGTATAAATTAGTATCTATCAGTATCTATCTATCAGTATCTATCAGTATCTATCAGTATCTATCAGTATCTATCAGTATCTATCAGTATCTATCAGTATCTATCAGTATCTATCAGTATCTATCAGTATCTATCATATCAGTATCTATCATATCAGTATTTATCAGTATCTATCAGTATCTATCTATCAGTATCTATCAGTATCTATCAGTATCTATCAGTATCTATCATATCAGTATCTATCAGTATCTATCAGTATCTATCAGTATCTATCTATCGGTATCTATCAGTATCTATCAGTATCTATCAGTATCTATCTATCAGTATCTATCAGTATCTATCAGTATCTATCAGTATCTATCCATCAGTATCTATCAGTTTCTATCAGTATCTATCATATCAGTATCTATCATATCAGTATCTATCAGTATCTTTCAGTATCTATCAGTATCTATCTATCAGTATCTATCAGTATCTATCAGTATCTATCAGTATCTATCAGTATCTATCAGTATCTATCATATCAGTATCTATCAGTATCTATCAGTATCTATCAGTATCTATCAGTATCTATCATATCAGTATCTATCAGTATCTATCAGTATCTATCAGTATCTATCAGTATCTATCTATCAGTATCTATCAGTATCTATCAGTATCTATCAGTATCTATCAGTATCTATCAGTATCTATCAGTATCTATCAGTATCTATCAGTATCTATCATATCAGTATCTATCAGTATCTATCAGTATCTATCTATCAGTTTCTATCAGTTTATATTAGTATCTATCAGTATCTATCAGTATCTATCATATCAGTATCTATCATATCAGTATCTATCATATCAGTATCTGGAGGAGCCAGGAACTAACCTTGGTATGATGGTATGCCGCCGGTCACTTCCTCCAATTTTTGAGTTTTACGTTTTCAGTTCGTCGAAGAACATTGCCACTGTCTTCACGACACAGATTAAGCGGAATTGCGGTCACAGTTAGTGTTTTTAAATTAGAAATAGATTTTTCACAATGAAAATCACTCGCGCGCGCGTAAAGAGGGAATTCAACTCGTCCCTGGCTCTTAGGACGGCGGGGGGGGGAAGGGAAGTGTGTTGCCATGTGTGAATAAATGTGAGTGCGTTTGAGGTAAGTATTAAAAAGTTTATGCGTGTATGAGTATTGTTTAAAAAATATATAATATATTGATATACAATTAGTAACGGCGCAGCCAACTTCGGGGGGCCTAGAGGTTTCCTCTACATTGCGTTAAAAATAAAGGAAAAGAACTTTGAAAAGTAACTTAACTTCTTAAAAACTTAAGACTAATACAATTGAGTTTAAAACTATTGAGTTGGTAACGGGCAGAGCCGAGTTACAGGGCGTATATAGCTTCCCGAAGGAGTTTTGACTTTAGCGACGCGAATGATATTATCTTTACCAGGAAAGACTTCTGTGACAAGAGCGAGAGGCCAAAACATAGGATGCGCGTTATCCTCTTTAATTATGACAACTGTTCCCACACTCACAGGATTTGAGGGCGTATTCCATTTTTCGCGTTGTTGGAGCGAAGTAAGATACTCCATGCTCCATCGCTTCCAATAACTTTGAACAATTTTATTCAACAATTGATAACGAGTGAGTCTATTATCTGCGAGGGAGAGATCAATATTTTCTGCAGGCAAATATTTTAAAGGAGTTACATTCAGAAAATGGCTGGGTGTTAATGCGGATGGATCACAAGGATCTGACGAAAGAACACAGAGTGATCGGCTGTTCAGTAAGCCTTCAATCTGAACTAGGGTTGTGTTCAATTCCTCATATGTGAGTATTTGACTTCCGATAGCTTTAAACAAGTGAGTTTTAACTGACTTTACATTTGTTTCGCATAATCCGTTAAAATTTGGGCCATATGGCGGACTATGTTGAAACTTAATTTTATGTTGAGTGAGATAATGACTCATATAATTATTATAATCAGTGGACTGTATTAGAGAGTATATTTCATCTAGTTTGCGCTTAGAGCCCATAAAATTAGTGCCTCCGTCGCTATATAGAATAGAGACAGGACCGCGGCGTGCAATAAATCGTTTGAAAGCGGCGAGAAATAAGTCTGTACTGAGATCAGAAACTAGTTCTAGATGTATAGCCTTAGTCGTGAGACAGACAAACAAACAAATATACGCTTTATGGCTTTTCACACCACGGCGACGTATATGTGTGACATAAAAAGGTCCTGCGTAATCAACTGCGGTATGGACGAATGACTTGACTTGAGAGACTCTAATAACCGGGAGGTCACCCATTTGTGGGATTGTGTTACGCGGTTTTATTTTAAAACAAGAATTACACTTGTAAACTCTGTGCCGAATTAGACTTCTGGCAGAGAGAATCCAATATTTTTGACGAGTCAGAGACAATACTAACGCGGGACTTGTGTGCAAATTTGTAACATGATAATAGTCAACTAGAAGAGAAACTATGCGACCTTTCGCTGACAGTAATATTGGATGTTTTTGATTAAAATCCAAATAAGAATGCGTAAGCCTGCCACCTACTCTCAGCAGACCTTGGTTGTCAATAAAAGGGTTGAGCTTTAAGATAGCTTTGCTAGAGCAAGCTTTGTTATTTTTTAGAGCGTCAATTGTGTGAGAGAGGTACTCAGATTGTGCGTAGCGTATTGCGTAATATTCTGCCTTTTCTAAATCATCTATTATTATAGCGCCTCGAGTATCGAGTAATTTTGCGAAGCGAAGTGTATATACGAGTGCGCGTATGAATTTGGTCCAAGTCGAGCAACGTTCTGCGAGTACGTGAATGGGATGCGCGAGATCCGTCGTGTCCGTGGTTTGTACATGACAAGATATATTTTTAGTCTCACTTATTTCCATATTTTCATTGTGATTAACTTTATATTCTTTTACAGGCCAGGTGCTCACAGGATTGAGCAACCACTGCGGACCATGGAACCAAAATGTGTTATTTACTAATCCTTTCGGCGTTACAGGGCGAGAAACAATGTCAGACGGATTTTCAGTACCACGTACGTGAAACCAGTGAGACGCGGGTAAGTATTCATTTATTTGAGATATGCGATTAGCTACGAATGTGTGATATTTATAAGCGGGCGAATGAATCCATGTCAGAGTAACAGTGGAGTCTGAGAATGCGTATATCTCGTCTATGTTACAGCGTTTGCCGAGGACGGTACGTACCGAATCAATTAATTTAGCGAGTAAAACTGCGGCGCAGAGCTCTAGGCGTGCGAGGGTTTTGTTCGGTGTCGAAATTTTTGATTTTGAGGTGAGTAATCTGACTGAATGGGCGTTAGCGTTTTCATCGGTGTCCACTCGTACGTAGACGGCAGCACCATAACATTGCTGACTAGCGTCCGCGAAACCTATGAGTATTATTCTTGCGTTGGAAGTGATTCCAATATGGCGCGGTATTTTAATTTCAGCTAGGTATGAGAGCTCGTTATGAAACTTGGTCCATCTAGTAAGAATGGAGTCAGGAACCTCATCATCCCAGTCGAGATGAAGTTTCCAGCACTCCTGGACTAGCAGTTTCATGTAAGCGACGACAGGTGCTAATACACCGATTGGGTCGAACAGACGAGCAGTTACTGAGAGAATCGAGCGTTTGGTACAAATCTCTGGAAAATCTATATTTGTTTTGAAATGGAAATTATCATCGGTAGGTTTCCATTGCATGCCTACAATCTTGGTATCTGCGTTAGGGTCATCATCGAATTTTACAAAGAGAGGACTTTTATGAGCGGATGGAATGCGTGACATGAATTGAGCATCATTTGAGATCCATTTAACTAAGTTAAAACCTCCTGACTTAAACATGGCAATCATTTCTTTGTAAGTATTTTCAGCGTCATCTATATTGTCGACTGAACTGATATAGTCGTCGACATACATATGATTTTCAGCTTCATAAGCGGCGAGCGGATGAGAATTGCGGCTGTCAGCGGCGAGCTGACGCACGACACGTAAAGCGAGAAACGGGGAACTAGAAACTCCGAAACACACACAGTTAAACTTGTATATATCAATTAGAGCGTTTGAGTCGAATCTAAATAAGATTCGCTGAAATGACTGGTGCTTTGGAGAAAGTTTCACTTGAAAATACATTTTTTCAATATCAGCGCTTAACGCGATTGGATACATGCGGAGGTTGAGAAGTAGATCAAATATGTTGTTATGCAAAATCGGACCTGTGTATAATAAATCATTAAGTGATTTCGATGACGTGGTTTTACAACCAGCGTCCAGGACTACACGCGTTTTTGATGTTTCTTTTTCGGGGCGATAAACAGCTCTATGCGGCATATAGTACGATTGATCGTCTTTAAAATCATTTTGAACTTTAGTCAAATATCCTTGGTCAATGTATGACTGAATAGTTGCGTTGTAATCAGTGCGCAAATTATCAGAGTCGAGTTTCTTTTCTAGATTTAATAAACGGCGTTTTGCAATAGAGTAAGAGTGGCCTAACTCTGAGGGCGGGTGTTTAAAAGGCAATTCCACCATGTATCTACCGGTGTCATCGCGGGAGTAGGTAGATTGAAATATTTTTTCACATGCTTCATCATCGGGACTGAAATGTTTTTTATCAGGAACACTTTCTATTTCCCAGAACCTTTGCGTTAATTGATTAAGCGACATATCTTCTGTTTGACAGAAAAAAGATTTCTCTGCGTCATGCTTGTTTGCGTTAAACGACGAATACGAAAGGCATTCAGCTTTGCCCATAGCTACGAATCCTAGCGTAGTTTCAATACCTACGACCGACGAGTTCGGCGAGGTCGATTTTTGCGATCCGAGTAAAAGCGGGAATAATTCGTTACCTATCAAACAATCTATTTCACCAGGCGCGTAATATTGTTCATCAGCCATTGGTAAATTTTGCAAGTGAGCTAATTCTCGCGTATCAATCTCAGCGTTAGGTAAACGATCCGTTATCGTGTCAATAACTCGCGCGCAAACTGTGTAAGAACAGCGCGGATCGAAGCGAGAGTACATCTTGAATTGTGTTATTCCGAGTGAGACATTTTCGAGTTGACCGATACCTTTGACAACGGAAGGTGCGTGTGTAATTTTCAAATTTAAGCGATCACAGCAAGATTTTGTAACAAAATTACTCATAGAGCCGGTATCTAAAAATAAGCGCATAGTATTTTCTTTTGCGTTATTAAAAACATTTACAGTCGCGGTAGGTAATAATACTGTAGTATCATTACTTGTCTTAAGCGCTGGAACGGTTACTGAGAGCGCGCAGTTGTTGTTATCACTATTTAAATTCGAGCGCGAAATCGGCGGGTGCGGTTGCGTATTCTCCTGCGTAACAGCGGGATGCGCGAACTGCTGACGAGTCGCGGTAGACTGGTGCGAGTGAGACGGCGCGGGAGACTGATGCGAGAATGAGTGAGACGGACGACTCCCGGCGGCGCTCGGCGAGGGCAGCGCTGTGCGCTCACGGCTTGGAACGTTGTCATGGTTACGAATACCATTATTATGATTATGATCATATGCGCGGGAACTATGATTTGAGTTGTTATCATAGTGCAACAAAGAATGATGTTTGCGGTTGCAAGCCGAACATCTGTTATTTGACTTGCATGTACTTATGTGATGAAAGCCTAAGCAATTTATACAGAATGAGTGTTGGCGTACAATATCATTGCGAATCTGAGTATCTTGTTTTAAGAATTGTTCACATTTGAACAAAGGATGAGAGAGTATCACTGGCACACCTTACATGGAGATTGAGACGGAGCGATATTACTTTTATATTGAGTCTGAGGATCAGTACTTTGAGTTTGAGTGCAAAATGCTTTAGTTTTGCTTATTTGTGGTGCAACTGGTGCGGATTTACTATATTGAGAGCGATTAATAGTACTTGGCTGAGAGCGGGATGGAGCATGCAGCATGGACAGTTTACTTTGTTCGAGCAAAAATTCTTTTATATCACTAAATGTGGGTATATCTTTCTTTCTATATGACTGTTCGAATAAGTCAAGCATTGTTTTATCAAGCTTGCTTAATGCAATATGAGTTATCATGAAATCTGACAAGTTATTAATTTTTAAGCGTTGCAATGCAGCTTCTGCGGAGCAAAAATTGTCCAGAATATTATCAACAGACTGTCCAGGCTTTTGATGTAGCATTTGTTCTAAATACATAGAAGCCTGTACCCTAATGTCTTGGTATTTAGTTAAAAGAGCCTTCCATATTATCTCATAATTGTCTGCGGTAGCAGAAATACCAGCACAAACATTAAGAGCCTTTCCAGACAGGCAACCTATCAAGTACTGAACCTTTTCACTGTTTGATAACTGAGTATTTGTGTGTATAACACTTTGAAAGTTCTCATAGAACACGGGCCATTTATTTGGCGATCCGTCAAAACTTGTGAGTGTGAGCGAAGGCAATTTAATATTTACATTTGAATTTCTATTTTTATCCTCTATCTCCTGTCGCAGATTAGTCTCAGCTTGCTTTATGTAGCAATAGAGTTCATCAAATGTATTGAGAATACTATAGCTTGGCTGTACCTCGGGCTCAGCCTTAAGTTTTTCAATAAACAATTTGTCAATTGTATCTATATATTCTGATCGAGTTTTGTCCAAGGATTGGACCCTAGCGAGGAACTTTGTGCGGTTGACATAATCAGATACTTTTAAACTGAGGTTATAAACCTCCTGGATGATTTGAAACAAACATTGTCGTTTTTGTTCGAGGAAACTAATTATGACTTGGCTCTCATTAGAACTTTCACCCTTTTTAATCTTACTATCCATTTTAGTAGGTAAATGGATGCGTTTTTATTTTAGAGTTTCAAACATGAATTAATTTTCAATTTTAAATGAAAATACAAATTAAATTTGAATGAAAGTTGCAATGAACAAATATGGCGGCCAATAGTAGGTAGAATTTGCAAGGGACAATGGCGGCCGAAATTGACTATGAGATTCTAACCAGAAAATTGAAATATAATTATTTTACTGAAAATATCGAATGAAATAGGGAGTATATGCGTAGTTATTGCGTTTTAAGAGTATTTTACTTGGAAATAATAAGTACTTTAAGCGATGCGAGCAAATTAAAGTTGGCTTGTGTGCGGCGTTTGCGTGTTTTATAATTATACTTTATTGTTTATATATAATGCGATTTTGTGAGTATGAGCGGGATCCGGCTCGAAGGACCACACTTGGAGGAGCCAGGAACTAACCTTGGTATGATGGTATGCCGCCGGTCACTTCCTCCAATTTTTGAGTTTTACGTTTTCAGTTCGTCGAAGAACATTGCCACTGTCTTCACGACACAGATTAAGCGGAATTGCGGTCACAGTTAGTGTTTTTAAATTAGAAATAGATTTTTCACAATGAAAATCACTCGCGCGCGCGTAAAGAGGGAATTCAACTCGTCCCTGGCTCTTAGGACGGCGGGGGGGGGAAGGGAAGTGTGTTGCCATGTGTGAATAAATGTGAGTGCGTTTGAGGTAAGTATTAAAAAGTTTATGCGTGTATGAGTATTGTTTAAAAAATATATAATATATTGATATACAATTAGTAACGGCGCAGCCAGTATCTATCAGTATCTATCAGTATCTATCAGTATCTATCAGTATCTATCTATCAGTATCTATCAGTATCTATCAGTATCTATCAGTATCTATCAGTATCTATCAGTATCTATCAGTATCTATCAGTATCTATCAGTATCTATCAGTATCTATCAGTATCTATCAGTATCTATCAGTATCTATCAGTATCTATCAGTATCTATCAGTATCTATCAGTATCTATCAGTATCTATCAGTATCTATCATATCAGTATCTATCATATCAGTATCTATCAGTATCTTTCAGTATCTATCAGTATCTATCAGTATCTATCAGTATCTATCTATCAGTATCTATCAGTATCTATCATATCAGTATCTATCAGTATCTATCAGTATCTATCAGTATCTATCAGTATCTATCAGTATCTATCTATCAGTATTTATCAGTATCTATCAGTATCTATCAGTATCTATCATATCAGTATCTATCAGTATCTATCAGTATCTATCAGTATCTATCTTTCAGTATCTATCAGTATCTATCAGTATCTATCAGTCTCTATCAGTATCTATCATATCAGTATCTATCAGTATCTATCAGTATCTATCAGTATCTATCAGTATCTATCAGTATCTATCAGTATCTATCAGTATCTATCAGTATCTATCAGTATCTATCAGTATCTATCAGTATCTATCAGTATCTATCTATCAGTATCTATCAGTATCTATCAGTATCTATCAGTATCTATCAGTATCTATCAGTATCTATCAGTATCTATCAGTATCTATCAGTATCTATCAGTATCTATTAGTATCTATCAGTATCAATCATATCAGTATCTATCAGTATCTATCAGTATCTAACATATCAGTATCTATCATATCAGTATCTATCAGTATCTATCAGTATCTATCAGTATCTATCTATCAGTATCTATCAGTATCTATCAGTATCTATCAGTATCTATCAGTATCTATCAGTATCTATCAGTATCTATTAGTATCTATCAGTATCAATCACATCAGTATCTATCATATCAGTATCTATCAGTATCTAACATATCAGTATCTATCATATCAGTATCTATCAGTATCTTTCAGTATCTATCATATCAGTATCTATCAGTATCTATCAGTATCTATCAGTATCTATCAGTATCTATCAGTATCTATCAGTATCTATCAGTATCTATTAGTATCTATCAGTATCAATCACATCAGTATCTATCATATCAGTATCTATCAGTATCTATCAGTATCTATCAGTATCTATTTATCACTATCATATCAGTATCTATCAGTATCTATCAGTATCTATCAATCGGTATCTATCAGTATCTATCAGTTTCTATCAGTATCTATCATATCAGTATCTTTCATATCAGTATCTATCAGTATCTATCAGTATCTATCAGTATCTATCAGTATCTATCATATCAGTATCTATCATATCAGTATCTATCAGTATCTATCTATCAGTATCTATCAGTATCTATCATATCAGTATCTATCAGTATCTATCAGTATCTATCAGTATCTATCTATCAGTATCTATCAGTATCTATCAGTATCTATCAATCTATCAGTATCTATCAGTATCTAGCAGTATCTATCAGTATCTATCAGTATCTATCAGTATCTATCAGTATCTATCAGTATCTATCAGTATCTATCAGTATCTATCAGTATCTATCAATATCTATCTATCAGTATCTATCAGTATCTATCAGTATCTATCATATCAGTATCTATCATATCAGTATCTATCATATCAGTATCTATCAGTATCTATCAGTATCTATCAGTATCTATCAGTATCTATCTATCAGTATCTATCAGTATCTATCATATCAGTATCTATCAGTATCTATCAGTATCTATCAGTATCTATCAGTATCTATCAGTATCTATCAGTATCTAACATATCAGTATCTATCATATCAGTATCTATCAGTATCTATCAGTATCTATCAGTATCTATCTATCAGTATCTATCAGTATCTATCAGTATCTATCAGTATCTATCAGTATCTATCAGTATCTATCAGTATCTATCAGTATCTATCAGTATCTATCAGTATCTATCATATCAGTATCTATCATATCAGTATTTATCAGTATCTATCAGTATCTATCAGTATCTATCTATCAGTATCTATCTATCAGTATCTATCAGTATCTATCATATCAGTATCTATCATATCAGTATCTATCAGTATCTATCAGCATCTATCAGTATCTATCAGTATCTATCAGTATCTATCAGTATCTATCATATCAGTATCTATCATATCAGTATCTAGCAGTATCTATCAGTATCTATCTATCAGTATCTATCAGTATCTATCAGTATCTATCAGTATCTATCAGTATCTATCAGTATCTATCAGTATCTATCAGTATCTATCAGTATCTATCAGTATTTATCATATCAGTATCTATTATATCAGTATCTATCATATCAGTATCTATCAGTATCTATCAGTATCTATCTATCAGTATAAATCAGTATCTATCAAATCAGTATCTATCATATCAGTATCTATCAGTATCTATCCATCAGTATCTATCAGTTTCTTTCAGTATCTATCATATCAGTATCTATCATATCAGTATCTATCAGTATCTTTCAGTATCTATCAGTATCTTTCAGTATCTATCATATCAGTATCTATCATATCAGTATCTATCAGTATCTATCTATCGGTATCTATCAGTATCTATCAGTATCTATCAGTATCTATCATATCAGTATCTATCATATCAGTATCTATCAGTATCTTTCAGTATCTATCAGTATCTATCAGTATCTATCTATCAGTATCTATCATATCAGTATCTATCATATCAGTATCTATCATATCAGTATCTATCAGTATCTATCTATCAGTATCTATCAGTATCTATCAGTTTCTATCAGTATCTATCAGTATCTATCAGTATCTATCATATCAGTATCTATCATATCAGTATCTATCATATCAGTATCTATCATATCAGTATCTATCAGTATCTATCAGTATCTATCTATCAGTTTCTATCAGTATAAATTAGTATCTATCAGTATCTATCAGTATCTATCATATCAGTATCTATCATATCAGTATCTATCAGTATCTATCAGTATCTATCAGTATCTATCAGTATCTATCAGTATCTATCATATCAGTATCTATCATATCAGTATCTATCATATCAGTATCTATCAGTATCTATCAGTATCTATCAGTATCTATCAGTATCTATCAGTATATATCAGTATCTATCAGTATCTATCATATCAGTATCTATCAGTATCTATCAGTATCTATCAGTATCTATCAGTATCTATCAGTATCTATCTATCAGTTTCTATCAGTATAAATTAGTATCTATCAGTATCTATCATATCAGTATCTATCATATCAGTATCTATCATATCAGTATCTATCAGTATCTATCAGTATCTATCAGTATCTATCATATCAGTATCTATCATATCAGTATCTATCATATCAGTATCTATCAGTATCTATCAGTATCTATCAGTATCTATCAGTATCTATCAGTATCTATCATATCAGTATCTATCAGTATCTATCAGTATCTATCAGTATCTATCAGTATCTATCAGTATCTATCTATCAGTATCTATCAGTATCTATTAGTATCTATCAGTATCTATCAGTATCTATCATATCAGTATCTATCATATCAGTATCTTTCAGTATCTATCATATCAGTATCTATCAGTATCTATCTATCAGTATCTATCAGTATCTATCGGTATCTATCTATCAGTATCTATCAGTATCTATCAGTATCTAACATATCAGTATCTATCATATCAGTATCTATCAGTATCTATCTATCAGTATCTATCAGTATCTATCAGTATCTATCAGTATCTATCAGCATCTATCAGTATCTATCAGTATCTATCAGTATCTATCAGTATCTATCAGTTTCTATCAGTATCTATCATATCAGTATCTTTCATATCAGTATCTATCAGTATCTATCAGTATCTATCAGTATCTATCAGTATCTATCAGTATCTATCATATCAGTATCTATCATATCAGTATCTATCAGTATCTATCTATCAGTATCTATCATATCAGTATCTATCATATCAGTATCTATCAGTATCTATCAGTATCTATCAGTATCTATCTATCAGTATCTATCAGTATCTATCAGTATCTATCAGTATCTATCAGTATCTATCAGTATCTATCAGTATCTATCAGAATCTATCAGTATCTATCATATCAGTATCTATCATATCAGTATCTATCAGTATCTATCAGTATCTATCTATCAGTTTCTATCAGTATATATTAGTATCTATCAGTATCTATCAGTATCTATCATATCAGTATCTATCATATCAGTATCTATCAGTATCTATCAGTATCTATCTATCAGTATCTATCAGTATCTATCTATCAGTATCTATCAGTATCTATCAGTATCTATCAGTATCTATCAGTATCTATCAGTATCTATCATATCAGTATCTATCAGTATCTATCAGTATCTATCAGTATCTATCAGTATCTATCAGTATCTATCAGTATCTATCAGTATCTATCAGTATCTATCTATCAGTATCTATCAGTATCTATCATATCAGTATCTATCAGTATCTATCAGTATCTATCAGTATCTATCAGTATCTATCTATCAGTATCTATCAGTTTCTATCAGTATCTATCATATCAGTATCTTTCATATCAGTATCTATCAGTATCTATCAGTATCTATCAGTATCTATCAGTATCTATCATATCAGTATCTATCAGTATCTATCAGTATCTATCTATCAGTATCTATCTATCAGTATCTATCATATCAGTATCTATCATATCAGTATCTATCAGTATCTATCAGTATCTATCTATCAGTATCTATCAGTATCTATCAGTATCTATCAGTATCTATCAGTATCTATCATATCAGTATCTATCATATCAGTATTTATCAGTATCTATCAGTATCTATCTATCAGTATCTATCAATATCTATCAGTATCTATCAGTATCTATCAGTATCTATCAGTATCTATCAGTATCTATCAGTATCTATCAGTATCTATCAGTATCTATCAGTATCTATCAGTATCTATCAGTATATATCAGTATCTATCAGTATCTATCATATCAGTATCTATCATATCAGTATTTATCAGTATCTTTCAGTATCTATCTATTAGTATCTATCAGTATCTATCAGTTTCTATCATATCAGTATCTATCCTATCAGTATCTATCAGTATCTATCAGTATCTATCAGTATCTATCATATCAGTATCTATCAGTATCTATCAGTATCTATCAGTATCTATCAGTATCTATCAGTATCTATCAGTATCTATCAGTATCTATCAGTATCTATCAGTATCTATCAGTATCTATCAGTATCTATCTATCAGTTTCTATCAGTATCCATCAGTATCTATCAGTATCTATCATATTAGTATCTATCATATCAGTATCTATCAGTATCTATCAGTATCTATCTATCAGTTTCTATCATATCATATCATATCAGTATCTATCATATCAGTATCTAGCAGTATCTATCAGTATCTATCAGTATCTATCTATCAGTATCTATCAGTATCTATCAGTATCTATCAGTATCTATCAGTATCTATCAGTATCTATCAGTATCTATCAGTATCTATCTATCAGTATCTATCATATCAGTATCTATCATATCAGTATCTATCAGTATCTTTCAGTATCTATCAGTATCTATCAGTATCTATCTATCAGTATCTATCAGTATCTATCATATCAGTATCTATCATATCAGTATCTATCATATCAGTATCTATCAGTATCTATCAGTATCTATCAGTATCTATCTATCAGTATCTATCAGTATCCATCAGTATCTATCAGTATCCATCAGTATCTATCATATTAGTATCTATCATATCAGTATCTATCAGTATCTATCAGTATCTATCTATCAGTTTCTATCATATCATATCATATCAGTATCTATCATATCAGTATCTAGCAGTATCTATCAGTATCTATCAGTATCTATCTATCAGTATCTATCAGTATCTATCAGTATCTATCAGTATCTATCAGTATCTATCAGTATCTATCAGTATCTATCAGTATCTATCAGTATCTATCAGTATTTATCATATCAGTATCTATTATATCAGTATCGTAGTTACTTAAGTGATCGTCGGCAGCGAATAAAGGTGGATGACTCCTTTTCTTCTTGGTGCAGCACGCTGGCTGGGGTTCCTCAGGGTGGAGTGCTGTCGCCTTTGTTATTCTCTATCTTTATAAATTCCATTACACATAATCTATCTTCACATTATCACCTTTATGCCGATGATCTTCAAATTTATTCGCAGGGTGCTCTCGGTGACCTCGCGTCTGTTATTAGCGGCGTAAATGGTGATTTGGAGCGCATTTTAAATTGGAGTCATAGGTTTGGTCTCAAAGTCAATCCTGCTAAAACTCAAGCTATCGTAATTGGCAGTTCGAAGCTGATCTCCAGGGTTGACTTTGATAATGTCCAACCTGTTTTCTTTGACGGAGTTCATATACCCTTTTCGCACTGCGTAAAAAACCTCGGTGTCATTCTTGATCGCACTTTATCTTCGGTGCCACAGGTTAATGAAGTAAGCAGAAAGATGTTTGCGGCAGTCGGTTCTCTTAGAAGGCTCAGTAATTTTCTGCCTATTGCCACCAAAATTGCGCTCTCTCAAACACTACTTCTTCCTATATTGGACTATGCTGACATAGCTTACCTTGACCTCACGGAGGAGCAGCTTAATAAGCTTGAGCGTATCCAAAACATCTGCATTCGGTTCATATTTGGGTTACGCAAGTATGACCATGTATCCGACTTCCGGTCTCAGCTCAAGTGGCTCTCAATCCGTTCTCGTCGTCACTCCCATATTCTGTCTCTTCTTTATAATGTACTATTTAACCCCACAACTCCCCGCTACCTCAAGGAGCGCTTCAGTTATTTGCGTTCTGTTCGCTCTGCACAAAACTTAGTTCTTACTGTTCCCCCTTCATCTTCTAAATTTTATAATGGTTCTTTCACTTTCCGGGCTACTTTATTGTGGAATTCGCTTCCTCTGGATATAAGGCGTGCCCAATCTCTTGCAACATTTAAAACCCTCGTCAAAAAACACTACTTGTCTCTCCCTTAGTACACTGCAATAATAATCGCTCCTTTAACTTTGTGGCTCATACTGTTTTTGTTTTATTTATTACTTTACAATATATTTATTTATTATGTCTAAGTATTTATGTAAGTATATCTGTATATTTTTATTTATGTATGTTTATTACCTTTGTCTTTTATGGTAGTCGTTCATTTAGTCCTTTAATTATTATGCACCACCTACTAATTTCAAACATTAATTTTTCAACTACTCCGCTACCTAAAGGTTGTCTGGAAGAGATCGCTATTTAGCGATAAGACCGCCTGTTGTTTACCTCTGCCTGTTATATGAATGTATCTCATGTTGTGTTGTATATTCCTTGATGTTGGAGGTGTGCAATAAAGAGTATTTGTATTTGTATTTGTATTTGTATCTATCATATCAGTATCTATCAGTATCTATCAGTATCTATCTATCAGTATAAATCAGTATCTATCAAATCAGTATCTATCATATCAGTATCTATCAGTATCTATCCATCAGTATCTATCAGTTTCTATCAGTATCTATCATATCAGTATCTATCATATCAGTATCTATCAGTATCTTTCAGTATCTATCAGTATCTTTCAGTATCTATCATATCAGTATCTATCATATCAGTATCTATCAGTATCTATCTATCGGTATCTATCAGTATCTATCAGTATCTATCAGTTTCTATCATATCAGTATCTATCATATCAGTATCTATCAGTATCTTTCAGTATCTATCAGTATCTATCAGTATCTATCTATCAGTATCTATCATATCAGTATCTATCATATCAGTATCTATCATATCAGTATCTATCAGTATCTATCAGTATCTATCTATCAGTATCTATCAGTATCTATCAGTATCTATCAGTATCTATCAGTATCTATCAGTATCTATCAGTATCTATCAGTATCTATCAGTATCTATCAGTATCTATCTATCAGTTTCTATCAGTATAAATTAGTATCTATCAGTATCTATCAGTATCTATCATATCAGTATCTATCATATCAGTATCTATCAGTATCTATCAGTATCTATCAGTATCTATCAGTATCTATCAGTATCTATCAGTATCTATCATATCAGTATCTATCATATCAGTATCTATCATATCAGTATCTATCAGTATCTATCAGTATCTATCAGTATCTATCAGTATCTATCAGTATCTATCATATCAGTATCTATCAGTATCTATCAGTATCTATCAGTATCTATCAGTATCTATCAGTATCTATCTATCAGTTTCTATCAGTATAAATTAGTATCTATCAGTATCTATCAGTATCTATCATATCAGTATCTATCATATCAGTATCTATCAGTATCTATCAGTATCTATCAGTATCTATCAGTATCTATCATATCAGTATCTATCATATCAGTATCTATCATATCAGTATCTATCAGTATCTATCAGTATCTATCAGTATCTATCAGTATCTATCATATCAGTATCTATCAGTATCTATCAGTATCTATCAGTATCTATCAGTATCTATCTATCAGAATCTATCAGTATCTATTAGTATCTATCAGTATCTATCAGTATCTATCATATCAGTATCTATCATATCAGTATCTTTCAGTATCTATCATATCAGTATCTATCAGTATCTATCTATCAGTATCTATCAGTATCTATCTATCAGTATCTATCAGTATCTATCAGTATCTAACATATCAGTATCTATCATATCAGTATCTATCTATCAGTATCTATCAGTATCTATCAGTATCTATCAGTATCTATCAGCATCTATCAGTATCTATCAGTATCTATCAGTATCTATCAGTATCTATCAGTTTCTATCAGAATCTATCATATCAGTATCTTTCATATCAGTATCTATCAGTATCTATCAGTATCTATCAGTATCTATCAGTATCTATCAGTATCTATCATATCAGTATCTATCATATCAGTATCTATCAGTATCTATCTATCAGTATCTATCATATCAGTATCTATCATATCAGTATCTATCAGTATCTATCAGTATCTATCAGTATCTATCTATCAGTATCTATCAGTATCTATCAGTATCTATCAGTATCTATCAGTATCTATCAGTATCTATCAGTATCTATCATATCAGTATCTATCATATCAGTATCTATCAGTATCTATCAGTATCTATCTATCAGTTTCTATCAGTATATATTAGTATCTATCAGTATCTATCAGTATCAGTAGGTAGTAATTGTATGGGCTGAATCAACTCGATCGCTTCGCGATCTCGTTGATTCAGCCCATACAATTACCTGTAGCGACAACAGCGTGCCGAATTTGACACGGCAGGTTGTAAGTACTCATACTTTACTCGATTGCTAGCCGATCTCTTGTTGATGCAGCGCATACAATTACTTTTGTGGCGGCGCGACAGCGTTACCGGCTGTATCTATGATTCATGTTTCAGATCGCATAGGAACCCGACCGTATCAAACCATTTTAGAACGTTGTTATTATGCGCCAAACGAGTCAATAGTGATATTTATATCAATGTTGTTACAGAGATGTGTCAACTTTCGAATTACAAGACGTGAATTTAACTGGACTATGAAACGAAAATTATTGTACTAGGTATTTTGAATAATTTTGCCGCTTTACACTATTTTTCTCGATTTAATTTAGAAACGGAATCTGAAAGCCCCCAAACTACAGATTTGCTCGCAATCCCCTGTCGCATGACAAGCTTCTTGAGCGTTACAAGCATAAGACGTTGGCAAGCAGGCGTAATGCGGGGGAATAGTTGTATACAATACATGCGCAGGCCACAGGCGGCAGGCAGTTCCTTCACATAGAGCGCAAACCAAGCCTCTATACGAGGCCCCGATGGCTGCGGCCAATGCGCCGGGCTCCGACCGCCGACACTTGTTTATTAAATAAAAGTCGTCTGTACTAACTGAAATTCTGAAATTACACTAAAGAAAAAAAAAAGATGTCTGATCCAAGAGAATATTACATAACAAAACCAATAAACTCTTCAATAGAGATTTTATATACTTCATCCGAATTATATACTCTCGATCTAAACGATGCGTGTGTTGAAGAAAACTAAAAAATCTCTATTGAAGACTTTTTAGCTTCGTTATATATGAAACGATATCAAAAGAAAATAATGCGACTTTTTTTTCGGTGTAGTTTCACTCGTAAATCGTTATTACCGATTATAGATAATTTTCAGAATGAGAGTTCATGTTAGCTAGTTAGCATGATTATTCAAGGATAGAAAATCTGAGCTCCAATGGCAATATTCGAGTCAAGTAAATCTTGAAGTCATCTCAGTTTTTGGGTTTCCGCGCCCAAAGGGTGACAAATGGAGTCCTATTAATATAGCACCACCGTCCGCCAGTTTGTCTATCACAGGCAGTACATACTTCGCTTGTATATTATTGCTTAAAAAAAATGTATTAAATAAAAAAAATACTTAGGCGGGATCCGCATACCAGAAATGCTTTATTCAAAAGTATTGCTCTGTGATAACGAAACCCTTCGCGCGCAAGTTCGCCTCGTTCTTGAATTATTAACCCTTAAATGCATGGTGTAAGATGCAGCTTACATAAATAAAAATGAATTACTGGTTGAAAACTAGAAACATTTATTTGAAATAACATAATATTTTATAATGTTGTGTTTTTTTAATTCATGCATTTAAGGGTTAAAACATATGCCCATAGGTCTGGATAACCCTTATAATTACACAACTTTACAATATGCAACGAACATTTGCTCATTATTACAAATCTATAAGGTATCCCAACAAATCAAATTGTCAAATAAAATAATTATATGTGTTTTTCGGCCCAGTAGTCTAAATAACAGCGCATGAGTCGGTGGAGAGTACATGCTACTTCCTTTTAAGATTTGCGTATCGATTTTCATGTTACAAGGCGCTTTTGCACCTAACGCATTTCTTTTATGGAACGTAAAGGTGTGTTTATGATGAAGTCATAACTAAGAACAGTCGAAGTATTTATTGATTACTTGCATAAGGACTAAAGTTGTTTAGCTGTTTTCTTGTTTTAATTGTGCTGTCATCTAAGATTATCTTACTTACCATTGTAATCGCGACTTAATAATATCGTGTAATAAAAAGGACAGCCGCCGATTTGCGCACATTATTTTTCGCAAACCGGGACTCCGACTGCACAGTCCGCTTCAGAGTTCGTGATTTTTAATAAAAATAAAATAAGCCTTCTTCGTTCGCTCCAGCCGAGCAAAAGTTACACGGAACTTGCCTACAACAAGGAAACATGTAAGTGTATGTACCTATATAATACTTAATCGCTGGCAAGCCCATTTTGAATTTTTTCGCCAATTTTCTTAAAAAGTAAAATCAGTTCTGGCTTACCCAGAGATTTACTCGTAGTTTCACATTACGCCGCTATCTGTTAAATAAATACTCGGTCAGTTTATAGTATTTTTTTGTCTACGTTGTTTCAAATTTCGTTTTTTTCTAGGCCTGGTTGGTCGCTTAATCCATTTTGGGAGGACGAGCTGGACGATTCCTCGAGGGCGATTGAGGAGTCCTCCGTTCAATCAACGCCTTCGACATCGAAGAAAGCGCCTGAGAAAAAGCCTGCGAAGAAACGCGCGCCCAAAAAAGCCAAGTCGACGACAGCCGCCCAAGTGAAGGAGCCGTCGGCGCCGGATAGCTGCTCGGAATCCGAAGACGATGTTATCGCGCTTACTCAGCCGCAGCCAGTGAAGCGTAAACGTCCTGCGCAGGTGTTAGATTCTGAGGTATGTACCTAGCTCACCTAGATTTATAATTTATTTATTTACGCGATTTCCTAGACTATGGTTGGATATCAGATGGATGACGTCCTTGTTGGCTATTGTCGGCCGAAGTGTTTTAAAAAGAAGGAGGTTCTATGTTTGACTGTATATGATGAACATTGTAGCTACATAATTATTATTTCGCAACTGTTGGTAAATTTTCTTTATTAGCTCTTGTCTGTCGGGATATCCAATTAAATTACATTCAGTTATCTCATCTCTAATAATAATTTATATTAGCATCTCACGCGATTAACTTCGCATGCGAAATAAACGCATATCTTATTGTTTATGTGTGTCATATCCCAATTTCTACCAATTGTAGGCGCACAATATTTTCGATTATACTGACGGATTTTTCTGTTTGTTCTTGATTGGAAATAATTGACTACTAGATGTGCAGTGCTTCTTAGCATTAGCACAGGTATCAAATACTGAAAAAGAGGCGCCAACATTTTTTTGTGTGCTGAAATTTACTGAAGAAATATATGTATTTTAATTCTTTCTTTTTTTCACAGGACGAGACACAACCTGAAAAGGTCCAAAAGCCGGTGCGGGCGGCGACGTTGAGAAGTTTTTTGACTCAACGCGGAGCATCAGGATATACGACTCAAAGGGATCCCACCAAGACAGGAGAATACTTCATCGAACTCCGCGTTTATAACAGCCGCGAAGCGGAACGGTTGCCGGCGGAAGAGCGCTGGAAAAACGCTCTTACCACATTGAAGGTGGCTGCCGACGCCAATACACCGCTGTTTAGAGCGGTCTCGAAGTTGATTCAGGTCGGCAAAGAAGACTTCGCTAAAATTCAACCGATTATGTATCCAAGTCCTCAGTAACTCTATTAAGATTCCTAATTTACCTAACCACTATACTCGACATTATTAGTATGCCCTATCTATATTATTCTCACATATAATCATTTTGTAGGTAACCCTAACTATAAAATTATAATAATTGTATTATTCGTTTCACGTGTTTTTATTCACAGTATATAACCCGATAAATGAAATAAGGAAATAAGGAAATAATGAAATAATGAAATGATGAAATAATGAAATTATGAAATAATTAATTAATTGAATAACGCCGTAAGAAATACGCAATAAATAGTAGTTTTTTTTTTCCTTCATATATTGCCAATAAAAAAGAGTAATTAAAAGAAATCATGTTTTGTAACGAGTGCAAAGTTCATGTTTCTAACTTTACGTCACATAAAAAGAGCAACCTTCATAAATCAAACTGTCTGATAAACACCAAGTTTGACAATGTACAAGTCATAGCTACTGCATTTAAAAATAGAATTAAAAGTTATAGAGTACAGTCAACAGCAAATAATGTGCATTTAGCTCCGGAACAGTTCTTAAATAATATTTCAACGTCAGTATTTGAACTAATTAAAATGTCGCTAGAAAAACATATCGCGTTGAAAGTAAATGTTGAACTCTTTGTTTCATACACACAGCCTAAAAATAATGAAAAGGCTATGAAGTCGTTTAATACTCAGTACGCCCAAATTTTTCGGAATACTGATATTTCGTCGCTGTATTCTAGTTATGCGGATAACCTTATAACCAAGTGCGCAGAGTTCGAACTTTCCGAATCAGGCTGGACTATTGATTCAATTAGTCATTTGGAAATAAATATAAATAAATACAACCCTTTAAGGGCGGGTACGTATGTCAGTTTGCCGGCTAAAATTCGCAATACTAAATCATGTTTGAACATACAAAACAAAGACGATTATTGTTTTTTATGGAGTGTCGTTGCGCATATGTATCCAGCAAGTTGCAATCCAAGTAGAGTTTCTTCATATCCTCATTTTAGAAATGTTCTCAATATTAAAGGCATGTCTTTTCCACCAACCTTAGAAGACTTAAAAATTTTTGAAAAAAATAATTCCGATATATCAATTAATGTCTATGGTTTGGAAAAAAAAAATACTGTGACGGGACCTCTATATAAGACATTGAAACATAAGTTGACACACGTTAACTTGTTACTTATTGAACAAAATGGAAAATCGCATTTCTGTTTAATAAAAAGTATTGAAAAGCTTGTTCGCGGACAATTGACTAAACATACATCTAAAATTCATTTATGTGAGGAGTGCTTCATTTATTTTGATACTGAACAAAAACTTTATTCCCATAATTGCGCTAGAGTAAAAACAATTTTACCTGAACCTAACAGTACCTTGGCATTCAGTCATTTTGAAAGGACTCAAAGAATACCTATCGTAATTTATGGAGATTTCGAAAGTTTGCTTCTAGAATATTCCGATAAAAGTAAGTCCAATCACATTAAAAATCTACAAGTACATGAAGCGACTTGCTTTGCTTACTATATATGTTGTCAATCTAAACCAGAACTAAATGAATACGTATCATATCGCGGTCCTAATTGTGCCCAGAAATTTGTAGAAACCATTTCCAAAGATGTACAGAAATTGCATCAGTTATTATCAGTTAACTGTGAAATGTTACCTTTATCTGATGAGGAAAATCACGCGCTAAAAAATGCCACGACTTGTCACATTTGCGGAGATCCTTTTAAAATTGGCGAGCCTATCATAGCTGATCATGACCATTTTAGCGGTAAATATCGAGGCCCTAGCCACAATTCTTGTAATTTAAACGCAAAATCCTGCGAGTTTATACCTATACTGTTTCATAATTTTTCCGGTTATGATTGTCATTTATTTATTACGGAACTATCGAATACTATTGGCCGCATAAATTTAATTCCCAAAACAAAAGAAAAATACATATCAGTTACTAAATTTATACCAATAGATGGTCAAAAACCAGCGCAAATGAAATTTATAGACTCATTTAATTTTTTGAATTCTGGTTTAGAAGAATTGGCTAAAACATTACACCCTAACGACTTTAAAAACCTCAAACAATTTTATACTAATCCTTTACACTTTGAATTACTTCGCAAAAAAGGAATTTATTGCTATGACTACATAGACTCGTGGGATCGATACAACGAAACTGAACTGCCAGATCGAGAGTATTTTTACAGTAAACTAACTGGTGAAAATATTGCAGACGATGACTACGAACATGCAAAGTCGGTGTGGAGTGAATTTAATATACAAAATTTGGGTGAATATACTGATTTATACCTTAAATGTGATGTGTTATTGTTGTGTGATATTTTTGAAAAATTCAGATGTATGAGTTTAACTTATTATAATTTAGACCCGTATTATTATGTTTCAAGTCCGGCTTTGAGCTGGGACGCGATGTTGCTGTATACAAAAATTCAGTTGGATTTAATATCTGATGTTGAAATGTACCAAATGATAGAAAAGGGCATTCGAGGTGGTCTTGCTCAGTGCTCGTTACGACATGCTAAGGCAAATAATAAATATTTGTCAGATTACAATGCCAATGAAACAAGCTCATATTTAATATACTTAGATTGCGTCAATTTATACGGTTTTGCTATGTTACAAAATCTTCCAACAAATAGTTTCGAGTTTTTGAAAGATGAGGATATAGAAAATTTTAATGTTGAAAGTGTCAGTCGCGACAATCCTCAGGGATACATACTAGAAGTAGATCTTGAATACCCCTCCAAATTACATGATGATCATTCAGATTTACCATTTGCGCCAGAGAATTGTGTACCTCCAAGTAAAACAAGTCGTAAACTGATAGCAAATTTGCATAATAAATATAAATATGTCATACATTACGAGCATTTAAAAGAATGTTTGAATAATGGTTTAAAATTATTGAAAATTCATCGCATTTTAGCTTTCAACCAATCAAAATTTTTGGAGCCTTACATAACATTAAATACAGAATTAAGACAAAATGCTAAGTGCGACTTTGAAAAAAATTTTTTTAAAAAACAGGTGAATAGCATCTATGGAAAAACTATTCAAAACAAAAGAAATCAAGTAGACGTTAAGTTGGTTAATGTTTGGAAAGATGTTTCAAATAAAACGAACAAACTATGCGGTGCGGAAAAATACATTAGCGCTCCCAATTTCAAAAGTTTGTCAATTTTCTCGGAAAACCTTGTAGCCATTCAAATGCGACAATCTAGATTAATTTTAGATATGCCTATTTTTATCGGATTTACTGTACTAGAGCTAGCTAAAAAGCACTTGTACCAATTTCATTACTCTGTCATGAAAACAAGGTATCAACAAAATATTCGCCTGTGTTACACTGACACCGATAGTCTTTTGTATTTAGTCAATACTGCTAACTTTTATGATGATATGAAAGAAATGCTTCCATACTTTGACACAAGTAATTTTGAGGCTAATAATATTTACAAGATGCCGGTAGCAAATATGAAAATTCCTGGTTATTTCAAAGATGAAATGGGTGGTGTAGTTATATCAGAGTTCGTCGGATTACGAGCTAAGTTATACTGTATTAACACTGAGACAGCGTCTATAAAAAAAGCAAAAGGGGTAAAAAAATGTGTGACGAAAAAACTCGAGATGAAGAAATATAAAAGATGCTTGTATAATGGCGAGGAATTGCGAGACAATATGTGTATTATTAAATCAAAAAACCATAAAATGTTTACTCAGAAATGGAATAAATTGGTGTTAAGCAAGAATGATGATAAAAGGCAATTAATAGAAGGCTCAGTTTCAACTTTACCTTGGGGTCACTATAGCAATATGGTATAATAAGATTAGTCGATAAGATTTATATGTTAACTATATTTTTACAGCACCTACTTAAATAATAAAAATGTGTAACACTAATTAATTATTTTGTTTTTCAATAAATTATATTATGAATTAGAACTTTTTTTTTGTTTGATCACCATTTCCCTTTGTCTTGCTATTGTAAATAGGGTAGGTCAATACCAGTAGTGGTCTTTGGAAGAGTTTACAACTTTATAATAAAAAGCCACAATTAATGTATACGAATAGGTATGTATTCACAAAATGAAAAAAATATTTCACATGGTTCTATTTTACAATTTGAAACTATCACAATCACTTATTTTTTTCACAATTTTTCTTATTAAGCTTTCTGCGCCGTCCAAAATTTCGTCATAATTGTCCTCAACCACATATTGTGCGCTTACACAAACATCATCACCAATATTTCTCCGCTTGACTCCAGGAACAAGTTCATAAATATTAATTTTAATCAAATGATGTGCCTTTTCTTTTCCTTTTTTAGATACATAAGATAAATTGTGTGAATTTTCGGCTTGCGACTTTTTAATTGTTTTCTTTTTCGGTTTATTCTTCAAAAAGCGGCATTTCGTCTCATCAGGCAGTTTGGTTTTCTGATGCTGGACTCTGCATAGATCTTCTATGTCTTGAGTATTATAAAATAAGTCATCAACGAGACGGCTATCAATATCGACGCTTTCGCTGTTTTCTTGGGAGTCAAAGTTTAGCAGGTGTGACATTTTCTGCAATGAGATAATTGGAATTTTAAATATAATAAAATATTCGGCCATATAACAATAGATACCTTTTGGACATAAAAATGCAGATGAACAATATATTTTAACAATACATTCGTAAATGAACTCACTTGAATTATGAGAAATTTCTGAATCACGAGTAATTTCTTCGACGACCACTGCAGAAATGGCAGCATCTTAGTATTAATTTTAAACACGAAATGTCATTTACCCATAAACGTGTCAGCTGACTTGGTGATATATAATAACTACGTCGCGGTCTTAATATATTACATCATCAAATAACATAATTAGGTACTAGGTATATAAGGACTTGTAATATTTTGATTCACCTCATACTTCATCATGAGGTTTGTTAAGCAAGCTGAAACATTAGAGGTGAATACTATAAATGTGGAAAAAAATGCACTAATAGTAAAGCATAGCGCTCTATTACCTAATACAATTCGCTGCATAATATGCGGCCCTTCTAACTGCGGTAAAACTAACGTTATGCTGAATTTATTGTTACATGAAAATGGATTAAAGTTTAAACACATTTATTTGTACTCAAAGACGGCTTTCCAACCAAAATATCTCTTCTTGAAACAAGTTATGCAAAATATACCAGGATCGAATTTTTATTTATTTAATGAAAGTAAAGAAGTCATTCATCCCAATGATGCTTTAACAAACTCCGTCATGATTTTTGATGATGTAGCGTGTGAAAATCAGATTAATATTAGAAATTATTTTGCTATGGGAAGACATAGGCAAATAGACTGTTTTTATTTATCCCAAACTTATTCCAAAGTACCAAAACAATTACTAAGAGACAATGCCAATCTTCTGATTATTTTTAAGCAAGATGATACCAATTTAAAACATATATACAATGAGCACATAAACACAGACATAGATTGGCAAAAATTTAAAGACCTTTGTTGTACTATATGGAAAAATCAATTTAACTTTTTATTACTAAATAAAGATTGCGCAATTGATAAAGGAAGATACAGACTAGGTTTTGATACATTTATTTATTTTTGAATTTAGTACATATACTAGTTTCATTTGGAAAAGTACTCACTTTAACTTCTGCGGCCGAATATAACACACAATAATTTGAAGTTACCAAAAAATGGAGGCCGATCTAAAGAAACAATTGATAACATCCGCAAATTGCATAAAAAAGAAAATTAGAATGATGCAGGATGAAGAAGATGCTGCTAACGTAAAATTAAAGAAAATATTCAAGCCTATTACGGATTCTCTGGAGACATTGGGAAAAGCAAATGATGAAAAAAACCCCAGTTTATATATAACAAATTTAAAAAACGATTGCGAAACGCCTATGGACGATGACTTATCCGCAGGATATGAAAAATTCAAAGATCGCCTTGAAACTGATTCAAGCAAGCATTCAGAGTATTACGATGAAAAATTCAAAGACCACCTTGAAACTGATTCAAGCAAGCATTCAGAGTATTACGATTTTGACAATGATGTCAAAAATTCTAAAAATAATGTTAATGACACATTAATATCTCTTAAGAAAGAAGATGTGCTAGACATTTATGATAACATTAATGTTCCGTTTGGTATTCGTAGTGAAAATAAGAAACTCATGATGGGAAATTCTGCTGTCACTTTATCCTTAAAAAATAAAGATTCGAAAGAAAAACAATATATGCTTACAATCAATAACCGAAATTACGAAATGACTAGAGGTTTAAAAGAACTTTTAATTCGAAATAAGCCTGATCTTGAGATAGTAACCGAAAAAGACAAGATTATTTACAAAAACTTGCTTATTATTACCAGCGCCCACAGGCGAGATTTCCATCCCAACGGACAGTTGAAAGGAGACAAAGGATTAAAATACAGCCAGATCGTTAAACCTTTATTCACGGAGGCTAAGCAGGATTTTCCCGAAAAATTGCCTGATCTTAAAATTGGCGGTTCTTTGCCTAAATTAAAAAAATATATGAAAGCAACGGACTATATTTATTGGGATGATCCAAATGAATTAATAGAGAGACTAAAATTATTAATCGCATCAAAAAGCGCTGGCAACAGCAATCATGACAATGAAATCCTGTCTATTATTGAAGAATTAAAAGAATCTGGTATTATAAAATAATAAAATTGTGCTAATAGAAAGTAGCAATTGGATTGCCTAGAGGGTTTGTGTGTAAATAAATACTTCAATGTTATCATCATTACATTCAGTAATCAAAAGAACGTCAAACATGAATGTGCGTGAAATTAAAAAACACTCTAATGAAATAAAAGAGAATAAAACTATAAATGAAGTTGAATTATCCGATAGCGTTAATATTCCAAAATATATTAATACGCAAATAAGAACTACCGTAAATAAGTTAGCGAATCTTTATAAAGTAATTGAGGCTTTATCAGCACGTATAAAAAAAATAGAAAAAAATATTGAACTTAAAGAACTAGAAGGAAAATTCAACAAGCACTATGAGCAAAGCCGGCGTAGTAAATGAAATTCATAAAAACGTAAGAGTGAACTTCCCACGAAGAACAGTTATATTAAGAGACATAGATGACCTTTGGCAGGCTGATTTGATTGATATGCAAGCATTATCAAATGTAAATTCAGGTTACAAATATATATTCGTAATTATAGATTGTTTCTCAAAATATGCTTGGGCATTTCCTTTAAAACAAAAGACGAAAGAGATTTTGTCAAAAACATTTAAAACATTTTTAGCAAAAGGCCGATTACCAAAAAATTTACAGACAGATATGGGTAAGGAGTTTTACAATACTGATTTTTTTAAAATTGTCGAAAAATATAATATCAACCACTATTCTACGTATTCTAACAAAAAAGCCTCTATTGTTGAACGCTTTATTAGAACACTAAAAAATAAACTATATAAAGAATTTAATTTAAAAGGAAATTATAAATGGATCAATGGAACACTCGACTGTAAAATGCATGAGTACAATCATGCGTTCCATAGAACTATAGGAGCGCCTCCAGCTACAATTAATCAAAATAATAAAGAAAAAGTATCGCTAAGATATACTAATGCGCAAATAAAACATGCGAAGAAAATATCGAAGCGCAAAAGCTTTCGAGTGGGGGATTTCGTGAGAATAAGCAAATATAAAGGTTGCTTCGAAAAAGGATATACGCCTAATTGGTCTACAGAAATATTTAAGATAATAAAGGTTCAAAATACTTGCCCAACAACTTACTTATTGGAAGACGCAAGGTCTAGACCAATTTTAGGAGCATTTTATGTACACGAAATTCAAAAGACTTTACACCCTGAGGTATACCTTGTTGAAAAAGTTTTGCGAAGAAAAAGAAACAAGGTATACGTAAAGTGGTTAGGGCTGCCTTCAAACGAAAACAGCTGGATAGAAAAGACAAATCGGTTATAGGAAAGGTGACAGTACCTATTTAAACATTTATTGTTTTTACAATGTACTCATTTGTTTGCGAAACGCCGTGCTATAAACATTACGCTCACAGTTTATTTAAATGAAAACAATCATGAATAAAGATAAGAATAATATTAGTAATTTAAATATGAAAAAAAAATATATATCACCAACTTCAAAGGTTAAAACTGGTTCTGGATTCAGAAAAACATTTAATAATATTGTTTCACACACAAAAAAGCGTATTAGAAAATTAAAGCCTAAGTGCAAAAAAGTTTTAGCGGAACTAGCGTATGCAGCTGCTCATGAAATGGCGTCTGACGATTTACCTATAAAATTGCCAAGAGTAATTCCGGTGCCTAAAAGCGGAGGATTTCTGCCTTTAATACCCATATTTGCTGGGTTGTCTGCCGCCGGTAGTTTAGCAGGAGGTATCGCCGGAATCACGAAAGCCGTCAATGACTATAAGTTAGCTAAAAAAAATTTGGAGGAATTCAAAAAACATAATACGAATATGGAAGCATTGTGTATTGGGAAAGGATTACATCTTAAGCCATACAAAAACGGGCTAGGAATTTATGTGACAAATAAAAAAAACTAATTACTCGGCTACCCAAAAGAGCGTTAACTAATATTGATATCACAAAACATTCTAAAAACATACCATTTTTTCGCGGTGTTTTTATGAGAGATGAATTACCAGAATTTCCATTACCTCTGGAATGCGGGGTTATCAATTTAGATTCCTCTACAAATTCTGGTACTCATTGGGTAGCCTATGGAAAAATAAATAATTATGTTGAATACTTTGATAGCTATGGCAATTTAAAACCACCACAAGAGTTTGTCAAATACATGGGAGAAAAAATTCACTACAACTATGATAATTTACAAGGAAACAATTTATATAACTGTGGTCACTTATGTTTAAAGTTCCTTGCCTCATTTTGGGAAAGAAGAAATTAATTGCATATGACGTCATACTTATCAACAATATATAGAATGGTGTGTTGCAGAATCGCACATTACATCACCAAACGCGTTGAAAATTGTTTCGTTGAAATCTACGAAATTTAAAATACCAGAAACTAAAAATGATTATCTTCAATAAAAACTCCGAACATAGTAAAACTCCTAATATTACATCCGCAACATTGAAAGATAGAAGACGTGTAAAAGCAACAAAGAAGATTACAAAAAATAATAAGATTTTTTTACGTTCACTTGGATTTAAAATATAAGATGTTACAAATCGCAGATTTACCACATCATGACAATTCCATCGAAAGCTATGAAATTCATAGCTATAACCCTTACAATAACAATTTTAAAGTAAACGATGAAATAAGAATACCTATACACCAGCAAGATGTTTATGTATTACCATCAGCTAGCTCCATTTACATCGAGGGATGCGCAAGTATATCTACCACAGACGCAGCAGGGAAAATAACAACGAAAAAAGTGAAATTTATAAACAATCCAATATTATTTTTGTTTCAAAATATCAGGTACGAACTGAATGGGGTTGCAATCGATAACATTAAAAATGCTGGAATCACAACAACAATGAAATCTTATATTTCAATGAATGAAGGAGAAAGTAAAAATGCTGCTTTATGGGGTTGGAATTTAGATGGAGCCAAAGCAAGTGATACCCATTTTACGGCTATAATACCCTTAAATAAAATATTAGGATTTGCTGAAGATTATAATAAAATACTCATCAATTGTAGACATGAGCTTATATTACAAAGAAGCAGTTCTGTTTCAAATACTGTGATAGCTGAGAAAAATGAAAATATTTGTATAGACATAACAAAAATTCAGTGGCGTGTGCCGCATATTAGAGTTTCTGATCGCGAACGACTTGTACTACTAAAACATTTAGAAAAAGACCGACCAGTACAGCTTGCCTTCAGAAATTGGGATTTATATGAATATCCATTATTGCCTAAAACAACAAAACATTCTTGGTCTATTAAAACTGCTTCTCAGTTAGAGAAACCGAGGTTTGTTATATTAGGATTACAAACGGATAGAAAATTCAATACGACAAGAAGTTCAGCTTCATTCGATCACTGTAACATAACAAATGTCAAATTGTTTTTAAATTCGCAATACTTTCCATATGACAATCTTAATTTAAAGTTTGATGAAGGAAAATATAGTATATTATATGAGATGTATGCTAATTTTCGGCAGTCGTATTACAACGCTTGTATTGAACCGCTGTTAGATTTGCATACATTCTCCAAAATTGCTCCAGTTTTTGTTATCGACTGTTCAAGACAAAACGATTCAATCAAAACTGGGCCAGTTGACGTGCGTTTAGAAATTGAGTCATCAGAAGACGTTCCAGAAAATACCGCTGCCTACTGTTTGATCCTCAACGACTGCCTCTTTGAATATAAACCACTCAGTAACATAGTTCGAAAACTATCATGAATGCCGCCATCGTGGATGTTCAAGGTTTTAAAAGTAAAGACAACAAATTTATACCTAAAGAAATAGCAATTTTGTGCGAAAATCGCATTCTTGTTTTGTTGATAAAACCGCCATATCCATTCTATAACTTAACAAGTATGGAACGTTCACATGTGGCGTGGATAGAAAGAAACATCGGAATTTTATGGAACGAAGGCTTTGTGCCTTATTTTAATTTTAAGTGTTTGATATTACAATACATGAAAAATAAAAAAATATATGCTAAAGGTGCTGAAAAGGTGAAGTGGTTGAAAGAAATACTAGAAAACGATAATATCCATAATTTGGAAGAGCAAAATTGTCCTAATTTACAAACCTTGTATAACAATTATGCAACATCGTTGGAAATTCAAAGCTGTATTTACCATAGCAAGATATGCGCCTTTAAAAATGTAACTTGCTTAAAAAAGTGGTGTATAACAAATGATATTTTTTAAATAAAGAATAGATACACTATTTCAACCGTCGTTTGATTTTTGTTACGTGTGAATGAAATGGAGAATGTTGTATGTACAAAGAGTCATCAGTGTCATCACCTACCAAGCTAGCGCTAAATGATTCGATATGTGGTTTCAAATATCTGTCAATGCTGATAAATCACGTAATTTGCTTAGGTGCTAAACACATCGGTTGGAAATTGCGAATGAAATACTTTACTGGATTAAATATAACAGCTCGGATAGTCAGAATAGATTACGATTATGTAGACTTGTTACCTATCTTTTAGTTTTCCTCCTTGATGGAACACTGCTTATTTAGTAGACCAGAAAGGTTGTCGCTGCAGGTAATTGTATGGGCTGAATCAACGAGATCGCGAAGCGATCGAGTTGATTCAGCCCATACAATTACTACCTACTAGTATCTATCATATCAGTATCTATCATATCAGTATCTATCAGTATCTATCAGTATCTATCTATCAGTATCTATCAGTATCTATCAGTATCTATCTATCAGTATCTATCAGTATCTATCAGTATCTATCAGTATCTATCAGTATCTATCATATCAGTATCTATCAGTATCTATCAGTATCTATCAGTATCTATCAGTATCTATCAGTATCTATCAGTATCTATCAGTATCTATCTATCAGTATCTATCAGTATCTATCATATCAGTATCTATCAGTATCTATCAGTATCTATCAGTATCTATCAGTATCTATCTATCAGTATCTATCAGTTTCTATCAGTATCTATCATATCAGTATCTTTCATATCAGTATCTATCAGTATCTATCAGTATCTATCAGTATCTATCTTATCAGTATCTATCAGTATCTATCAGTATCTATCTATCAGTATCTATCATATCAGTATCTATCATATCAGTATCTATCAGTATCTATCAGTATCTATCTATCAGTATCTATCAGTATCTATCAGTATCTATCAGTATCTATCAGTATCTATCATATCAGTATTTATCAGTATCTATCAGTATCTATCTATCAGTATCTATCAATATCTATCAGTATCTATCAGTATCTATCAGTATCTATCAGTATCTATCAGTATCTATCAGTATCTATCAGTATCTATCAGTATCTATCAGTATCTATCAGTATCTATCAGTATCTATCTATCAGTATCTATCAGTATCTATCATATCAGTATCTATCATATCAGTATCTATCAGTATCTATCAGTAATTATCAGTATCTATCTATCAGTATCTATCAGTATCTATCAGTATCTATCAGTATCTATCAGTATCTATCATTTCAGTATCTATCATATCAGTATCTATCAGTATCTATCTTTCAGTTTCTATCAGTATATATTAGTATCTATCAGTATCTATCTATCAGTATCTATCAGTATCTATCAGTATCTATCAGTATCTATCAGTATCTATCAGTATCTATCAGTATCTATCAGTATCTATCAGTATCTATCAGTATCTATCATATCAGTATCTATCATATCAGTATCTATCATATCAGTATCTATCAGTATCTATCTATCAGTATCTATCAGTATCTATCTATCAGTTTCTATCAGTATATATTAGTATCTATCAGTATCTATCAGTATCTATCATATCAGTATCTATCATATCAGTATCTATCAGTATCTTTCAGTATCTATCAGTATCTATCAGTATCTATCTATCAGTATCTATCAGTATCTATCATATCAGTATCTATCATATCAGTATCTATCAGTATCTGTCAGTATCTATCTATCAGTATCTATCAGTATCTATCAGTATCTATCAGTATCTATCAGTATCTATCATATCAGTATCTATCATATCAGTATCTATCAGTATCTATCAGTATCTATCTATCAGTTTCTATCAGTATCTATCAGTATCTATCATATCAGTATCTATCAGTATCTATCAGTATCTATCAGTATCTATCAGTATCTATCTATCAGTATCTATCAGTATCTATCAGTATCTATCAGTATCTATCAGTATCTATCAGTATCTATCAGTATCTATCATATCAGTATCTATCAGTATCTATCAGTATCTATCTATCAGTTTCTATCAGTTTATATTAGTATCTATCAGTATCTATCAGTATCTATCATATCAGTATCTATCATATCAGTATCTATCAGTATCTATCAGTATCTATCAGTATCTATCAGTATCTATCATTATCTATCTATCAGTATCTATCAGTATCTATCAGTATCTATCATATCAGTATCTATCATATCAGTATTTATCAGTATCTATCAGTATCTATCTATCAGTATCTATCAATATCTATCAGTATCTATCAGTATCTATCAGTATCTATCAGTATCTATCAGTATCTATCAGTATCTATCAGTATCTATCAGTATCTATCAGTATCTATCAGTATCTATCAGTATCTATCAGTATCTATCATATCAGTATCTATCATATCAGTATTTATCAGTATCTATCAGTATCTATCTATTAGTATCTATCAGTATCTATCAGTTTCTATCATATCAGTATCTATCCTATCAGTATCTATCAGTATCTATCAGTATCTATCAGTATCTATCATATCAGTATCTATCAGTATCTATCAGTATCTATCAGTATCTATCAGTATCTATCAGTATCTATCAGTATCTATCAGTATCTATCAGTATCTATCAGTATCTATCAGTATCGATCAGTATCTATCAGTATCTATCATATCAGTATCTATCATATCAGTATCTATCAGTATCTATCAGTATCTATCTATCAGTTTCTATCAGTATATATTAGTATCTATCAGTATCTATCATATCAGTATCTATCATATCAGTATCTATCAGTATCTATCAGTATCTATCAGTATCTATCTATCAGTATCTATCAGTATCTATCAGTATCTATCAGTATCTATCAGTATCTATCAGTATCTATCAGTATCTATCAGTATCTATCAGTATCTATCATATCAGTAACTATCATATCAGTATCTATCATATCAGTATCTATCAGTATCTATCAGTATCTATCAGTATCTATCAGTATCAAACATATCAGTATCTATCATATCAGTATCTATCAGTATCTTTCAGTATCTATCAGTATCTATCAGTATCTATCTATCAGTATCTATCAGTATCTATCATATCAGTATCTATCATATCAGTATCTATCATATCAGTATCTATCATATCAGTATCTATCAGTATCTATCAGTATCTATCAGTATCTATCAGTATCTATCTATCAGTATCTATCAGTATCTATAAGTATCTATCAGTATCTATCATATCAGTATCTATCATATCAGTATCTATCAGTATCTATCAGTATCTATCTATCAGTTTCTATCAGTATCTATTAGTATCTATCAGTATCTATCAGTATCTACCATATCAGTATCTATCATATCAGTATCTATCAGTATCTATCAGTATCTATAAGTATCTATCTATCGGTATCTATCAGTATCTATCAGTATCTATCAGTATTTATCAGTTTCTATCATATCAGTATCTATCAGTATCTATCAGTATCTTTCTATCAGTATCTATCAGTATCTATCAGTATCTATCAGTATCTATCAGACTCTATCAGTATCTATCAGTATCTATCATATCAGTATCTATCAGTATCTATCAGTATCTATCAGTATCTATTAGTATCTATCAGTATCTATCAGTATCTATCAGTATCTATCAGTATCTATCAGTATCTATCAGTATCTATCATATCAGTATCTATCATATCAGTATCTATCAGTATCTATCTATCAGTTTCTATCAGTATATATTAGTATCTATCAGTATCTATCAGTATCTATCATATCAGTATCTATCAGTATCTATCAGTATCTATCATATCAGTATTTATCAGTATCTATCAGTATCTATCTATCAGTATCTATCAGTATCTATCATATCAGTATCTATCATATCAGTATCTATCAGTATCTATCAGTATCTATCAGTATCTATCAGTATCTATCAGTATCTATCAGTATCTATCATATCAGTATCTATCAGTATCTATCAGTATCTATCAGTATCTATCAGTATCTATCAGTATCTATCAAATCAGTATCTATCATATCAGTATCTATCAGTATCTATCAGTATCTATCAGTATCTATCTATCAGTATCTATCAGTATCTATCAGTATCTATCAGTATCTATCAGTATCTATCAGTATCTATCAGTATCTATCAGTATCTATCAGTATCTATCAGTATCTATCTATCAGTATCTATCAGTATCTATCAGTATCTATTAGTTTCTATCAGTATCTATCAGTATCTATCATATCAGTATCTATCATATCAGTATCTATCAGTATCTATCAGTATCTATCAGTATCTATCAGTATCTATCATATCAGTATCTATCAGTATCTTTCTATCAGTATCTATCAGTATCTATCAGCATCTATCAGTATCTATCAGTATCTATCAGTATCTATCAGTATCTATCAGTATCTATCTATCAGTATCTATCAGTATCTATCAGTATCTATCAGTATCTATCAGTATCTATCAGTATCTATCATATCAGTATCTATCAGTATCTATCAGTATCTATCAGTATCTATCTATCAGTTTCTATCAGTTTATATTAGTATCTATCAGTATCTATCAGTATCTATCATATCAGTATTTATCATATCAGTATCTTTCAGTATCTATCAGTATCTATCAGTATCTATCTATCAGTATCTATCAGTATCTATCAGTATCTATCATATCAGTATCTATCATATCAGTATCTATCATATCAGTATCTATCAGTATCTATTAGTATCTATCAGTATCTATCTATCAGTATCTATCAGTATCTATCAGTATCTATCAGTATCTATCAGTATCTATCAGTATCTGACATATTAGTATCTATCATATCAGTATCTATCAGTATCTATCAGTATTTATCAGTATCTATCTATCAGTATCTATCAGTATCTATCAGTATCTATCAGTATCTATCAGTATCTATCAGTATCTATCAGTATCTATCAGTATCTATCAGTATCTATCATATCAGTATTTATCAGTATCTATCAGTATCTATCTATCAGTATCTATCAGTATCTATCAGTATCTATCAGTATCTATCATATCAGTATCTATCATATCAGTATCTATCAGTATATATCAGTATCTATCATATCAGTATCTATCATATCAGTATTTATCAGTATCTATCAGTATCTATCTATCAGTATCTATCAGTATCTATCAGTATCTATCAGTATCTATCAGTATCTATCAGTATCTATCAGTATCTATCAGTATCTATCAGTATCTATCAGTATCTATCAGTATCTATCAGTATCTATCAGTATCTATCAGTATCTATCATATCAGTATCTATCATATCAGTATTTATCAGTATCTATCAGTATCTATCTATCAGTATCTATCAGTATCTATCAGTATCTATCATATCAGTATCTATCAGTATCTATCAGTATCTATCAGTATCTATCTATCAGTATCTATCAGTATCTATCAGTATCTATCAGTATCTATCTATCAGTATCTATCAGTATCTATCAGTATCTATCAGTATCTATCCATCAGTATCTATCAGTTTCTATCAGTATCTATCATATCAGTATCTATCATATCAGTATCTATCAGTATCTTTCAGTATCTATCAGTATCTATCTATCAGTATCTATCAGTATCTTTCAGTATCTATCAGTATCTATCTATCAGTATCTATCAGTATCTTTCAGTATCTATCATATCAGTATCTATCAGTATCTATCAGTATCTATCAGTATCTATCATATCAGTATCTATCAGTATCTATCAGTATCTATCAGTATCTATCATATCAGTATCTATCAGTATCTATCAGTATCTATCAGTATCTATCTATCAGTATCTATCAGTATCTATCAGTATCTATCAGTATCTATCAGTATCTATCAGTATCTATCAGTATCTATCATATCAGTATCTATCAGTATCTATCAGTATCTATCTATCAGTTTCTATCAGTTTATATTAGTATCTATCAGTATCTATCAGTATCTATCATATCAGTATCTATCATATCAGTATCTATCAGTATCTATCAGTATCTATCAGTATCTATCAGTATCTATCAGTATCTATCTATCAGTATCTATCAGTATCTATCAGTATCTATCAGTATCTATCAGTATCTATCAGTATCTATCAGTATCTATCAGTATCTATCAGTATCTATCAGTATCTATCAGTATCTATCAGTATCTATCAGTATCTATCAGTATCTATCAGTATCTATCAGTATCTATCAGTATCTATCAGTATCTATCAGTATCTATCATATCAGTATCTATCATATCAGTATCTATCAGTATCTTTCAGTATCTATCAGTATCTATCAGTATCTATCAGTATCTATCTATCAGTATCTATCATATCAGTAGCTATCATATCAGTATCTATCAGTATCTATCAGTATCTATCAGTATCTATCTATCAGTATTTATCAGTATCTATCAGTATCTATCAGTATCTATCATATCAGTATCTATCAGTATCTATCAGTATCTATCAGTATCTATCTATCAGTATCTATCAGTATCTATCAGTATCTATCAGTCTCTATCAGTATCTATCATATCAGTATCTATCATATCAGTATCTATCAGTATCTATCAGTATCTATCAGTATCTATCAGTATCTATCAGTATCTATCTATCGGTATCTATCAGTATCTATCAGTATTTATCAGTATCTATCATATCAGTATCTATCATATCAGTATCTATCAGTATCTTTCAGTATCTATCAGTATCTATCAGTATCTATCTATCAGTATCTATCATATCAGTAACTATCATATCAGTATATCTATCAGTATCTATCAGTATCTATCAGTATCTATCAGTATCTATCTATCAGTATCTATCAGTATCTATCAGTATCTATCAGTATCTATCAGTATCTATCGGTATCTATCAGTATCTATCATATCAGTATATATCATACTAGCTGTGCCCCGCGGTGTTACCCGCTCATCCCACGGGAACACTAAATTTATTCGGGATGAAAAGTATCCTATGTCCTTTCCCGGGTCTCAAACTATCTCCATACCAAATTTCATCTAAATCGGTTCAGCGGTATAAGCGTGAAGAGGTAACAGACAGACAGACAGACAGACAGACAGACAGACAGACACACTTTCGCATTTATAATATTAGTATGGATCAGTATCTATCAGTATCTATCAGTATCTATCAGTATCTATCAGTATCTATCAGTATCTATCTATCAGTATCTATCAGTATCTATCAGTATCTATCAGTATCTATCAGTATCTATCAGTATCTATCAGTATCTATCAGTATCTATCAGTATCTATCAGTATCTATCAGTATCTATTAGTATCTATCAGTATCAATCATATCAGTATCTATCAGTATCTATCAGTATCTAACATATCAGTATCTATCATATCAGTATCTATCAGTATCTATCAGTATCTATCAGTATCTATCTATCAGTATCTATCAGTATCTATCAGTATCTATCAGTATCTATCAGTATCTATCAGTATCTATCAGTATCTATCAGTATCTATTAGTATCTATCAGTATCAATCACATCAGTATCTATCATATCAGTATCTATCAGTATCTAACATATCAGTATCTATCATATCAGTATCTATCAGTATCTATCAGTATCTATCAGTATCTATCTATCAGTATCTATCAGTATCTATCAGTATCTATCAGTATCTATCAGTATCTATCAGTATCCTGAGTATCTATCAGTATCTATTAGTATCTATCAGTATCAATCACATCAGTATCTATCATATCAGTATCTATCAGTATCTATCAGTATCTATCAGTATCTATCAGTATCTATCAGTATCTATCAGTATCTATCAGTATCTATCAGTATCTATTTATCACTATCATATCAGTATCTATCAGTATCTATCAGTATCTATCAATCGGTATCTATCAGTATCTATCAGTTTCTATCAGTATCTATCATATCAGTATCTTTCATATCAGTATCTATCAGTATCTATCAGTATCTATCAGTATCTATCATATCAGTATCTATCATATCAGTATCTATCAGTATCTATCTATCAGTATCTATCAGTATCTATCATATCAGTATCTATCAGTATCTATCAGTATCTATCAGTATCTATCTATCAGTATCTATCAGTATCTATCAGTATCTATCAATCTATCAGTATCTATCAGTATCTATCAGTATCTATCAGTATCTATCAGTATCTATCAGTATCTATCAGTATCTATCAGTATCTATCAGTATCTATCAGTATCTATCTATCAGTATCTATCAGTATCTATCAGTATCTATCAGTATCTATCATATCAGTATCTATCATATCAGTATCTATCATATCAGTATCTATCAGTATCTATCAGTATCTATCAGTATCTATCAGTATCTATCAGTATCTATCTATCAGTATCAATCAGTATCTATCAGTATCTATCAGTATCTATCAGTATCTATCAGTATCTATCAGTATCTATCAGTATCTATCAGTATCTAACATATCAGTATCTATCATATCAGTATCTATCAGTATCTATCAGTATCTATCAGTATCTATCTATCAGTATCTATCAGTATCTATCAGTATCTATCAGTATCTATCAGTATCTATCAGTATCTATCAGTATCTATCAGTATCTATCATATCAGTATCTATCATATCAGTATCTATCAGTATCTATCAGTATCTATCAGTATCTATCTATCAGTATCTATCTATCAGTATCTATCAGTATCTATCATATCAGTATCTATCATATCAGTATCTATCAGTATCTATCAGTATCTATCAGTATCTATCAGTATCTATCAGTATCTATCAGTATCTATCAGTATCTATCAGTATCTATCAGTATCTATCAGTATCTATCAGTATCTATCAGTATCTATCTATCAGTATCTATCAGTATCTATCAGTATCTATCAGTATCTATCTATATCTATCATATCAGTATCTATCATATCAGTATCTATCAGTATCTATCAGTATCTATCAGTATCTTTCTATCGGTATCTATCAGTATCTAGCAGTATCTATCAGTATCTATCAGTATCTATCAGTATCTATCAGTATCTATCATATCAGTATCTATCATATCAGTATCTATCAGTATCTATCAGTATCTATCAGTATCTATCAGTATCTATCTATCAGTATCTATCAGTATCTATCATATCAGTATCTATCATATCAGTATCTATCAGTATCTATCAGTATCTATCTATCAGTATCTATCTATCAGTATCTATCAGTATCTATCAGTATCTATCAGTATCCATCAGTATCTATCAGTATCTATCATATTAGTATCTATCATATCAGTATCTATCAGTATCTATCTATCAGTTTCTATCAGTATTTATTAGTATCTATCAGTATCTATCAGTATCTATCAGTATCTATCATATCAGTATCTATCATATCAGTATCTAGCAGTATCTATCAGTATCTATCAGTATCTATCTATCAGTATCTATCAGTATCTATCAGTATCTATCAGTATCTATCAGTATCTATCAGTATCTATCAGTATCTATCAGTATTTATCATATCAGTATCTATTATATCAGTATCTATCATATCAGTATCTATCAGTATCTATCAGTATCTATCTATCAGTATAAATCAGTATCTATCAAATCAGTATCTATCATATCAGTATCTATCAGTATCTATCCATCAGTATCTATCAGTTTCTTTCAGTATCTATCATATCAGTATCTATCATATCAGTATCTATCAGTATCTTTCAGTATCTATCAGTATCTTTCAGTATCTATCATATCAGTATCTATCATATCAGTATCTATCAGTATCTATCTATCGGTATCTATCAGTATCTATCAGTATCTATCAGTATCTATCATATCAGTATCTATCATATCAGTATCTATCAGTATCTTTCAGTATCTATCAGTATCTATCAGTATCTATCTATCAGTATCTATCATATCAGTATCTATCATAACAGTATCTATCATAAATCAGTATCTATCAGTATCTATCTATCAGTATCTATCAGTATCTATCAGTTTCTATCAGTATCTATCAGTATCTATCAGTATCTATCATATCAGTATCTATCATATCAGTATCTATCAGTATCTATCAGTATCTATCTATCAGTTTCTATCAGTATATATTAGTATCTATCAGTATCTATCAGTATCTATCTATCAGTATCTATCAGTATCTATCAGTATCTATCAGTATCTATCAGTATCTATCAGTATCTATCAGTATCTATCAGTATCTATCAGTATCTATCAGTATCTATCATATCAGTATCTATCATATCAGTATTTATCAGTATCTATCAGTATCTATCTATCAGTATCTATCAGTATCTATCAGTATCTATCAGTATCTATCATATCAGTATCTATCAGTATCTATCAGTATCTATCAGTATCTATCTATCGGTATCTATCAGTATCTATCAGTATCTATCAGTATCTATCTATCAGTATCTATCAGTATCTATCAGTATCTATCAGTATCTATCCATCAGTATCTATCAGTTTCTATCAGTATCTATCATATCAGTATCTATCATATCAGTATCTATCATTATCTTTCAGTATCTATCAGTATCTATCTATCAGTATCTATCAGTATCTATCAGTATCTATCAGTATCTTTCAGTATCTATCATATCAGTATCTATCAGTATCTATCAGTATCTATCAGTATCTATCAGTATCTATCAGTATCTATCTATCAGTATCTATCAGTATCTATCAGTATCTATCAGTATCTATCATATCAGTATCTATCATATCAGTATCTATCAGTATCTATCAGTATCTATCAGTATATATCAGTATCTATCATATCAGTATTTATCAGTATCTATCAGTATCTATCTATCAGTATCTATCAGTATCTATCAGTATCTATCAGTATCTATCAGTATCTATCAGTATCTATCAGTATCTATCAGTATCTATCAGTATCTATCAGTATCTATCAGTATCTATCAGTATCTATCAGTATCTATCAGTATCTATCAGTATCTATCATATCAGTATCTATCATATCAGTATTTATCAGTATCTATCAGTATCTATCTATCAGTATCTATCAGTATCTATCAGTATCTATCATATCAGTATCTATCAGTATCTATCAGTATCTATCAGTATCTATCTATCGGTATCTATCAGTATCTATCAGTATCTATCAGTATCTATCTATCAGTATCTATCAGTATCTATCAGTATCTATCAGTATCTATCCATCAGTATCTATCAGTTTCTATCAGTATCTATCATATCAGTATCTATCATATCAGTATCTATCAGTATCTTTCAGTATCTATCAGTATCTATCTATCAGTATCTATCAGTATCTATCAGTATCTATCAGTATCTATCAGTATCTATCAGTATCTATCAGTATCTTTCAGTATCTATCATATCAGTATCTATCAGTATCTATCAGTATCTATCAGTATCTATCATATCAGTATCTATCAGTATCTATCAGTATCTATCAGTATCTATCTATCAGTATCTATCAGTATCTATCAGTATCTATCAGTATCTATCAGTATCTATCAGTATCTATCAGTATCTATCATATCAGTATCTATCAGTATCTATCAGTATCTATCTATCAGTTTCTATCAGTTTATATTAGTATCTATCAGTATCTATCAGTATCTATCATATCAGTATCTATCATATCAGTATCTATCAGTATCTATCAGTATCTATCAGTATCTATCAGTATCTATCAGTATCTATCAGTATCTATCTATCAGTATCTATCAGTATCTATCAGTATCTATCAGTATCTATCAGTATCTATCAGTATCTATCAGTATCTATCAGTATCTATCAGTATCTATCAGTATCTATCAGTATCTATCATATCAGTATCTATCATATCAGTATTTATCAGTATCTATCAGTATCTATCTATCAGTATCTATCAGTATCTATCAGTATCTATCATATCAGTATCTATCAGTATCTATCAGTATCTATCAGTATCTATCTATCGGTATCTATCAGTATCTATCAGTATCTATCAGTATCTATCTATCAGTATCTATCAGTATCTATCAGTATCTATCCATCAGTATCTATCAGTTTCTATCAGTATCTATCATATCAGTATCTATCATATCAGTATCTATCAGTATCTTTCAGTATCTATCAGTATCTATCTATCAGTATCTATCAGTATCTATCAGTATCTATCAGTATCTATCAGTATCTATCAGTATCTTTCAGTATCTATCATATCAGTATCTATCAGTATCTATCAGTATCTATCAGTATCTATCATATCAGTATCTATCAGTATCTATCAGTATCTATCAGTATCTATCAGTATCTATCTATCAGTATCTATCAGTATCTATCAGTATCTATCAGTATCTATCAGTATCTATCAGTATCTATCAGTATCTATCATATCAGTATCTATCAGTATCTATCAGTATCTATCTATCAGTTTCTATCAGTTTATATTAGTATCTATCAGTATCTATCAGTATCTATCATATCAGTATCTATCATATCAGTATCTATCAGTATCTATCAGTATCTATCAGTATCTATCAGTATCTATCAGTATCTATCTATCAGTATCTATCAGTATCTATCAGTATCTATCAGTATCTATCAGTATCTATCAGTATCTATCAGTATCTATCAGTATCTATCAGTATCTATCAGTATCTATCAGTATCTATCAGTATCTATCAGTATCTATCAGTATCTATCAGTATCTATCAGTATCTATCATATCAGTATCTATCATATCAGTATCTATCAGTATCTTTCAGTATCTATCAGTATCTATCAGTATCTATCAGTATCTATCTATCAGTATCTATCATATCAGTAGCTATCATATCAGTATCTATCAGTATCTATCAGTATCTATCAGTATCTATCAGTATCTATCAGTATCTATCTATCAGTATTTATCAGTATCTATCAGTATCTATCAGTATCTATCATATCAGTATCTATCAGTATCTATCAGTATCTATCAGTATCTATCTTTCAGTATCTATCAGTATCTATCAGTATCTATCAGTCTCTATCAGTATCTATCATATCAGTATCTATCATATCAGTATCTATCAGTATCTATCAGTATCTATCAGTATCTATCAGTATCTATCAGTATCTATCTATCTATCGGTATCTATCAGTATCTATCAGTATTTATCAGTATCTATCATATCAGTATCTATCATATCAGTATCTATCAGTATCTTTCAGTATCTATCAGTATCTATCAGTATCTATCTATCAGTATCTATCATATCAGTAACTATCATATCAGTATATCTATCAGTATCTATCAGTATCTATCAGTATCTATCAGTATCTATCTATCAGTATCTATCAGTATCTATCAGTATCTATCAGTATCTATCAGTATCTATCGGTATCTATCAGTATCTATCATATCAGTATATATCATACTAGCTGTGCCCCGCGGTGTTACCCGCTCATCCCACGGGAACACTAAATTTATTCGGGATGAAAAGTATCCTATGTCCTTTCCCGGGTCTCAAACTATCTCCATACCAAATTTCATCTAAATCGGTTCAGCGGTTTAAGCGTGAAGAGGTAACAGACAGACAGACAGACAGACAGACAGACAGACAGACACACTTTCGCATTTATAATATTAGTATGGATCAGTATCTTTCAGTATCTATCAGTATCTATCAGTATCTATCAGTATCTATCAGTATCTATCTATCAGTATCTATCAGTATCTATCAGTATCTATCAGTATCTATCAGTATCTATCAGTATCTATCAGTATCTATCAGTATCTATCAGTATCTATCAGTATCTATCAGTATCTATCAGTATCTATCAGTATCAATCATATCAGTATCTATCAGTATCTATCAGTATCTAACATATCAGTATCTATCATATCAGTATCTATCAGTATCTATCAGTATCTATCAGTATCTATCTATCAGTATCTATCAGTATCTATCAGTATCTATCAGTATCTATCAGTATCTATCAGTATCCATCAGTATCTATCAGTATCCATCAGTATCTATCAGTATCTATCACATCAGTATCTATCATATCAGTATCTATCAGTATCTAACATATCAGTATCTATCATATCAGTATCTATCAGTATCTATCAGTATCTATCAGTATCTATCTATCAGTATCTATCAGTATCTATCAGTATCTATCAGTATCTATCAGTATCTATCAGTATCCTGAGTATCTATCAGTATCTATTAGTATCTATCAGTATCTATCTATCAGTATCTATCATATCAGTATCTATCAGTATCTATCAGTATCTATCAGTATCTATCAGTATCTATCAGTATCTATCAGTATCTATCAGTATCTATTTATCACTATCATATCAGTATCTATCAGTATCTATCAGTATCTATCAATCGGTATCTATCAGTATCTATCAGTTTCTATCAGTATCTATCATATCAGTATCTATCATATCAGTATCTATCAGTATCTATCAGTATCTATCAGTATCTATCATATCAGTATCTATCATATCAGTATCTATCAGTATCTATCTATCAGTATCTATCAGTATCTATCATATCAGTATCTATCAGTATCTATCAGTATCTATCAGTATCTATCTATCAGTATCTATCAGTATCTATCAGTATCTATCAATCTATCAGTATCTATCAGTATCTAGCAGTATCTATCAGTATCTATCAGTATCTATCAGTTTCTATCAGTATCTATCAGTATCTATCAGTATCTATCAGTATCTATCTATCAGTATCTATCAGTATCTATCAGTATCTATCAGTATCTATCATATCAGTATCTATCATATCAGTATCTATCATATCAGTATCTATCAGTATCTATCAGTATCTATCAGTATCTATCAGTATCTATCAGTATCTATCTATCAGTATCAATCAGTATCTATCAGTATCTATCAGTATCTATCAGTATCTATCAGTATCTATCAGTATCTATCAGTATCTATCAGTATCTAACATATCAGTATCTATCATATCAGTATCTATCAGTATCTATCAGTATCTATCAGTATCTATCTATCAGTATCTATCAGTATCTATCAGTATCTATCAGTATCTATCAGTATCTATCAGTATCTATCAGTATCTATCAGTATCTATCATATCAGTATCCATCATATCAGTATTTATCAGTATCTATCAGTATCTATCAGTATCTATCTATCAGTATCTATCTATCAGTATCTATCAGTATCTATCATATCAGTATCTATCATATCAGTATCTATCAGTATCTATCAGTATCTATCAGTATCTATCAGTATCTATCAGTATCTATCAGTATCTATCAGTATCTATCAGTATCTATCAGTATCTATCAGTATCTATCAGTATCTATCAGTATCTATCTATCAGTATCTATCAGTATCTATTAGTATCTATCAGTATCTATCTATATCTATCATATCAGTATCTATCATATCAGTATCTATCAGTATCTATCAGTATCTATCAGTATCTTTCTATCGGTATCTATCAGTATCTAGCAGTATCTATCAGTATCTATCAGTATCTATCAGTATCTATCAGTATCTATCATATCAGTATCTATCATATCAGTATCTATCAGTATCTTTCAGTATCTATCAGTATCTATCAGTATCTATCTATCAGTATCTATCAGTATCTATCATATCAGTATCTATCATATCAGTATCTATCAGTATCTATCAGTATCTATCTATCAGTATCTATCTATCAGTATCTATCAGTATCTATCAGTATCTATCATTATCTATCAGTATCTATCAGTATCTATCATATTAGTATCTATCATATCAGTATCTATCAGTATCTATCTATCAGTTTCTATCAGTATTTATTAGTATCTATCAGTATCTATCAGTATCTATCATATCAGTATCTATCATATCAGTATCTATCAGTATCTATCAGTATCTATCAGTATCTATCTATCAGTATCTATCAGTATCTATCAGTATCTATCAGTATCTATCAGTATCTATCAGTATCTATCAGTATCTATCAGTATCTATCAGTATCTATCATATCAGTATCTATTATATCAGTATCTATCATATCAGTATCTATCAGTATCTATCAGTATCTATCTATCAGTATAAATCAGTATCTATCAAATCAGTATCTATCATATCAGTATCTATCAGTATCTATCCATCAGTATCTATCAGTTTCTTTCAGTATCTATCATATCAGTATCTATCATATCAGTATCTATCAGTATCTTTCAGTATCTATCAGTATCTTTCAGTATCTATCATATCAGTATCTATCATATCAGTATCTATCAGTATCTATCTATCGGTATCTATCAGTATCTATCAGTATCTATCAGTATCTATCATATCAGTATCTATCATATCAGTATCTATCAGTATCTTTCAGTATCTATCAGTATCTATCAGTATCTATCTATCAGTATCTATCATATCAGTATCTATCATAACAGTATCTATCATAAATCAGTATCTATCAGTATCTATCTATCAGTATCTATCAGTATCTATCAGTATCTATCAGTATCTATCAGTATCTATCAGTATCTATCATATCAGTATCTATCATATCAGTATCTATCAGTATCTATCAGTATCTATCTATCAGTTTCTATCAGTATATATTAGTATCTATCAGTATCTATCAGTATCTATCTATCAGTATCTATCAGTATCTATCAGTATCTATCAGTATCTATCAGTATCTATCAGTATCTATCAGTATCTATCAGTATCTATCAGTATCTATCAGTATCTATCAGTATCTATCAGTATCTATCATATCAGTATCTATCATATCAGTATTTATCAGTATCTATCAGTATCTATCTATCAGTATCTATCAGTATCTATCAGTATCTATCAGTATCTATCATATCAGTATCTATCAGTATCTATCAGTATCTATCAGTATCTATCAGTATCTATCTATCGGTATCTATCAGTATCTATCAGTATCTATCAGTATCTATCTATCAGTATCTATCAGTATCTATCAGTATCTATCAGTATCTATCCATCAGTATCTATCAGTTTCTATCAGTATCTATCATATCAGTATCTATCATATCAGTATCTATCATTATCTTTCAGTATCTATCAGTATCTATCTATCAGTATCTATCAGTATCTATCAGTATCTATCAGTATCTATCAGTATCTTTCAGTATCTATCATATCAGTATCTATCAGTATCTATCAGTATCTATCAGTATCTATCAGTATCTATCAGTATCTATCATATCAGTATCTATCAGTATCTATCAGTATCTATCAGTATCTATCAGTATCTATCTATCAGTATCTATCAGTATCTATCAGTATCTATCAGTATCTATCAGTATCTATCAGTATCTATCAGTATCTATCATATCAGTATCTATCAGTATCTATCAGTATCTATCTATCAGTTTCTATCAGTTTATATTAGTATCTATCAGTATCTATCAGTATCTATCATATCAGTATCTATCATATCAGTATCTATCAGTATCTATCAGTATCTATCAGTATCTATCAGTATCTATCAGTATCTATCAGTATCTATCTATCAGTATCTATCAGTATCTATCATATCAGTATCTATCATATCAGTATCTATCAGTATCTTTCAGTATCTATCAGTATCTATCAGTATCTATCAGTATCTATCTATCAGTATCTATCATATCAGTAGCTATCATATCAGTATCTATCAGTATCTATCAGTATCTATCAGTATCTATCAGTATCTATCTATCAGTATTTATCAGTATCTATCAGTATCTATCAGTATCTATCATATCAGTATCTATCAGTATCTATCAGTATCTATCAGTATCTATCTTTCAGTATCTATCAGTATCTATCAGTATCTATCAGTCTCTATCAGTATCTATCATATCAGTATCTATCATATCAGTATCTATCAGTATCTATCAGTATCTATCAGTATCTATCAGTATCTATCAGTATCTATCAGTATCTATCAGTATCTATCAGTATCTATCAGTATCTATCTATCAGTATCTATCAGTATCTATCAGTATCTATCAGTATCTATCAGTATCTATCAGTATCTATCAGTATCTATCAGTATCTATCAGTATCTATTAGTATCTATCAGTATCAATCATATCAGTATCTATCAGTATCTATCAGTATCTAACATATCAGTATCTATCATATCAGTATCTATCAGTATCTATCAGTATCTATCAGTATCTATCTATCAGTATCTATCAGTATCTATCAGTATCTATCAGTATCTATCAGTATCTATCAGTATGTATCAGTATCTATCAGTATCTATCAGTATCTATCATATCAGTATCTATCATATCAGTATCTATCATATCAGTATCTATCAGTATCTATCTATCAGTATCTATCAGTATCTATCTATCAGTTTCTATCAGTATATATTAGTATCTATCAGTATCTATCAGTATCTAACATATCAGTATCTATCATATCAGTATCTATCAGTATCTTTCAGTATCTATCAGTATCTATCAGTATCTATCTATCAGTATCTATCAGTATCTATCATATCAGTATCTATCATATCAGTATCTATCAGTATCTGTCAGTATCTATCTATCAGTATCTATCAGTATCTATCAGTATCTATCAGTATCTATCATATCAGTATCTATCATATCAGTATCTATCAGTATCTATCAGTATCTATCTATCAGTTTCTATCAGTATCTATCAGTATCTATCATATCAGTATCTATCAGTATCTATCAGTATCTATCAGTATCTATCAGTATCTATCTATCAGTATCTATCAGTATCTATCAGTATCTATCAGTATCTATCAGTATCTATCAGTATCTATCAGTATCTATCATATCAGTATCTATCAGTATCTATCAGTATCTATCTATCAGTTTCTATCAGTTTATATTAGTATCTATCAGTATCTATCAGTATCTATCATATCAGTATCTATCATATCAGTATCTATCAGTATCTATCAGTATCTATCAGTATCTATCAGTATCTATCATTATCTATCTATCAGTATCTATCAGTATCTATCAGTATCTATCATATCAGTATCTATCATATCAGTATTTATCAGTATCTATCAGTATCTATCTATCAGTATCTATCAATATCTATCAGTATCTATCAGTATCTATCAGTATCTATCAGTATCTATCAGTATCTATCAGTATCTATCAGTATCTATCAGTATCTATCAGTATCTATCAGTATCTATCAGTATCTATCAGTATCTATCATATCAGTATCTATCATATCAGTATCTATCATATCAGTATTTATCAGTATCTATCAGTATCTATCTATTAGTATCTATCAGTATCTATCAGTTTCTATCATATCAGTATCTATCCTATCAGTATCTATCAGTATCTATCAGTATCTATCAGTATCTATCATATCAGTATCTATCAGTATCTATCAGTATCTATCAGTATCTATCAGTATCTATCAGTATCTATCAGTATCTATCAGTATCTATCAGTATCTATCAGTATCTATCAGTATCGATCAGTATCTATCAGTATCTATCATATCAGTTTCTATCATATCAGTATCTATCAGTATCTATCAGTATCTATCTATCAGTATCTATCAGTATATATTAGTATCTATCAGTATCTATCATATCAGTATCTATCATATCAGTATCTATCAGTATCTATCAGTATCTATCAGTATCTATCTATCAGTATCTATCAGTATCTATCAGTATCTATCAGTATCTATCAGTATCTATCAGTATCTATCAGTATCTATCAGTATCTATCAGTATCTATCATATCAGTAACTATCATATCAGTATCTATCATATCAGTATCTATCAGTATCTATCAGTATCTATCAGTATCTATCAGTATCAAACATATCAGTATCTATCATATCAGTATCTATCAGTATCTTTCAGTATCTTTCAGTATCTATCAGTATCTATCTATCAGTATCTATCAGTATCTATCATATCAGTATCTATCATATCAGTATCTATCATATCAGTATCTATCATATCAGTATCTATCAGTATCTATCAGTATCTATCAGTATCTATCAGTATCTATCTATCAGTATCTATCAGTATCTATCAGTATCTATCAGTATCTATCATATCAGTATCTATCATATCAGTATCTATCAGTATCTATCAGTATCTATCTATCAGTTTCTATCAGTATCTATTAGTATCTATCAGTATCTATCAGTATCTACCATATCAGTATCTATCATATCAGTATCTATCAGTATCTATCAGTATCTATAAGTATCTATCTATCGGTATCTATCAGTATCTATCAGTATCTATCAGTATTTATCAGTTTCTATCATATCAGTATCTATCAGTATCTATCAGTATCTTTCTATCAGTATCTATCAGTATCTATCAGTATCTATCAGTATCTATCAGTATCTATCAGTATCTATCAGTATCTATCATATCAGTATCTATCAGTATCTATCAGTATCTATCAGTATCTATTAGTATCTATCAGTATCTATCAGTATCTATCAGTATCTATCAGTATCTATCAGTATCTATCAGTATCTATCATATCAGTATCTATCATATCAGTATCTATCAGTATCTATCTATCAGTTTCTATCAGTATATATTAGTATCTATCAGTATCTATCAGTATCTATCATATCAGTATCTATCAGTATCTATCAGTATCTATCATATCAGTATCTATCAGTATCTATCAGTATCTATCTATCAGTATCTATCAGTATCTATCATATCAGTATCTATCATATCAGTATCTATCAGTATCTATCAGTATCTATCAGTATCTATCAGTATCTATCAGTATCTATCAGTATCTATCATATCAGTATCTATCAGTATCTATCAGTATCTATCAGTATCTATCAGTATCTATCAGTATCTATCAAATCAGTATCTATCATATCAGTATCTATCAGTATCTATCAGTATCTATCAGTATCTATCTATCAGTATCTATCAGTATCTATCAGTATCTATCAGTATCTATCAGTATCTATCAGTATCTATCAGTATCTATCAGTATCTATCAGTATCTATCAGTATCTATCAGTATCTATCTATCAGTATCTATCAGTATCTATCAGTATCTATTAGTTTCTATCAGTATCTATCAGTATCTATCATATCAGTATCTATCATATCAGTATCTATCAGTATCTATCAGTATCTATCAGTATCTATCATATCAGTATCTATCAGTATCTTTCTATCAGTATCTATCAGTATCTATCAGCATCTATCAGTATCTATCAGTATCTATCAGTATCTATCAGTATCTATCAGTATCTATCTATCAGTATCTATCAGTATCTATCAGTATCTATCAGTATCTATCAGTATCTATCAGTATCTATCATATCAGTATCTATCAGTATCTATCAGTATCTATCAGTATCTATCTATCAGTTTCTATCAGTTTATATTAGTATCTATCAGTATCTATCAGTATCTATCATATCAGTATTTATCATATCAGTATCTTTCAGTATCTATCAGTATCTATCAGTATCTATCTATCAGTATCTATCAGTATCTATCAGTATCTATCATATCAGTATCTATCATATCAGTATCTATCATATCAGTATCTATCAGTATCTATTAGTATCTATCAGTATCTATCTATCAGTATCTATCAGTATCTATCAGTATCTATCAGTATCTATCAGTATCTATCAGTATCTGACATATTAGTATCTATCATATCAGTATCTATCAGTATCTATCAGTATTTATCAGTATCTATCTATCAGTATCTATCAGTATCTATCAGTATCTATCAGTATCTATCAGTATCTATCAGTATCTATCAGTATCTATCAGTATCAATCAGTATCTATCATATCAGTATTTATCAGTATCTATCAGTATCTATCTATCAGTATCTATCAGTATCTATCAGTATCTATCAGTATCTATCATATCAGTATCTATCATATCAGTATCTATCAGTATATATCAGTATCTATCATATCAGTATCTATCATATCAGTATTTATCAGTATCTATCAGTATCTATCTATCAGTATCTATCAGTATCTATCAGTATCTATCAGTATCTATCAGTATCTATCAGTATCTATCAGTATCTATCAGTATCTATCAGTATCTATCAGTATCTATCAGTATCTATCAGTATCTATCAGTATCTATCAGTATCTATCATATCAGTATCTATCATATCAGTATTTATCAGTATCTATCAGTATCTATCTATCAGTATCTATCAGTATCTATCAGTATCTATCATATCAGTATCTATCAGTATCTATCAGTATCTATCAGTATCTATCTATCAGTATCTATCAGTATCTATCAGTATCTATCAGTATCTATCTATCAGTATCTATCAGTATCTATCAGTATCTATCAGTATCTATCCATCAGTATCTATCAGTTTCTATCAGTATCTATCATATCAGTATCTATCATATCAGTATCTATCAGTATCTTTCAGTATCTATCAGTATCTATCTATCAGTATCTATCAGTATCTTTCAGTATCTATCAGTATCTATCTATCAGTATCTATCAGTATCTTTCAGTATCTATCATATCAGTATCTATCAGTATCTATCAGTATCTATCAGTATCTATCATATCAGTATCTATCAGTATCTATCAGTATCTATCAGTATCTATCATATCAGTATCTATCAGTATCTATCAGTATCTATCAGTATCTATCAGTATCTATCTATCAGTATCTATCAGTATCTATCAGTATCTATCAGTATCTATCAGTATCTATCAGTATCTATCAGTATCTATCATATCAGTATCTATCAGTATCTATCAGTATCTATCTATCAGTTTCTATCAGTATATATTAGTATCTATCAGTATCTATCAGTATCTATCATATCAGTATCTATCATATCAGTATCTATCAGTATCTATCAGTATCTATCAGTATCTATCAGTATCTATCAGTATCTATCTATCAGTATCTATCAGTATCTATCAGTATCTATCAGTATCTATCAGTATCTATCAGTATCTATCAGTATCTATCAGTATCTATCAGTATCTATCAGTATCTATCAGTATCTATCAGTATCTATCAGTATCTATCAGTATCTATCAGTATCTATCAGTATCTATCAGTATCTATCAGTATCTATCAGTATCTATCATATCAGTATCTATCATATCAGTATCTATCAGTATCTTTCAGTATCTATCAGTATCTATCAGTATCTATCAGTATCTATCTATCAGTATCTATCATATCAGTAGCTATCATATCAGTATCTATCAGTATCTATCAGTATCTATCAGTATCTATCTATCAGTATTTATCAGTATCTATCAGTATCTATCAGTATCTATCATATCAGTATCTATCAGTATCTATCAGTATCTATCAGTATCTATCTATCAGTATCTATCAGTATCTATCAGTATCTATCAGTATCTATCAGTATCTATCATATCAGTATCTATCATATCAGTATCTATCAGTATCTATCAGTATCTATCAGTATCTATCAGTATCTATCAGTATCTATCTATCGGTATCTATCAGTATCTATCAGTATTTATCAGTATCTATCATATCAGTATCTATCATATCAGTATCTATCAGTATCTTTCAGTATCTATCAGTATCTATCAGTATCTATCTATCAGTATCTATCATATCAGTAACTATCATATCAGTATATCTATCAGTATCTATCAGTATCTATCAGTATCTATCAGTATCTATCTATCAGTATCTATCAGTATCTATCAGTATCTATCAGTATCTATCAGTATCTATCGGTATCTATCAGTATCTATCATATCAGTATATATCATACTAGCTGTGCCCCGCGGTGTTACCCGCTCATCCCACGGGAACACTAAATTTATTCGGGATGAAAAGTATCCTATGTCCTTTCCCGGGTCTCAAACTATCTCCATACCAAATTTCATCTAAATCGGTTCAGCGGTTTAAGCGTGAAGAGGTAACAGACAGACAGACAGACAGACAGACAGACAGACAGACACACTTTCGCATTTATAATATTAGTATGGATCAGTATCTATCAGTATCTATCAGTATCTATCAGTATCTATCAGTATCTATCAGTATCTATCTATCAGTATCTATCAGTATCTATCAGTATCTATCAGTATCTATCAGTATCTATCAGTATCTATCAGTATCTATCAGTATCTATCAGTATCTATCAGTATCTATCAGTATCTATTAGTATCTATCAGTATCAATCATATCAGTATCTATCAGTATCTATCAGTATCTATCATATCAGTATCTATCATATCAGTATCTATCAGTATCTATCAGTATCTATCAGTATCTATCTATCAGTATCTATCAGTATCTATCAGTATCTATCAGTATCTATCAGTATCTATCAGTATCTATCAGTATCTATCAGTATCTATCAGTATCTATCAGTATCAATCACATCAGTATCTATCATATCAGTATCTATCAGTATCTAACATATCAGTATCTATCATATCAGTATCTATCAGTATCTATCAGTATCTATCAGTATCTATCTATCAGTATCTATCAGTATCTATCAGTATCTATCAGTATCTATCAGTATCTATCAGTATCCTGAGTATCTATCAGTATCTATTAGTATCTATCAGTATCAATCACATCAGTATCTATCATATCAGTATCTATCAGTATCTATCAGTATCTATCAGTATCTATCAGTATCTATCAGTATCTATCAGTATCTATCAGTATCTATTTATCACTATCATATCAGTATCTATCAGTATCTATCAGTATCTATCAATCGGTATCTATCAGTATCTATCAGTATCTATCAGTATCTATCATATCAGTATCTATCATATCAGTATCTATCAGTATCTATCAGTATCTATCAGTATCTATCATATCAGTATCTATCATATCAGTATCTATCAGTATCTATCTATCAGTATCTATCAGTATCTATCATATCAGTATCTATCAGTATCTATCAGTATCTATCAGTATCTATCTATCAGTATCTATCAGTATCTATCAGTATCTATCAATCTATCAGTATCTATCAGTATCTAGCAGTATCTATCAGTATCTATCAGTATCTATCAGTATCTATCAGTATCTATCAGTATCTATCAGTATCTATCAGTATCTATCTATCAGTATCTATCAGTATCTATCAGTATCTATCAGTATCTATCATATCAGTATCTATCATATCAGTATCTATCATATCAGTATCTATCAGTATCTATCAGTATCTATCAGTATCTATCAGTATCTATCAGTATCTATCTATCAGTATCTATCAGTATCTATCAGTATCTATCAGTATCTATCAGTATCTATCAGTATCTATCAGTATCTATCAGTATCTATCAGTATCTAACATATCAGTATCTATCATATCAGTATCTATCAGTATCTATCAGTATCTATCAGTATCTATCTATCAGTATCTATCAGTATCTATCAGTATCTATCAGTATCTATCAGTATCTATCAGTATCTATCAGTATCTATCAGTATCTATCATATCAGTATCTATCATATCAGTATCTATCAGTATCTATCAGTATCTATCAGTATCTATCTATCAGTATCTATCTATCAGTATCTATCAGTATCTATCATATCAGTATCTATCATATCAGTATCTATCAGTATCTATCAGTATCTATCAGTATCTATCAGTATCTATCAGTATCTATCAGTATCTATCAGTATCTATCAGTATCTATCAGTATCTATCAGTATCTATCAGTATCTATCAGTATCTATCTATCAGTATCTATCAGTATCTATTAGTATCTATCAGTATCTATCTATATCTATCATATCAGTATCTATCATATCAGTATCTATCAGTATCTATCAGTATCTATCAGTATCTTTCTATCGGTATCTATCAGTATCTAGCAGTATCTATCAGTATCTATCAGTATCTATCAGTATCTATCAGTATCTATCATATCAGTATCTATCATATCAGTATCTATCAGTATCTTTCAGTATCTATCAGTATCTATCAGTATCTATCTATCAGTATCTATCAGTATCTATCATATCAGTATCTATCATATCAGTATCTATCAGTATCTATCAGTATCTATCTATCAGTATCTATCTATCAGTATCTATCAGTATCCATCAGTATCTATCAGTATCCATCAGTATCTATCAGTATCTATCATATTAGTATCTATCATATCAGTATCTATCAGTATCTATCTATCAGTTTCTATCAGTATTTATTAGTATCTATCAGTATCTATCAGTATCTATCAGTATCTATCATATCAGTATCTATCATATCAGTATCTAGCAGTATCTATCAGTATCTATCAGTATCTATCTATCAGTATCTATCAGTATCTATCAGTATCTATCAGTATCTATCAGTATCTATCAGTATCTATCAGTATCTATCAGTATTTATCATATCAGTATCTATTATATCAGTATCTATCATATCAGTATCTATCAGTATCTATCAGTATCTATCTATCAGTATAAATCAGTATCTATCAAATCAGTATCTATCATATCAGTATCTATCAGTATCTATCCATCAGTATCTATCAGTTTCTTTCAGTATCTATCATATCAGTATCTATCATATCAGTATCTATCAGTATCTTTCAGTATCTATCAGTATCTTTCAGTATCTATCATATCAGTATCTATCATATCAGTATCTATCAGTATCTATCTATCGGTATCTATCAGTATCTATCAGTATCTATCAGTATCTATCATATCAGTATCTATCATATCAGTATCTATCAGTATCTATCAGTATCTATCAGTATCTATCAGTATCTATCTATCAGTATCTATCATATCAGTATCTATCATAACAGTATCTATCATAAATCAGTATCTATCAGTATCTATCTATCAGTATCTATCAGTATCTATCAGTATCTATCAGTATCTATCAGTATCTATCAGTATCTATCATATCAGTATCTATCATATCAGTATCTATCAGTATCTATCAGTATCTATCTATCAGTTTCTATCAGTATATATTAGTATCTATCAGTATCTATCAGTATCTATCTATCAGTATCTATCAGTATCTATCAGTATCTATCAGTATCTATCAGTATCTATCAGTATCTATCAGTATCTATCAGTATCTATCAGTATCTATCAGTATCTATCATATCAGTATCTATCATATCAGTATTTATCAGTATCTATCAGTATCTATCTATCAGTATCTATCAGTATCTATCAGTATCTATCAGTATCTATCATATCAGTATCTATCAGTATCTATCAGTATCTATCAGTATCTATCTATCGGTATCTATCAGTATCTATCAGTATCTATCAGTATCTATCTATCAGTATCTATCAGTATCTATCAGTATCTATCAGTATCTATCCATCAGTATCTATCAGTTTCTATCAGTATCTATCATATCAGTATCTATCATATCAGTATCTATCATTATCTTTCAGTATCTATCAGTATCTATCTATCAGTATCTATCAGTATCTATCAGTATCTATCAGTATCTTTCAGTATCTATCATATCAGTATCTATCAGTATCTATCAGTATCTATCAGTATCTATCAGTATCTATCAGTATCTATCTATCAGTATCTATCAGTATCTATCAGTATCTATCAGTATCTATCATATCAGTATCTATCATATCAGTATCTATCAGTATCTATCAGTATCTATCAGTATATATCAGTATCTATCATATCAGTATTTATCAGTATCTATCAGTATCTATCTATCAGTATCTATCAGTATCTATCAGTATCTATCAGTATCTATCAGTATCTATCAGTATCTATCAGTATCTATCAGTATCTATCAGTATCTATCAGTATCTATCAGTATCTATCAGTATCTATCAGTATCTATCAGTATCTATCAGTATCTATCAGTATCTATCATATCAGTATCTATCATATCAGTATTTATCAGTATCTATCAGTATCTATCTATCAGTATCTATCAGTATCTATCAGTATCTATCATATCAGTATCTATCAGTATCTATCAGTATCTATCAGTATCTATCTATCGGTATCTATCAGTATCTATCAGTATCTATCAGTATCTATCTATCAGTATCTATCAGTATCTATCAGTATCTATCAGTATCTATCCATCAGTATCTATCAGTTTCTATCAGTATCTATCATATCAGTATCTATCATATCAGTATCTATCAGTATCTTTCAGTATCTATCAGTATCTATCTATCAGTATCTATCAGTATCTATCAGTATCTATCAGTATCTATCAGTATCTATCAGTATCTATCAGTATCTTTCAGTATCTATCATATCAGTATCTATCAGTATCTATCAGTATCTATCAGTATCTATCATATCAGTATCTATCAGTATCTATCAGTATCTATCAGTATCTATCTATCAGTATCTATCAGTATCTATCAGTATCTATCAGTATCTATCAGTATCTATCAGTATCTATCAGTATCTATCATATCAGTATCTATCAGTATCTATCAGTATCTATCTATCAGTTTCTATCAGTTTATATTAGTATCTATCAGTATCTATCAGTATCTATCATATCAGTATCTATCATATCAGTATCTATCAGTATCTATCAGTATCTATCAGTATCTATCAGTATCTATCAGTATCTATCTATCAGTATCTATCAGTATCTATCAGTATCTATCAGTATCTATCAGTATCTATCAGTATCTATCAGTATCTATCAGTATCTATCAGTATCTATCAGTATCTATCAGTATCTATCATATCAGTATCTATCATATCAGTATTTATCAGTATCTATCAGTATCTATCTATCAGTATCTATCAGTATCTATCAGTATCTATCATATCAGTATCTATCAGTATCTATCAGTATCTATCAGTATCTATCTATCGGTATCTATCAGTATCTATCAGTATCTATCAGTATCTATCTATCAGTATCTATCAGTATCTATCAGTATCTATCCATCAGTATCTATCAGTTTCTATCAGTATCTATCATATCAGTATCTATCATATCAGTATCTATCAGTATCTTTCAGTATCTATCAGTATCTATCTATCAGTATCTATCAGTATCTATCAGTATCTATCAGTATCTATCAGTATCTATCAGTATCTTTCAGTATCTATCATATCAGTATCTATCAGTATCTATCAGTATCTATCAGTATCTATCATATCAGTATCTATCAGTATCTATCAGTATCTATCAGTATCTATCAGTATCTATCTATCAGTATCTATCAGTATCTATCAGTATCTATCAGTATCTATCAGTATCTATCAGTATCTATCAGTATCTATCATATCAGTATCTATCAGTATCTATCAGTATCTATCTATCAGTTTCTATCAGTTTATATTAGTATCTATCAGTATCTATCAGTATCTATCATATCAGTATCTATCATATCAGTATCTATCAGTATCTATCAGTATCTATCAGTATCTATCAGTATCTATCAGTATCTATCTATCAGTATCTATCAGTATCTATCAGTATCTATCAGTATCTATCAGTATCTATCAGTATCTATCAGTATCTATCAGTATCTATCAGTATCTATCAGTATCTATCAGTATCTATCAGTATCTATCAGTATCTATCAGTATCTATCAGTATCTATCATATCAGTATCTATCATATCAGTATCTATCAGTATCTTTCAGTATCTATCAGTATCTATCAGTATCTATCAGTATCTATCTATCAGTATCTATCATATCAGTAGCTATCATATCAGTATCTATCAGTATCTATCAGTATCTATCAGTATCTATCAGTATCTATCTATCAGTATTTATCAGTATCTATCAGTATCTATCAGTATCTATCATATCAGTATCTATCAGTATCTATCAGTATCTATCAGTATCTATCTTTCAGTATCTATCAGTATCTATCAGTATCTATCAGTATCTATCAGTATCTATCATATCAGTATCTATCATATCAGTATCTATCAGTATCTATCAGTATCTATCAGTATCTATCAGTATCTATCAGTATCTATCTATCTATCGGTATCTATCAGTATCTATCAGTATTTATCAGTATCTATCATATCAGTATCTATCATATCAGTATCTATCAGTATCTTTCAGTATCTATCAGTATCTATCTATCAGTATCTATCATATCAGTAACTATCATATCAGTATATCTATCAGTATCTATCAGTATCTATCAGTATCTATCAGTATCTATCTATCAGTATCTATCAGTATCTATCAGTATCTATCAGTATCTATCAGTATCTATCGGTATCTATCAGTATCTATCATATCAGTATATATCATACTAGCTGTGCCCCGCGGTGTTACCCGCTCATCCCACGGGAACACTAAATTTATTCGGGATGAAAAGTATCCTATGTCCTTTCCCGGGTCTCAAACTATCTCCATACCAAATTTCATCTAAATCGGTTCAGCGGTTTAAGCGTGAAGAGGTAACAGACAGACAGACAGACAGACAGACAGACAGACAGACACACTTTCGCATTTATAATATTAGTATGGATCAGTATCTTTCAGTATCTATCAGTATCTATCAGTATCTATCAGTATCTATCAGTATCTATCTATCAGTATCTATCAGTATCTATCAGTATCTATCAGTATCTATCAGTATCTATCAGTATCTATCAGTATCTATCAGTATCTATCAGTATCTATCAGTATCTATCAGTATCTATTAGTATCTATCAGTATCAATCATATCAGTATCTATCAGTATCTATCAGTATCTAACATATCAGTATCTATCATATCAGTATCTATCAGTATCTATCAGTATCTATCAGTATCTATCTATCAGTATCTATCAGTATCTATCAGTATCTATCAGTATCTATCAGTATCTATCAGTATCTATCAGTATCTATCAGTATCTATCAGTATCTATCAGTATCAATCACATCAGTATCTATCATATCAGTATCTATCAGTATCTAACATATCAGTATCTATCATATCAGTATCTATCAGTATCTATCAGTATCTATCAGTATCTATCTATCAGTATCTATCAGTATCTATCAGTATCTATCAGTATCTATCAGTATCTATCAGTATCCTGAGTATCTATCAGTATCTATTAGTATCTATCAGTATCTATCACATCAGTATCTATCATATCAGTATCTATCAGTATCTATCAGTATCTATCAGTATCTATCAGTATCTATCAGTATCTATCAGTATCTATCAGTATCTATTTATCACTATCATATCAGTATCTATCAGTATCTATCAGTATCTATCAATCGGTATCTATCAGTATCTATCAGTTTCTATCAGTATCTATCATATCAGTATCTTTCATATCAGTATCTATCAGTATCTATCAGTATCTATCAGTATCTATCATATCAGTATCTATCATATCAGTATCTATCAGTATCTATCTATCAGTATCTATCAGTATCTATCATATCAGTATCTATCAGTATCTATCAGTATCTATCATATCAGTATCTATCAGTATCTATCAGTATCTATCAATCTATCAGTATCTATCAGTATCTATCAGTATCTATCAGTATCTATCAGTATCTATCAGTATCTATCAGTATCTATCAGTATCTATCAGTATCTATCAGTATCTATCTATCAGTATCTATCAGTATCTATCAGTATCTATCAGTATCTATCATATCAGTATCTATCATATCAGTATCTATCATATCAGTATCTATCAGTATCTATCAGTATCTATCAGTATCTATCAGTATCTATCAGTATCTATCTATCAGTATCAATCAGTATCTATCAGTATCTATCAGTATCTATCAGTATCTATCAGTATCTATCAGTATCTATCAGTATCTATCAGTATCTAACATATCAGTATCTATCATATCAGTATCTATCAGTATCTATCAGTATCTATCAGTATCTATCTATCAGTATCTATCAGTATCTATCAGTATCTATCAGTATCTATCAGTATCTATCAGTATCTATCAGTATCTATCAGTATCTATCATATCAGTATCCATCATATCAGTATCTATCAGTATCTATCAGTATCTATCAGTATCTATCTATCAGTATCTATCTATCAGTATCTATCAGTATCTATCATATCAGTATCTATCATATCAGTATCTATCAGTATCTATCAGTATCTATCAGTATCTATCAGTATCTATCAGTATCTATCAGTATCTATCAGTATCTATCAGTATCTATCAGTATCTATCAGTATCTATCAGTATCTATCAGTATCTATCTATCAGTATCTATCAGTATCTATTAGTATCTATCAGTATCTATCTATATCTATCATATCAGTATCTATCATATCAGTATCTATCAGTATCTATCAGTATCTATCAGTATCTTTCTATCGGTATCTATCAGTATCTAGCAGTATCTATCAGTATCTATCAGTATCTATCAGTATCTATCAGTATCTATCATATCATTATCTATCATATCAGTATCTATCAGTATCTTTCAGTATCTATCAGTATCTATCAGTATCTATCTATCAGTATCTATCAGTATCTATCATATCAGTATCTATCATATCAGTATCTATCAGTATCTATCAGTATCTATCTATCAGTATCTATCTATCAGTATCTATCAGTATCCATCAGTATCTATCAGTATCCATCAGTATCTATCAGTATCTATCATATTAGTATCTATCATATCAGTATCTATCAGTATCTATCTATCAGTTTCTATCAGTATTTATTAGTATCTATCAGTATCTATCAGTATCTATCATATCAGTATCTATCATATCAGTATCTATCAGTATCTATCAGTATCTATCAGTATCTATCTATCAGTATCTATCAGTATCTATCAGTATCTATCAGTATCTATCAGTATCTATCAGTATCTATCAGTATCTATCAGTATCTATCAGTATCTATCATATCAGTATCTATTATATCAGTATCTATCATATCAGTATCTATCAGTATCTATCAGTATCTATCTATCAGTATAAATCAGTATCTATCAAATCAGTATCTATCATATCAGTATCTATCAGTATCTATCCATCAGTATCTATCAGTTTCTTTCAGTATCTATCATATCAGTATCTATCATATCAGTATCTATCAGTATCTTTCAGTATCTATCAGTATCTATCAGTATCTATCATATCAGTATCTATCATATCAGTATCTATCAGTATCTATCTATCGGTATCTATCAGTATCTATCAGTATCTATCAGTATCTATCATATCAGTATCTATCATATCAGTATCTATCAGTATCTATCAGTATCTATCAGTATCTATCAGTATCTATCTATCAGTATCTATCATATCAGTATCTATCATAACAGTATCTATCATAAATCAGTATCTATCAGTATCTATCTATCAGTATCTATCAGTATCTATCAGTTTCTATCAGTATCTATCAGTATCTATCAGTATCTATCATATCAGTATCTATCATATCAGTATCTATCAGTATCTATCAGTATCTATCTATCAGTTTCTATCAGTATATATTAGTATCTATCAGTATCTATCAGTATCTATCTATCAGTATCTATCAGTATCTATCAGTATCTATCAGTATCTATCAGTATCTATCAGTATCTATCAGTATCTATCAGTATCTATCAGTATCTATCAGTATCTATCAGTATCTATCAGTATCTATCATATCAGTATCTATCATATCAGTATTTATCAGTATCTATCAGTATCTATCTATCAGTATCTATCAGTATCTATCAGTATCTATCAGTATCTATCATATCAGTATCTATCAGTATCTATCAGTATCTATCAGTATCTATCAGTATCTATCTATCGGTATCTATCAGTATCTATCAGTATCTATCAGTATCTATCTATCAGTATCTATCAGTATCTATCAGTATCTATCAGTATCTATCCATCAGTATCTATCAGTTTCTATCAGTATCTATCATATCAGTATCTATCATATCAGTATCTATCATTATCTTTCAGTATCTATCAGTATCTATCTATCATTATCTATCAGTATCTATCAGTATCTATCAGTATCTATCAGTATCTTTCAGTATCTATCATATCAGTATCTATCAGTATCTATCAGTATCTATCAGTATCTATCAGTATCTATCAGTATCTATCATATCAGTATCTATCAGTATCTATCAGTATCTATCAGTATCTATCAGTATCTATCTATCAGTATCTATCAGTATCTATCAGTATCTATCAGTATCTATCAGTATCTATCAGTATCTATCAGTATCTATCATATCAGTATCTATCAGTATCTATCAGTATCTATCTATCAGTTTCTATCAGTTTATATTAGTATCTATCAGTATCTATCAGTATCTATCATATCAGTATCTATCATATCAGTATCTATCAGTATCTATCAGTATCTATCAGTATCTATCAGTATCTATCAGTATCTATCAGTATCTATCTATCAGTATCTATCAGTATCTATCATATCAGTATCTATCATATCAGTATCTATCAGTATCTTTCAGTATCTATCAGTATCTATCAGTATCTATCAGTATCTATCTATCAGTATCTATCATATCAGTAGCTATCATATCAGTATCTATCAGTATCTATCAGTATCTATCAGTATCTATCAGTATCTATCTATCAGTATCTATCAGTATCTATCAGTATCTATCAGTATCTATCATATCAGTATCTATCAGTATCTATCAGTATCTATCAGTATCTATCTTTCAGTATCTATCAGTATCTATCAGTATCTATCAGTCTCTATCAGTATCTATCATATCAGTATCTATCATATCAGTATCTATCAGTATCTATCAGTATCTATCAGTATCTATCAGTATCTATCAGTATCTATCAGTATCTATCAGTATCTATCAGTATCTATCAGTATCTATCTATCAGTATCTATCAGTATCTATCAGTATCTATCAGTATCTATCAGTATCTATCAGTATCTATCAGTATCTATCAGTATCTATCAGTATCTATTAGTATCTATCAGTATCAATCATATCAGTATCTATCAGTATCTATCAGTATCTAACATATCAGTATCTATCATATCAGTATCTATCAGTATCTATCAGTATCTATCAGTATCTATCTATCAGTATCTATCAGTATCTATCAGTATCTATCAGTATCTATCAGTATCTATCAGTATCTATCAGTATCTATTAGTATCTATCAGTATCAATCACATCAGTATCTATCATATCAGTATCTATCAGTATCTATCATATCAGTATCTATCAGTATCTATCAGTATCTATCTATCAGTATCTATCAGTATCTATCAGTATCTATCAGTATCTATCAGTATCTATCAGTATCTATCAGTATCTATCAGTATCTATTAGTATCTATCAGTATCAATCACATCAGTATCTATCATATCAGTATCTATCAGTATCTATCAGTATCTATCAGTATCTATCAGTATCTATTTATCACTATCATATCAGTATCTATCAGTATCTATCAGTATCTATCAATCGGTATCTATCAGTATCTATCAGTTTCTATCAGTATCTATCATATCAGTATCTTTCATATCAGTATCTATCAGTATCTATCAGTATCTATCAGTATCTATCATATCAGTATCTATCATATCAGTATCTATCAGTATCTATCTATCAGTATCTATCAGTATCTATCATATCAGTATCTATCAGTATCTATCAGTATCTATCAGTATCTATCTATCAGTATCTATCAGTATCTATCAGTATCTATCAATCTATCAGTATCTATCAGTATCTAGCAGTATCTATCAGTATCTATCAGTATCTATCAGTATCTATCAGTATCTATCAGTATCTATCAGTATCTATCAGTATCTATCTATCAGTATCTATCAGTATCTATCAGTATCTATCATATCAGTATCTATCATATCAGTATCTATCATATCAGTATCTATCAGTATCTATCAGTATCTATCAGTATCTATCAGTATCTATCAGTATCTATCTATCAGTATCAATCAGTATCTATCAGTATCTATCAGTATCTATCAGTATCTATCAGTATCTATCAGTATCTATCAGTATCTATCAGTATCTAACATATCAGTATCTATCATATCAGTATCTATCAGTATCTATCAGTATCTATCAGTATCTATCAGTATCTATCAGTATCTATCAGTATCTATCAGTATCTATCAGTATCTATCAGTATCTATCATATCAGTATCTATCATATCAGTATTTATCAGTATCTATCAGTATCTATCAGTATCTATCAGTATCTATCTATCAGTATCTATCTATCAGTATCTATCAGTATCTATCATATCAGTATCTATCATATCAGTATCTATCAGTATCTATCAGTATCTATCAGTATCTATCAGTATCTATCAGTATCTATCAGTATCTATCAGTATCTATCAGTATCTATCAGTATCTATCAGTATCTATCTATCAGTATCTATCAGTATCTATTAGTATCTATCAGTATCTATCTATATCTATCATATCAGTATCTATCATATCAGTATCTATCAGTATCTATCAGTATCTATCAGTATCTTTCTATCAGTATCTATCAGTATCTAGCAGTATCTATCAGTATCTATCAGTATCTATCAGTATCTATCAGTATCTATCATATCAGTATCTATCATATCAGTATCTATCATATCAGTATCTATCAGTATCTATCAGTATCTATCTATCAGTATCTATCAGTATCTATCATATCAGTATCTATCATATCAGTATCTATCATATCAGTATCTATCAGTATCTATCAGTATCTATCAGTATCTATCTATCAGTATCTATCTATCAGTATCTATCAGTATCCATCAGTATCTATCAGTATCCATCAGTATCTATCAGTATCTATCATATTAGTATCTATCATATCAGTATCTATCAGTATCTATCTATCAGTTTCTATCAGTATTTATTAGTATCTATCAGTATCTATCAGTATCTATCATATCAGTATCTATCATATCAGTATCTAGCAGTATCTATCAGTATCTATCAGTATCTATCTATCAGTATCTATCAGTATCTATCAGTATCTATCAGTATCTATCAGTATCTATCAGTATCTATCAGTATCTATCAGTATCTATCAGTATCTATCAGTATTTATCACACACATTATATATTATCTATCTATCAGTATAAATCAGTATCTATCAAATCAGTATCTATCATATCGGTATCTATCAGTATCTATCCATCAGTATCTATCAGTTTCTTTCAGTATCTATCATATCAGTATCTATCATATCAGTATCTATCAGTATCTTTCAGTATCTATCAGTATCTTTCAGTATCTATCATATCAGTATCTATCATATCAGTATCTATCAGTATCTATCTATCGGTATCTATCAGTATCTATCAGTATCTATCAGTATCTATCATATCAGTATCTATCATATCAGTATCTATCAGTATCTTTCAGTATCTATCAGTATCTATCAGTATCTATCTATCAGTATCTATCATATCAGTATCTATCATATCAGTATCTATCATATCAGTATCTATCAGTATCTATCTATCAGTATCTATCAGTATCTATCAGTATCTATCAGTATCTATCAGTATCTATCAGTATCTATCATATCAGTATCTATCATATCAGTATCTATCATATCAGTATCTATCAGTATCTATCAGTATCTATCTATCAGTTTCTATCAGTATAAATTAGTATCTATCAGTATCTATCAGTATCTATCATATCAGTATCTATCATATCAGTATCTATCAGTATCTATCAGTATCTATCAGTATCTATCAGTATCTATCATATCAGTATCTATCATATCAGTATCTATCATATCAGTATCTATCAGTATCTATCAGTATCTATCAGTATCTATCAGTATCTATCAGTATATATCAGTATCTATCAGTATCTATCATATCAGTATCTATCAGTATCTATCAGTATCTATCAGTATCTATCAGTATCTATCAGTATCTATCTATCAGTTTCTATCAGTATAAATTAGTATCTATCAGTATCTATCATATCAGTATCTATCATATCAGTATCTATCATATCAGTATCTATCAGTATCTATCAGTATCTATCAGTATCTATCAGTATCTATCATATCAGTATCTATCATATCAGTATCTATCATATCAGTATCTATCAGTATCTATCAGTATCTATCAGTATCTATCAGTATCTATCAGTATCTATCAGTATCTATCAGTATCTATCAGTATCTATCTATCAGTATCTATCAGTATCTATTAGTATCTATCAGTATCTATCAGTATCTATCATATCAGTATCTATCATATCAGTATCTTTCAGTATCTATCATATCAGTATCTATCAGTATCTATCTATCAGTATCTATCAGTATCTATCGGTATCTATCTATCAGTATCTATCAGTATCTATCAGTATCTAACATATCAGTATCTATCATATCAGTATCTATCAGTATCTTTCTATCAGTATCTATCAGTATCTATCAGTATCTATCAGTATCTATCAGCATCTATCAGTATCTATCAGTATCTATCAGTATCTATCAGTATCTATCAGTTTCTATCAGTATCTATCATATCAGTATCTTTCATATCAGTATCTATCAGTATCTATCAGTATCTATCAGTATCTATCAGTATCTATCAGTATCTATCATATCAGTATCTATCATATCAGTATCTATCAGTATCTATCATATCAGTATCTATCAGTATCTATCTATCAGTATCTATCATATCAGTATCTATCATATCAGTATCTATCAGTATCTATCAGTATCTATCAGTATCTATCTATCAGTATCTATCAGTATCTATCAGTATCTATCAGTATCTATCAGTATCTATCTATCAGTATCTATCAGAATCTATCAGTATCTATCATATCAGTATCTATCAGTATCTATCAGTATCTATCAGAATCTATCAGTATCTATCATATCAGTATCTATCATATCAGTATCTATCAGTATCTATCAGTATCTATCTATCAGTTTCTATCAGTATATATTAGTATCTATCAGTATCTATCATATCAGTATCTATCATATCAGTATCTATCAGTATCTATCAGTATCTATCTATCAGTATCTATCAGTATCTATCTATCAGTATCTATCAGTATCTATCAGTATCTATCAGTATCTATCAGTATCTATCAGTATCTATCATATCAGTATCTATCAGTATCTATCAGTATCTATCAGTATCTATCAGTATCTATCAGTATCTATCTATCAGTATCTATCAGTATCTATCATATCAGTATCTATCAGTATCTATCAGTATCTATCAGTATCTATCAGTATCTATCAGTATCTATCTATCAGTATCTATCAGTTTCTATCAGTATCTATCATATCAGTATCTTTCATATCAGTATCTATCAGTATCTATCAGTATCTATCAGTATCTATCAGTATCTATCATATCAGTATCTATCAGTATCTATCAGTATCTATCTATCAGTATCTATCTATCAGTATCTATCATATCAGTATCTATCATATCAGTATCTATCAGTATCTATCAGTATCTATCTATCAGTATCTATCAGTATCTATCAGTATCTATCAGTATCTATCAGTATCTATCAGTATCTATCAGTATCTATCATATCAGTATCTATCATATCAGTATTTATCAGTATCTATCAGTATCTATCTATCAGTATCTATCAATATCTATCAGTATCTATCAGTATCTATCAGTATCTATCAGTATCTATCAGTATCTATCAGTATCTATCAGTATCTATCAGTATCTATCAGTATCTATCAGTATCTATCATATCAGTATCTATCATATCAGTATTTATCAGTATCTTTCAGTATCTATCTATTAGTATCTATCAGTATCTATCAGTTTCTATCATATCAGTATCTATCCTATCAGTATCTATCAGTATCTATCAGTATCTATCAGTATCTATCAGTATCTATCAGTATCTATCATATCAGTATCTATCAGTATCTATCAGTATCTATCAGTATCTATCAGTATCTATCAGTATCTATCAGTATCTATCAGTATCTATCAGTATCTATCAGTATCTATCAGTATCTATCAGTATCTATCAGTATCTATCATATCAGTTTCTATCATATCAGTATCTATCAGTATCTATCAGTATCTATCAGTATCTATCTATCAGTATCTATCAGTATCTATCAGTATCTATCAGTATCTATCAGTATCTATCAGTATCTATCAGTATCTATCAGTATCTATCATATCAGTATCTATCATATCAGTATCTATCATATCAGTATCTATCAGTATCTATCAGTATCTATCAGTATCTATCAGTATCAAACATATCAGTATCTATCATATCAGTATCTATCAGTATCTTTCAGTATCTTTCAGTATCTATCAGTATCTATCTATCAGTATCTATCAGTATCTATCATTTCAGTATCTATCATATCAGTATCTATCATATCAGTATCTATCATATCAGTATCTATCAGTATCTATCAGTATCTATCAGTATCTATCTATCAGTATCTATCAGTATCTATAAGTATCTATCAGTATCTATCATATCAGTATCTATCATATCAGTATCTATCAGTATCTATCAGTATCTATCTATCAGTTTCTATCAGTATCTATTAGTATCTATCAGTATCTATCATATCAGTATCTATCATATCAGTATCTATCAGTATCTATCAGTATCTATAAGTATCTATCTATCGGTATCTATCAGTATCTATCAGTATCTATCAGTATTTATCAGTTTCTATCATATCAGTATCTATCAGTATCTATCAGTATCTTTCTATCAGTATCTATCAGTATCTATCAGTATCTATCAGTATCTATCAGTATCTATCAGTATCTATCAGTATCTATCAGTATCTATCAGTATCTATCAGTATCTATCAGTATCTATCAGTATATATCAGTATCTATCAGTATCTTTCATATCAGTTTCTATCATATCAGTATCTATCAGTATCTATCAGTATCTATCTATCAGTTTCTATCAGTATATATTTGTATCTATCAGTATCTATCAGTATCTATCATATCAGTATTTATCATATCAGTATCTATCAGTATCTATCAGTATCTATCTATCAGTATCTATCAGTATCTATCATATCAGTATCTATCATATCAGTATCTATCAGTATCTATCAGTATCTATCTATCAGTATCAATCAGTATCTATCTATCAGTTTCTATCAGTATATATTAGTATCTATCAGTATCTATCATATCAGTATCTATCAGTATCTATCATATCAGTATCTATAATATCAGTATCTATCAGTATCTATCAGTATCTATCATATCAGTATCTATCATATCAGTATTTATCAGTATCTATCAGTATCTATCTATCAGTATCTATCAGTATCTATCAGTATCTATCATATCAGTATCTATCATATCAGTATCTATCAGTATCTATCAGTATCTATCAGTATCTATCAGTATCTATCAGTATCTATCAGTATCTATCTATCAGTATCTATCAGTATCTATTAGTATCTATCAGTATCTATCAGTATCTATCATATCAGTATCTATCATATCAGTATCTATCAGTATCTATCAGTATCTATCAATCGGTATCTATCAGTATCTATCAGTTTCTATCAGTATCTATCATATCAGTATCTTTCATATCAGTATCTATCAGTATCTATCAGTATCTATCATATCAGTATCTATCATATCAGTATCTATCAGTATCTATCTATCAGTATCTATCAGTATCTATCATATCAGTATCTATCAGTATCTATCAGTATCTATCAGTATCTATCTATCAGTATCTATCAGTATCCATCATATCAGTATCTATCAGTATCTATCAGTATCTATCTATCAGTATCTATCAGTATCTATCAGTATCTATCAGTATCTATCAGTATCTATCAGTATCTATCATATCAGTATCTATCAGTATCTATCAGTATCTATCAGTATCTATCAGTATCTATCAGTATCTATCTATCAGTATCTATCATATCAGTATCTATCAGTATCTATCAGTATCTATCAGTATATATCAGTTTCTATCAGTATCTATCATATCAGTATCTTTCATATCAGTATCTATCAGTATCTATCAGTATCTATCAGTATCTATCATATCAGTATCTATCAGTATCTTTCAGTATCTATCAGTATCTATCAGTATCTTTCAGTATCTATCATATCAGTATCTATCATATCAGTATCTATCAGTATCTTTCAGTATCTATCAGTATCTATCAGTATCTATTAGTTTCTATCAGTATCTATCAGTATCTATCATATCAGTATCTATCATATCAGTATCTATCAGTATCTATCAGTATCTATCTATCGGTATCTATCAGTATCTATCGGTATCTATCAGTATTTATCAGTTTCTATCATATCAGTATCTATCATATCAGTATCTATCAGTATCTATCTATCAGTATCTATCAGTATCTATCATATCAGTATCTATCATATCAGTATCTATCAGTATCTATCAGTATCTATCTATCAGTATCTATCAGTATTTATCAGTATCTATCAGTATCTATCAGTATCTATCAGTATCTATCAGTATCTATTAGTATCTATCAGTATCAATCACATCAGTATCTATCATATCAGTATCTATCAGTATCTAACATATCAGTATCTATCATATCAGTATCTATCAGTATCTATCAGTATCTATCTATCAGTATCTATCAGTATCTATCAGTATCTATCAGTATCTATCAGTATCTATCAGTATCTATCAGTATCTATCAGTATCTATTAGTATCTATCAGTATCAATCACATCAGTATCTATCATATCAGTATCTATCAGTATCTATCAGTATCTATCAGTATCTATTTATCACTATCATATCAGTATCTATCAGTATCTATCAGTATCTATCAATCGGTATCTATCAGTATCTATCAGTTTCTATCAGTATCTATCATATCAGTATCTTTCATATCAGTATCTATCAGTATCTATCAGTATCTATCAGTATCTATCATATCAGTATCTATCATATCAGTATCTATCAGTATCTATCTATCAGTATCTATCAGTATCTATCATATCAGTATCTATCAGTATCTATCAGTATCTATCAGTATCTATCTATCAGTATCTATCAGTATCTATCAGTATCTATCAATCTATCAGTATCTATCAGTATCTATCAGTATCTATCAGTATCTATCAGTATCTATCAGTATCTATCAGTATCTATCAGTATCTATCAGTATCTATCAGTATCTATCTATCAGTATCTATCAGTATCTATCAGTATCTATCATATCAGTATCTATCATATCAGTATCTATCATATCAGTATCTATCAGTATCTATCAGTATCTATCAGTATCTATCAGTATCTATCAGTATCTATCTATCAGTATCAATCAGTATCTATCAGTATCTATCAGTATCTATCAGTATCTATCAGTATCTATCAGTATCTATCAGTATCTAACATATCAGTATCTATCATATCAGTATCTATCAGTATCTATCAGTATCTATCAGTATCTATCAGTATCTATCAGTATCTATCAGTATCTATCAGTATCTATCAGTATCTATCAGTATCTATCATATCAGTATCTATCATATCAGTATCTATCAGTATCTATCAGTATCTATCAGTATCTATCAGTATCTATCTATCAGTATCTATCTATCAGTATCTATCAGTATCTATCATATCAGTATCTATCATATCAGTATCTATCAGTATCTATCAGTATCTATCAGTATCTATCAGTATCTATCAGTATCTATCAGTATCTATCAGTATCTATCAGTATCTATCAGTATCTATCAGTATCTATCTATCAGTATCTATCAGTATCTATTAGTATCTATCAGTATCTATCTATATCTATCATATCAGTATCTATCATATCAGTATCTATCAGTATCTATCAGTATCTATCAGTATCTTTCTATCAGTATCTATCAGTATCTATCAGTATCTATCAGTATCTATCAGTATCTATCAGTATCTATCAGTATCTATCATATCAGTATCTATCATATCAGTATCTATCAGTATCTATCAGTATCTATCAGTATCTATCAGTATCTATCTATCAGTATCTATCAGTATCTATCATATCAGTATCTATCATATCAGTATCTATCATATCAGTATCTATCAGTATCTATCAGTATCTATCAGTATCTATCTATCAGTATCTATCTATCAGTATCTATCAGTATCCATCAGTATCTATCAGTATCCATCAGTATCTATCAGTATCTATCATATTAGTATCTATCATATCAGTATCTATCAGTATCTATCTATCAGTATCTATCAGTATTTATTAGTATCTATCAGTATCTATCAGTATCTATCATATCAGTATCTATCATATCAGTATCTAGCAGTATCTATCAGTATCTATCAGTATCTATCTATCAGTATCTATCAGTATCTATCAGTATCTATCAGTATCTATCAGTATCTATCAGTATCTATCAGTATCTATCAGTATCTATCAGTATCTATCAGTATTTATCACACACATTATATATTATCTATCTATCAGTATAAATCAGTATCTATCAAATCAGTATCTATCATATCAGTATCTATCAGTATCTATCCATCAGTATCTATCAGTTTCTTTCAGTATCTATCATATCAGTATCTATCATATCAGTATCTATCAGTATCTTTCAGTATCTATCAGTATCTTTCAGTATCTATCATATCAGTATCTATCATATCAGTATCTATCAGTATCTATCTATCGGTATCTATCAGTATCTATCAGTATCTATCAGTATCTATCATATCAGTATCTATCATATCAGTATCTATCAGTATCTTTCAGTATCTATCAGTATCTATCAGTATCTATCTATCAGTATCTATCATATCAGTATCTATCATATCAGTATCTATCATATCAGTATCTATCAGTATCTATCTATCAGTATCTATCAGTATCTATCAGTTTCTATCAGTATCTATCAGTATCTATCAGTATCTATCATATCAGTATCTATCATATCAGTATCTATCATATCAGTATCTATCAGTATCTATCAGTATCTATCTATCAGTATCTATCAGTATATATTAGTATCTATCAGTATCTATCAGTATCTATCATATCAGTATCTATCATATCAGTATCTATCAGTATCTATCAGTATCTATCAGTATCTATCAGTATCTATCATATCAGTATCTATCATATCAGTATCTATCATATCAGTATCTATCAGTATCTATCAGTATCTATCAGTATCTATCAGTATCTATCAGTATATATCAGTATCTATCAGTATCTATCATATCAGTATCTATCAGTATCTATCAGTATCTGTCAGTATCTATCAGTATCTATCAGTATCTATCTATCAGTTTCTATCAGTATAAATTAGTATCTATCAGTATCTATCATATCAGTATCTATCATATCAGTATCTATCATATCAGTATCTATCATATCAGTATCTATCAGTATCTATCAGTATCTATCAGTATCTATCAGTATCTATCATATCAGTATCTATCATATCAGTATCTATCATATCAGTATCTATCAGTATCTATCAGTATCTATCAGTATCTATCAGTATCTATCAGTATCTATCAGTATCTATCATATCAGTATCTATCAGTATCTATCAGTATCTATCAGTATCTATCAGTATCTATCAGTATCTATCTATCAGTATCTATCAGTATCTATCAGTATCTATCAGTATCTATCAGTATCTATCATATCAGTATCTATCATATCAGTATCTTTCAGTATCTATCATATCAGTATCTATCAGTATCTATCTATCAGTATCTATCAGTATCTATCGGTATCTATCTATCAGTATCTATCAGTATCTATCAGTATCTAACATATCAGTATCTATCATATCAGTATCTATCAGTATCTTTCTATCAGTATCTATCAGTATCTATCAGTATCTATCAGTATCTATCAGTATCTATCAGTATCTATCAGTATCTATCAGTATCTATCAGTATCTATCAGTTTCTATCAGTATCTATCATATCAGTATCTTTCATATCAGTATCTATCAGTATCTATCAGTATCTATCAGTATCTATCAGTATCTATCAGTATCTATCATATCAGTATCTATCATATCAGTATCTATCAGTATCTATCTATCAGTATCTATCATATCAGTATCTATCATATCAGTATCTATCAGTATCTATCAGTATCTATCAGTATCTATCTATCAGTTTCTATCAGTATAAATTAGTATCTATCAGTATCTATCATATCAGTATCTATCATATCAGTATCTATCATATCAGTATCTATCATATCAGTATCTATCAGTATCTATCAGTATCTATCAGTATCTATCAGTATCTATCATATCAGTATCTATCATATCAGTATCTATCATATCAGTATCTATCAGTATCTATCAGTATCTATCAGTATCTATCAGTATCTATCAGTATCTATCAGTATCTATCAGTATCTATCTATCAGTATCTATCAGTATCTATCATATCAGTATCTATCAGTATCTATCAGTATCTATCAGTATCTATCAGTATCTATCTATCAGTATCTATCAGTTTCTATCAGTATCTATCATATCAGTATCTTTTATATCAGTATCTATCAGTATCTATCAGTATCTATCAGTATCTATCAGTATCTATCATATCAGTATCTATCAGTATCTATCAGTATCTATCAGTATCTATCTATCAGTATCTATCTATCAGTATCTATCATATCAGTATCTATCATATCAGTATCTATCAGTATCTATCAGTATCTATCTATCAGTATCTATCAGTATCTATCAGTATCTATCAGTATCTATCAGTATCTATCATATCAGTATCTATCATATCAGTATTTATCAGTATCTATCAGTATCTATCAGTATCTATCATATCAGTATCTATCAGTATCTATCAGTATCTATCTATCAGTATCTATCTATCAGTATCTATCATATCAGTATCTATCATATCAGTATCTATCAGTATCTATCAGTATCTATCTATCAGTATCTATCAGTATCTATCAGTATCTATCAGTATCTATCAGTATCTATCATATCAGTATTTATCAGTATCTATCAGTATCTATCTATCAGTATCTATCAATATCTATCAGTATCTATCAGTATCTATCAGTATCTATCAGTATCTATCAGTATCTATCAGTATCTATCAGTATCTATCAGTATATATCAGTATCTATCAGTATCTATCAGTATCTATCATATCAGTATCTATCATATCAGTATTTATCAGTATCTTTCAGTATCTATCTATTAGTATCTATCAGTATCTATCAGTTTCTATCATATCAGTATCTATCCTATCAGTATCTATCAGTATCTATCAGTATCTATCAGTATCTATCAGTATCTATCATATCAGTATCTATCAGTATCTATCAGTATCTATCAGTATCTATCAGTATCTATCAGTATCTATCAGTATCTATCAGTATCTATCAGTATCTATCAGTATCTATCAGTATCTATCATATCAGTTTCTATCATATCAGTATCTATCAGTATCTATCAGTATCTATCAGTATCTATCTATCAGTATCTATCAGTATCTATCAGTATCTATCAGTATCTATCAGTATCTATCAGTATCTATCAGTATCTATCAGTATCTATCATATCAGTATCTATCATATCAGTATCTATCATATCAGTATCTATCAGTATCTATCAGTATCTATCAGTATCTATCAGTATCAAACATATCAGTATCTATCATATCAGTATCTATCAGTATCTTTCAGTATCTTTCAGTATCTATCAGTATCTATCTATCAGTATCTATCAGTATCTATCATATCAGTATCTATCATATCAGTATCTATCATATCAGTATCTATCAGTATCTATCAGTATCTATCAGTATCTATCTATCAGTATCTATCAGTATCTATCAGTATCTATCAGTATCTATCATATCAGTATCTATCATATCAGTATCTATCAGTATCTATCAGTATCTATCTATCAGTTTCTATCAGTATCTATTAGTATCTATCAGTATCTACCATATCAGTATCTATCATATCAGTATCTATCAGTATCTATCAGTATCTATAAGTATCTATCTATCGGTATCTATCAGTATCTATCAGTATCTATCAGTATTTATCAGTTTCTATCATATCAGTATCTATCAGTATCTATCAGTATCTTTCTATCAGTATCTATCAGTATCTATCAGTATCTATCAGTATCTATCAGTATCTATCAGTATCTATCAGTATCTATCAGTATCTATCAGTATCTATCAGTATCTATCAGTATCTATCAGTATCTATCAGTATATATCAGTATCTATCAGTATCTTTCATATCAGTTTCTATCATATCAGTATCTATCAGTATCTATCAGTATCTATCTATCAGTTTCTATCAGTATATATTTGTATCTATCAGTATCTATCAGTATCTATCATATCAGTATTTATCATATCAGTATCTATCAGTATCTATCAGTATCTATCAGTTTCTATCAGTATCTATCATATCAGTATCTTTTATATCAGTATCTATCAGTATCTATCAGTATCTATCAGTATCTATCAGTATCTATCATATCAGTATCTATCAGTATCTATCAGTATCTATCAGTATCTATCTATCAGTATCTATCTATCAGTATCTATCATATCAGTATCTATCATATCAGTATCTATCAGTATCTATCAGTATCTATCTATCAGTATCTATCAGTATCTATCAGTATCTATCAGTATCTATCAGTATCTATCATATCAGTATCTATCATATCAGTATTTATCAGTATCTATCAGTATCTATCAGTATCTATCATATCAGTATCTATCAGTATCTATCAGTATCTATCTATCAGTATCTATCTATCAGTATCTATCATATCAGTATCTATCATATCAGTATCTATCAGTATCTATCAGTATCTATCTATCAGTATCTATCAGTATCTATCAGTATCTATCAGTATCTATCAGTATCTATCATATCAGTATTTATCAGTATCTATCAGTATCTATCTATCAGTATCTATCAATATCTATCAGTATCTATCAGTATCTATCAGTATCTATCAGTATCTATCAGTATCTATCAGTATCTATCAGTATCTATCAGTATCTATCAGTATATATCAGTATCTATCAGTATCTATCAGTATCTATCATATCAGTATCTATCATATCAGTATTTATCAGTATCTTTCAGTATCTATCTATTAGTATCTATCAGTATCTATCAGTTTCTATCATATCAGTATCTATCCTATCAGTATCTATCAGTATCTATCAGTATCTATCAGTATCTATCATATCAGTATCTATCAGTATCTATCAGTATCTATCAGTATCTATCAGTATCTATCAGTATCTATCAGTATCTATCAGTATCTATCAGTATCTATCAGTATCTATCAGTATCTATCAGTATCTATCATATCAGTTTCTATCATATCAGTATCTATCAGTATCTATCAGTATCTATCAGTATCTATCTATCAGTATCTATCAGTATCTATCAGTATCTATCAGTATCTATCAGTATCTATCAGTATCTATCAGTATCTATCAGTATCTATCATATCAGTATCTATCATATCAGTATCTATCATATCAGTATCTATCAGTATCTATCAGTATCTATCAGTATCTATCAGTATCAAACATATCAGTATCTATCATATCAGTATCTATCAGTATCTTTCAGTATCTTTCAGTATCTATCAGTATCTATCTATCAGTATCTATCAGTATCTATCATATCAGTATCTATCATATCAGTATCTATCATATCAGTATCTATCATATCAGTATCTATCAGTATCTATCAGTATCTATCAGTATCTATCTATCAGTATCTATCAGTATCTATAAGTATCTATCAGTATCTATCATATCAGTATCTATCATATCAGTATCTATCAGTATCTATCAGTATCTATCAGTATCTATCTATCAGTTTCTATCAGTATCTATTAGTATCTATCAGTATCTACCATATCAGTATCTATCATATCAGTATCTATCAGTATCTATCAGTATCTATAAGTATCTATCTATCGGTATCTATCAGTATCTATCAGTATCTATCAGTATTTATCAGTTTCTATCATATCAGTATCTATCAGTATCTATCAGTATCTTTCTATCAGTATCTATCAGTATCTATCAGTATCTATCAGTATCTATCAGTATCTATCAGTATCTATCAGTATCTATCAGTATCTATCAGTATCTATCAGTATCTATCAGTATCTATCAGTATCTATCAGTATATATCAGTATCTATCAGTATCTTTCATATCAGTTTCTATCATATCAGTATCTATCAGTATCTATCAGTATCTATCTATCAGTTTCTATCAGTATATATTTGTATCTATCAGTATCTATCAGTATCTATCATATCAGTATTTATCATATCAGTATCTATCAGTATCTATCAGTATCTATCTATCAGTATCTATCAGTATCTATCATATCAGTATCTATCATATCAGTATCTATCAGTATCTATCAGTATCTATCTATCAGTATCAATCAGTATCTATCTATCAGTTTCTATCAGTATATATTAGTATCTATCAGTATCTATCATATCAGTATCTATCAGTATCTATCATATCAGTATCTATTATATCAGTATCTATCAGTATCTATCAGTATCTATCATATCAGTATCTATCATATCAGTATTTATCAGTATCTATCAGTATCTATCTATCAGTATCTATCAGTATCTATCAGTATCTATCATATCAGTATCTATCATATCAGTATCTATCAGTATCTATCAGTATCTATCAGTATCTATCAGTATCTATCAGTATCTATCAGTATCTATCAGTATCTATCATATCAGTATCTATCATATCAGTATCTATCAGTATCTATCAGTATCTATCAATCGGTATCTATCAGTATCTATCAGTTTCTATCAGTATCTATCATATCAGTATCTTTCATATCAGTATCTATCAGTATCTATCAGTATCTATCAGTATCTATCATATCAGTATCTATCATATCAGTATCTATCAGTATCTATCTATCAGTATCTATCAGTATCTATCATATCAGTATCTATCATATCAGTATCTATCAGTATCTATCAGTATCTATCAGTATCTATCTATCAGTATCTATCAGTATCCATCATATCAGTATCTATCAGTATCTATCAGTATCTATCTATCAGTATCTATCAGTATCTATCAGTATCTATCAGTATCTATCAGTATCTATCAGTATCTATCAGTATCTATCATATCAGTATCTATCAGTATCTATCAGTATCTATCAGTATCTATCAGTATCTATCAGTATCTATCTATCAGTATCTATCATATCAGTATCTATCAGTATCTATCAGTATCTATCAGTATATATCAGTTTCTATCAGTATCTATCATATCAGTATCTTTCATATCAGTATCTATCAGTATCTATCAGTATCTATCAGTATCTATCAGTATCTATCATATCAGTATCTATCAGTATCTTTCAGTATCTATCAGTATCTATCAGTATCTTTCAGTATCTATCATATCAGTATCTATCATATCAGTATCTATCAGTATCTTTCAGTATCTATCAGTATCTATCAGTATCTATTAGTTTCTATCAGTATCTATCAGTATCTATCATATCAGTATCTATCATATCAGTATCTATCAGTATCTATCAGTATCTATCTATCGGTATCTATCAGTATCTATCGGTATCTATCAGTATTTATCAGTTTCTATCATATCAGTATCTATCATATCAGTATCTATCAGTATCTATCTATCAGTATCTATCAGTATCTATCATATCAGTATCTATCATATCAGTATCTATCAGTATCTATCAGTATCTATCTATTAGTATCTATCAGTATCTATCAGTATCTATCAGTATCTATCAGTATCTATCAGTATCTATTTTATCTATCAGTATCTATCAGTATCTATCATATCAGTTTCTATCATATCAGTATCTATCAGTATCTATCAGTATCTATCTATCAGTTTCTATCAGTATATATTAGTATCTATCAGTATCTATCATATCAGTATCTATCATATCAGTATCTATCAGTATCTATCAGTATCTATCAGTATCTATCTATCAGTATCTATCAGTATCTATCAGTATCTATCAGTATCTATCAGTATCTATCAGTATCTATCAGTATCTATCAGTATCTATCAGTATCTATCATATCAGTATCTATCATATCAGTATCTATCATATCAGTATGTATCAGTATCTATCAGTATCTATCAGTATCAAACATATCAGTATCTATCATATCAGTATCTATCAGTATCTTTCAGTATCTATCAGTATCTATCTATCAGTATCTATCAGTATCTATCATATCAGTATCTATCATATCAGTATCTATCAGTATCTATCAGTATCTATCAGTATCTATCTCTCAGTATCTATCAGTATCTATCAGTATCTATCAGTATCTATCAGTATCTATCATATCAGTATCTATCATATCAGTATCTATCAGTATCTATCAGTATCTATCTATCAGTTTCTATCAGTATCTATTAGTATCTATCAGTATCTATCAGTATCTACCATATCAGTATCTATCATATCAGTATCTATCAGTATCTATCAGTATCTATCTATCGGTATCTATCAGTATCTATCAGTATCTATCAGTATCTATCAGTTTCTATCATATCAGTATCTATCATATCAGTATCTATCAGTATCTTATCTCTACTGATAGATACTGATAGATACTGATATGATAGATACTGATATGATAGATACTGATAGATACTGATAGATACTGATAGATACTGATTTGATAGATACTGATAGATACTGATAGATACTGATAGATAGATACTGATAGATACTGATAGATACTGATAGATACTGATAGATACTGATAGATACTGATATGATAGATACTGATATGATAGATACTGATAGATACTGATAGATACTGATAGATACTGATAGATACTGATAGATACTGATAGATACTGATATGATAGATACTGATAGATACTAAAATATACTGATAGAAACTGATAGATAGATACTGATAGATACTGATAGATACTGATATGATAGATACTGATATGATAGATACTGATAGATACTGATAGATACTGATAGATAGATACTGATAGATACTGATAGATATTGATATGATAGATACTGATAGATACTGATAGATACTGATAGATACTGATAGATACTGATAGATAGATACTGATAAATACTGATAGATACTGATAGATACTGATATGATAGATACTGATATGATAGATACTGATAGATACTGATAGATACTGATAGATACTGATAGATACTGATAGATACTGATAGATACTGATAGATACTGATTGATACTGATAGATAGATACTGATAGATACTGATAGATACTGATATGATAGATACTGATATGATAGATACTGATATGATAGATACTGATATGATAGATACTGATAGATACTGATAGATACTGATAGATAGATACTGATAGATACTGATAGATACTGAAAGATACTGATATGATAAATACTAATATGATAGATACTGATAGATACTGATAGATACTAATATATACTGATAGAAACTGATAGATAGATACTGATAGATACTGATAGATACTGATATGATAGAAACTGATATGATAGATACTGATAGATACTGATAGATACTGATAGATACTGATAGATACTGATAGATACTGATAGATACTGATAGATACTGATAGATACTGATAGATAGATACTGATAGATACTGATAGATACTGATATGATAGATACTGATATGATAGATACTGATAGATAGATACTGATAGATACTGATAGATACTGGTAGATACTGAAAGATACTGATAGATACTGATTTGATAGATACTGATATGATAGATACTGATAGATACTGATAGATAATGATAGATACTGATAGATACTGATATGATAGATACTGATAGAAACTGATAGATACTGATAGATAGATACTGATAGATACTGATAGATACTGATAGATACTGATATGATAGATACTGATAGAAACTGATAGATACTGATGGATAGATACTGATAGATACTGATAGATACTGATTTGATACATACTGATAGATACTGATAGATACTGATAGATACTGATAGATACTGATAGATAGATACTGATAGATACTGATAGATACTGATAGATACTGATATGATAGATACTGATATGATAGATACTGATAGATAGATACTGATAGATACTGATAGATACTGATAGATACTGATATGATAGATACTGATAGATACTGATAGATACTGATAGATACTGATAGATAGATACTGATAGATACTGATAAATACTGATATGATAGATACTGATATGATAGATACTGATAGATACTGATAGATACTGATAGATACTGATAGATACTGATAGATACTGATAGATAGATACTGATAAATACTGATAGATACTGATAGATACTGATAGATACTGATATGATAGATACTGATATGTTAGATACTGATAGATACTGATAGATACTGATAGATACTGATAGATACTGATAGATACTGATAGATACTGATAGATACTGATTGATACTGATAGATAGATACTGATAGATACTGATAGATACTGATAGATACTGATATGATAGATACTGATATGATAGATACTGATAGATACTGATAGATAGATACTGATAGATACTGATAGATACTGAAAGATATTGAAAGATACTGATATGATAGATACTGATATGATAGATACTGAAAGATACTGATAGATACTGAAAGATACTGATAGATACTGATATGATAGATACTGATAGATACTGATATGATAGATACTGATATGATAGATACTGATAGATACTGATAGATAGATACTGATAGATACTGATAGATACTGAAAGATATTGATAGATACTGATATGATAGATACTGATATGATAGATACTGAAAGATACTGAAAGATACTGATAGATACTGATATGATAGATACTGATAGAAACTGATAGATACTGATGGATAGATACTGATAGATACTGATAGATACTGATATGATAGATACTGATTTGATAGATACTGATAGATACTGATAGATACTGATAGATACTGATAGATATTGATAGATAGATACTGATAGATACTGATAGATTCTGATAGATACTGATATGATAGATACTGATATGATAGATATTGATAGATACTGATAGATAGATACTGATAGATACTGATAGATACTGAAAGATACTGATAGATACTGATATGATAGATACTGATATGATAGATACTGAAAGATACTGATAGATACTGATAGATACTGAAAGATACTGATAGATACTGATATGATAGATACTGATATGATAGATACTGATAGAAACTGATAGATTCTGATGGATAGATACTGATAGATACTGATAGATACTGATATGATAGATACTGATTTGATAGATACTGATAGATACTGATAGATACTGATAGATACTGATAGATTCCGATAGATACTGATAGAAACTGATAGATAGATACTGATAGATACTGATAGATACTGATATGATAGATACTGATATGATAGATACTGATATGATAGATACTGATAGATACTGATAGATAGATACTGATAGATACTGATAGATACTGAAAGATACTGATAGATACTGATATGATAGATACTGATATGATAGATACTGATAGATACTGATAGATACTGATAGATACTGATAGATACCGATAGATAGATACTGATAGATACGGATAGATACTGATAGATACTGATAGATACTGATATGATAGATACTGATATGATAGATACTGATATGATAGATACTGATAGATACTGATAGATACTGATAGATAGATATTGATAGATACTGATAGATAGATACTGATAGATACTGATAGATACTGATAGATACTGATAGATACTGAAAGATACTGATAGATACTGATAGATACTGATATGATAGATACTGATAGATACCGATAGATAGATACTGATAGATACTGATAGATACTGATAGATACTGATATGATAGATACTGATATGATAGATACTGATAGAAACTGATAGATACTGATATATAGATACTGATAGATACTGATATGATAGATACTGATATGATAGATACTGATAGATACTGATAGATACTGATAGATACTGATAGATACTGATAGATACTGATAGATAGATACTGATAGATACTGATAGATACTGATAGATACTGATATGATAGATACTGATATGATAGATACTGATAGATACTGATAGATACTGATAGATAGATACTGATAGATACTGATAGATACTGATATGATAGATACTGATAGATACTGATAGATACTGATAGATACTGATAGATACTGATAGATAGATACTGATAAATACTGATAGATACTGATAGGATATAGATACTGATATGATAGATACTGATAGATACTGATAGATACTGATAGATACTGATAGATACTGATAGATACTGATAGATACTGATAGATAGACACTGATAGATACTGATAGATACTGATAGATACTGATAGATACTGATATGATAGATACTGATAGATACTGATAGATACTGATATGATAGATACTGATAGATACTGATAGATACTGAAAGATACTGATAGATACTGATATGATAGATACTGATATGATAGATACTGATAGAAACTGATAGATACTGATGGATAGATACTGATAGATACTGATAGATAGATACTGATAGATACTGATAGATACTGATAGATACTGATAGATACTGATATGATAGATACTGATAGATACTGATAGATACTGATAGATACTGATAGATACTGATATGATAGATACTGATAGATACTGATAGATACTGATAGATACTGATAGATACTGATAGATACTGATAGATACTGATAGATACTGACAGATACTGATAGATAGATACTGATAGATACTGATAAATACTGATATGATAGATACTGATATGATAGATACTGATAGATACTGATAGATACTGATAGATACTGATAGATACTGATAGATACTGATAGATAATGATAGATAGATACTGATAGATACTGATAAATACTGATATGATAGATACTGATAGATACTGATAGATACTGATAGATACTGATAGATACTGATAGATACTGATAGATACTGATATGATAGATACTGATATGATAGAAACTGATATGATAGATACTGATAGATACTGATAGATACTGATAGATACTGATAGATACTGATAGATACTGATAGATACTGATAGATACTGATAGATACCGATAGATAGATACTGATAGATACTGATAGATACTGATATGATAGATACTGATATGATAGATACTGATAGATACTGATAGATACTGATTTGATAGAAACTGATAGATACTGATAGATACTGATAGATAGATACTGATAGATACTGATAGATACTGATAGATACTGATAGATACTGATATGATAGATACTGATATGATAGATACTGATAGATACTGATAGATACTGATAGATACTGATAGATACTGATAGATACTGATAGATACTGATAGATAGATACTGATAGATACTGATAGATACTGATAGATACTGATAGATACTGATAGATACTGATAGATACTGATAGATACTGATAGATAGATACTGATAGATACTGATAGATACTGATAGATAGATACTGATAGATACTGATAGATACTGATAGATACTGATATGATAGATACTGATAGATACTGATAGATACTAATTTATACTGATAGAAACTGATAGATAGATACTGATAGATACTGATAGATACTGATATGATAGATACTGATGATAGATACTGATAGATACTGATAGATACTGATAGATACTGATAGATACTGATAGATACTGATAGATACTGATAGATACTGATAGATACTGATAGATAGATACTGATAGATACTGATATGATAGATACTGATATGATAGATACTGATAAATAGATACTGATAGATACTGATAGATACTGAAAGATACTGATAGATACTGATATGATAGATACTGATATGATAGATACTGATAGATACTGATAGATACTGATAGATACCGATAGATAGATACTGATAGATACTGATATGATAGATACTGATATGATAGATACTGAAAGATACTGATAGATACTGAAAGATACTGATAGATACTGATATGATAGATACTGATATGATAGATACTGATATGATAGATACTGATAGAAACTGATAGATACTGATGGATAGATACTGATAGATACTGATATGATAGATACTGATAGATACTGATATGATAGATACTGATTTGATAGATACTGATTTGATAGATACTGATAGATACTGATTTATACTGATAGATAGATACTGATAGATACTGATAGATACTGATATGATAGATACTGATATAATAGATACTGATATAATAGATACTGATATGATAGATACTGATAGATACTGATAGATACTGATAGATACTGATAGATACTGATAGATACTGATAGATACTGATAGATACTGATAGATACTGATAGATACTGATAGATACTGATAGATACTGATAGATAGATACTGATAGATACTGATAGATACTGCTAGATACTGATATGATAGATACTGATATGATAGATACTGATAGATACTGATAGATACTAATAAATACTGATAGAAACTGATAGATAGATACTGATAGATACTGATAGATACTGATAGATACTGATATGATAGATACTGATATGATAGATACTGATAGATACTGATAGATACTGATAGATACTGATAGATACTGATGGATACTGATAGATACTGATAGATAGATACTGATAGATACTGATAGATACTGATAGATACTGATAGATACTGATAGATACTGATAGATAGATACTGATAGATACTGATAGATACTGATATGATAGATACTGATATGATAGATACTGATATGATAGATACTGATAGATAGATACTGATAGATACTGATAGATACTGAAAGATACTGATAGATACTGATATGATAGATACTGATATGATAGATACTGATAGATACTGATAGATACTGATAGATACCGATAGATAGATACTGATAGATACTGATATGATAGATACTGATATGATAGATACTGAAAGATACTGATAGATACTGAAAGATACTGATAGATACTGAAAGATACTGATAGATACTGATATGATAGATACTGATAGAAACTGATAGATACTGATGGATAGATACTGATAGATACTGATATGATAGATACTGATTTGATAGATACTGATAGATACTGATTTATACTGATAGATAGATACTGATAGATACTGATAGATACTGATATGATAGATACTGATATAATAGATACTGATATAATAGATACTGATATGATATCTATCAGTATCTATCAGTATCTATCAGTATCTATCAGTATCTATCAGTATCTATCAGTATCTATCAGTATCTATCAGTATCTATCATATCAGTATCTATCATATCAGTATCTATCAGTATCTATCAGTATCTATCATTATCTATCAGTATCTATCAGTATCTATCAGTATCTATCTATCAGTATCTATCAGTATCTATTAGTATCTATCAGTATCTATCAGTATCTATCATATCAGTATCTATCAGTATCTATCAGTATCTATCAGTTTTATCTATCAGTATCTATCAGTATCTATCAGTATCTATCATATCAGTATCTATCAGTATCTATCAGTATCTATCAGTATCTATTAGTATCTATCAGTATCTATCAGTATCTATCAGTATCTATCAGTATCTATCATATCAGTATCTATCATATCAGTATCTATCAGTATCTTTCAGTATCTATCAGTATCTATCTATAAGTATCTATCAGTATTTATCATATCAGTATCTATCAGTATCTATCAGTATCTATCAGTATCTATCAGTATCTGTCAGTATCTATCATATCAGTATCTATCATATCAGTGTCTATCATATCAGTATCTATCAGTATCTATCAGTATCTATCTATCAGTATCTATCAGTATCTATCACTATCTATCAGTATCTATCAGTATCTATCAGTATCTATCAAATCAGTATCTATCATATCAGTATCTATCAGTATCTATCAGTATCTATCAGTATCTATCCATCAGTATCTATCAGTTTCTATCAGTATCTATCATATCAGTATCTATCAGTATCTTTCAGTATCTATCAGTATCTATCAGTATCTTTCAGTATCTATCATATCAGTATCTATCAGTATCTTTCAGTATCTATCAGTATCTATCAGAATCTATCAGTATCTATCTATCAGTATCTATCAGTATCTATCAGTATCTATCATATCAGTATCTATCATATCAGTATCTATCAGTATCTATCAGTATCTATCTATCAGTATCTATCAGTATCTATCAGTATCTATCAGTATCTATCAGTATCTATCAGTATCTATCAAATCAGTATCTATCATATCAGTATCTATCAGTATCTATCAGTATCTATCAGTATCTATCCATCAGTATCTATCAGTTTCTATCAGTATCTATCATATCAGTATCTATCAGTATCTTTCAGTATCTATCAGTATCTATCAGTATCTATCAGTATCTTTCAGTATCTATCATATCAGTATCTTTCAGTATCTATCAGTATCTATCAGAATCTATCAGTATCTATCTATCAGTATCTATCATATCAGTATCTATCATATCAGTATCTATCAGTATCTATCAGTATCTATCTATCAGTATCTATCAGTATCTATCAGTATCTATCAGTATCTATCAAATCAGTATCTATCATATCAGTATCTATCAGTATCTATCAGTATCTTTCCATCAGTATCTATCAGTTTCTATCCGTATCTATCATATCAGTATCTATCAGTATCTATCAGTATTTATCTATCAGTATCTATCAGTATCTATCAGTATCTATCATATCAGTATCTATCAGTATCTATCAGTATCTATCAGTATCTATTAGTATCTATCAGTATCTATCAGTATCTATCAGTATCTATCATATCAGTATCTATCATATCAGTATCTATCAGTATCTTTCAGTATCTATCAGTATCTATCTATAAGTATCTATCAGTATCTATCATATCAGTATCTATCAGTATCTATCAGTATCTATCAGTATCTATCAGTATCTATCAGTATCTATCAGTATCTATCATATCAGTATCTATCTTATCAGTATCTATCATATCAGTATCTATCAGTATCTATCAGTATCTATCTATCAGTATCTATCAGTATCTATGAGTATCTATCAGTATCTATCAGTATCTATCAGTATCTATCAGTATCTATCAAATCAGTATCTATCATATCAGTATCTATCAGTATCTATCCATCAGTATCTATCAGTTTCTATCAGTATCTATCATATCAGTATCTATCAGTATCTTTCAGTATCTATCAGTATCTATCAGTATCTATCAGTATCTTTCAGTATCTATCATATCAGTATCTATCAGTATCTTTCAGTATCTATCAGTATCTATCAGAATCTATCAGTATCTATCTATCAGTATCTATCAGTATCTATCATATCAGTATCTATCATATCAGTATCTATCAGTATCTATCAGTATCTATCTATCAGTATCTATCAGTATCTATCAGTATCTATCAGTATCTATCAGTATCTATCAGTATCTATCAGTATCTATCAGTATCTATCATATGATAGATACTGATATGATAGATACTGATATGATAGATACTGATAGATACTGATAGATACTGATAGATACTGAAAGATACTGATAGATACTGATATGATAGATACTGATATGATAGATACTGATAGATACTGAAAGATACTGATAGATACTGATAGATACTGATAGATACTGATAGATACTGATAGATACTGATAGATACCGATAGATAGATACTGATAGATACCGATAGATAGATACTGATAGATACTGATAGATACTGATAGATACTGATAGATACTGACAGATACTGATATGATAGATACTGATATGATAGATACTGATAGAGACTGATAGATACTGATAGATACTGATAGATACTGATAGATACTGATAGATACTGATAGATACTGATAGATACTGATAGATAGATACTGATAGATACTGATAAATACTGATATGATAGATACTGATATGATAGATACTGATAGATACTGATAGATACTGATAGATACTGATAGATAGATACTGATAGATACTGATAGATACTGATAGATACTGATATGATAGATACTGATATGTTAGATACTGATAGATACTGATAGATACTGATAGATACTGATAGATACTGATAGATACTGATAGATACTGATAGATACTGATAGATACTGATAGATAGATACTGATAGATACTGATAGATAATGATAGATACTGATAGATACTGATATGATAGATACTGATATGATAGATACTGATAGATACTGATAGATACTGATAGATACTGATAAATAGATACTGATAGATACTGATAGATACTGATAGATACTGATAGATACTGATAGATACTGATAGATACTGATAGATACTGATATGATAGATACTGATATGATTGATACTGATAGATACTAATAGATACTGATAGATACTGATATGATAGATACTGATAGATACTGATAGATACTGATAGATACTGATAGATAGATACTGATAGATACTGATAGATACTGATATGATAGATACTGATATGTTAGATACTGATAGATACTGATAGATACTGATAGATACTGATTGATACTGATAGATAGATACTGATAGATACTGATAGATACTGATAGATACTGAAATGATAGATACTGATATGATAGATACTGATAGATACTGATAGATACTGATAGATACTGATAGATACTGATAGATACTGATAGATACTGATAGATACTGATAGATACTGATAGATACTGATAGATACTGATAGATACTGATAGATACTGATAGATAGATACTGATAGATACTGATAGATACTGATAGATACTGATATGATAGATACTGATATGATAGATACTGATAGATACTGATAGATACTGATAGATACTGATAGATACTGATATTTAGATACTGATAGATACTGATACATACTGATAGATACTGATAGATACTGATATGATAGATACTGATATGATTGATACTGATAGATACTAATAGATACTGGTAGATACTGATAGATACTGATAGATACTGATAGATACTGATAGATACTGATAGATACTGATAGATACTGATAGATAGATACTGATAGATACTGATAGATACTGATAGATACTGAAAGATACTGATAGATACTGATATGATAGATACTGATATGATAGATACTGATAGATACTGATAGATACTGATAGATACTGATAGATACTGATATGATAGATACTGATATGATAGATACTGATAGAAACTGATAGATACTGATAGATAGATACTGATAGATACTGATAGATACTGATAGATACTGATATGATAGATACTGATTTGATAGATACTGATAGATACTGGTAGATACTGATAGATACTGATATGATAGATACTGATAGATACTAATATATACTGATAGAAACTGATAGATAGATACTGATAGATACTGATAGATACTGATATGATATATACTGATATGATAGATACTGATAGATACCGATAGATACTGATAGATACTGATAGATACTGATAGATACTTATAGATACTGAAAGATACTGATAGATAGATACTGATAGATACTGATAGATACTGATAGATACTGATAGATATACTGATATGATAGTTACTGATAGATACTGATAGATAGATACTGATAGATACTGATAGATACTGAAAGATACTGATAGATACTGATATGATAGATACTGATATGATAGATACTGATAAATACTGAAAGATACTGATAGATACCGATAGATAGATACTGATAGATACTGATAGATACTGATAGATACTGATAGATACTGATAGATACTGATATGATAGATACTGATATGATAGATACTGATAGAGACTGATAGATACTGATAGATACTGATAGATACTGAAAGATAGATACTGATAGATACTGATAGATACTGATAGATACTGATATGATAGATACTGATAGATACTGATAGATACTGATAGATACTGATAGATAGATACTGATAGATACTGATAGATACTGATAGATACTGATATGATAGCTACTGATATGATAGATACTGATAGATACTGATAGATAGATACTGATAGATACTGATAGATACTGATAGATACTGAAAGATACTGATAGATACTGATATGATAGATACTGATAGATACTGATAGATACTGATAGATACTGATAGATACTGATAGATACTGATAGATACTGATAGATACTGATAGATACTGATAGATACTGATAGATACTGATAGATACTGATAGATACTGATAGATACTGATAGATACTGATAGATACTGATAGATACTGATAGATACTGATAGATAGATACTGATAGATACTGATAGATACTGATAGATACTGATATGATAGATACTGATATGATAGACACTGATAGATACTGATAGATACTAATATAAACTGATAGAAACTGATAGATAGATACTGATAGATACTTAAAGGATATTGGTTACTATTAGCAAATAAAAGATTAAACTTGGGACTGAAATATTTGACGTTATATTTTTCCGAGAACATGAGAAGAACTAACAAAAGACGAATGACATCCATAGACAAAGTAGAGCACCATAAACAATCACAAAACTACTAATTAAACTTTATAAAGAAAACATATTGCATTCATAATCCAACACCCCCTCTAGAATGTAAACCCATTTTCTTTATACAATACAAATGTTTCTCTAAAGTAGTCCCCTTTGTTAAAATGTCAGCTACCATTTCACTACCCTTACAATATGCAAAATTAATATTTTTGTTATTAACATTATCTCTCAAGAAATGAAATCGAATATCTATGTGTTTTGTTCTAGGTTTGTAACAATCAACAGAAGCTAAACTTATTGCACTCTGATTGTCACAATTAATAGATAGGGGACACTCATCCTGTAAGCCAAGTTGTTGTTGGAGTTGACGGAGCCATAGTCCCTCCTGTGTCGCAGCAGCCATCGCCATGTATTCTGCTTCAGCTGTGGATAGGGCAACTGTAGATTGCTTACAACTATTCCAAGCTATGGCACCATTCTGAAAAATGTAAACGTAACCGGTGCAGGACCTTCTGTCCTCTGGACTGCTAGCCCAGTCTGAATCACAGAAACCTGTTATCTTATTAGACGCATCTTTGGTGTAGCACAACTTGTAATCTTTAGTGCCTTGCAGGTATCTCATTATCCTCTTGACACCGAGCCAATGCTGGTTTGAGGGGTTACTGACATATCGACTTAGTTTATTAACTGCAAATCCAATATCAGGTCTCGTTGCCTGAGCTAAATATAATAAACATCCAATTGCCTGTCGATATGGAATGCTGTCATTGATGCGTGTATCATCGGATTCAAATTTGGCATTAACTTCTATTGGAGTTCTCACAGGTTTTGATTCTGCCATACCATAACGGTCTAATATCTCGTTGACATAAATTTCTTGATCCAACATTATTTTTCCTTCTTTACGGTTTCTACTGATATTCAACCCTATAAATTGTTTCGCTTCACCAAGATCCTTCATATGAAATTCTCCCTTTAATTTTTCTTTTATTTCAGTCGTAATGTTACGATCACTTGAAAAAATTATAAGGTCATCAACCCATACAGCCACAAAAATCATTGTGTTTTCTTTAACGCTGTAATAAATACAGGGATCTATTTTTGATCTTGTTAAGCCAATTTTCTGAAGTACGCTATCTAGCTTAAGATTCCATTGCCGGCTGGCTTGCTTCAAACCATAAATGGATTTCTGTAGCATACATACTTTGTTTCCTTCTTCATAAGATTCGGGCTGGACCATGTAAATTTCGTTTTCTAGATCTCCTTGTAAAAATGCTGTAATTGCATCCATTTGATCTATTTCCAGGTCGTATTTTGCAGCCAATGCAATTAAGTATCTTACAGATGTGTATCTTACGACAGGTGCGTATATTAAATCATAATCAACACCTTTTTTTTTTCTGAGCATAGCCCTTTACAACTAATCTTGCTTTATATCTGTTCACAGCCCCAGTTTCATCGGTTTTTGTTTTAAAAATCCATTTGCAAGGTAAAGCTTTCTTTCCAGCTGGTAAGTCAGTAAGCTTCCAGGTATTATTTCTTAATAGTGATTGGTATTCTTCATCCATTGCAATTTTCCATTTCTCAGCATTTTCAGAGGATAGAGCTTCCTTTACTAATTCTGGATCTCTGAGATTTTTAACGGAACAAAAATAACTAGGTGTTGAAACAGTCTTGCCAGTCTTGTCTCTAGGTCGTAAGGTCACGGTACTCGGTGGTAAGCCCTGTGTTGAGCTACGCGCGACATAACAATCATCTTCGTCTGTGTCTGTTTCATACTCATCGGAGCTGCCACTTATGCTCTCTGCTTTACTGAGCTCTGAAGATTCCAATAGTACTTGTACTGTTCCGGGTGTAGGAGCTGTCAGAGACGGTGATGATTGCACTTCTTCAGTGGAGCTTGAGCTGTTAACATCACAAGGTAAGTATATATTATTATTTTTCGTTACATTCTCCAAAAATTCGACATCTCTACTTTTCATGATTCGATTTGTTTTAGGTTCAGTAAGACGGTATCCTTTGGTGTTGTCACAATATCCTACAAAGATCATCCTTTGCGATTTCGGGTCCCATTTCTTACGCTTTTCTTTAGGAACTTGCATCATGACTTCGGAACCAAAAATTCTCATATTGGATAAATCGGGCCGATTACCTGACCATAATTCATACGGAGTTAATTTACTTAAAGCTGTAGTAGGCGAGCGGTTGATGATGTACGCCGCAGTAGCAGTCGCCTCAGCCCAGTATGGTTTAGGTAAATCTGCATCCAATAACATACATTTCGCCCTTTCTATAAGAGTACGGTTCATACGTTCGGCGAGCCCGTTTTGCTGCGGTGAGTATGGTGTGCTGGTTTGATGTTTAATGCCATGTTGACTTAAGTAATTTTCAAAATCTTTGTTACAGTATTCAAGGCCATTGTCTGTACGAATAATTTTAATTTTCTTATTACACTCATTCTCGGCTTTCTTGTGAAAATCTTTAAATGCATTAAGGACACTGAGCTTGTCTTTAAGAAAGTATACATAGACTGATCTGGAGTAATCATCCACAAAAGTAAGAAAATATCTCATACCTCCTAGGGACGGCGTCTCCATGGGGCCACACAAATCAGAATGTATCACCTGGAGTACTTCTGTAGCTCTGGAGCCCTCATGATTGAAAGGTAGTCTTGACTGTTTTCCCTTTAGGCATGTAGTGCAGGTCACGGGTAATTTCTTCTTATCTGAAGTCAAGCTCACTCCTTCGGTGCACTCTGGTAACCGGTTCACATCTGGAAAGTTTAAATGTCCCATGCGTCGATGCCATAGGACAACATCTTTTGAAATATCGGAAATGCTCAAGTTTGCATTTATTTCTCTATCAACTGTGAGTGTATATAAGTTATTCTCTAATTTAGCATTACAGACAAAGTCTCCTTTATTATTTAAAATCTCACACTTATTCTTAGTGAAATTTACTGTACATCCACTCTTGACCATGGCACTGACAGAAAGTAAATTACCAGCAAGTTTAGGTATATATAAGACATTGCATACCTGAATTTTCTTCTCAACATCACCATCTAAAACCATATTTACTTTTCCAATCCCTTGAACAGGAAGAGATGAATTGTTTGCAACAGTGATACTTGATATCGGTGGATTTGTCACATCATACAACCAGTCGCTGCGGTTTGTCATGTGCATTGAAGCGCCAGAATCCAGGTACCATTTGTTGCTGTCACTGCCTATTGTTGCACAAGAAGCGGAAAAAGCTGCAACAAAGCCTTTATCATCACTTTGTTTACATGAAGTTTTCTTCTGTGCCCGACAATATTTACTGAGATGTCCAAATCGATTGCAGTTGAAACATCTTGGTCCTTTAACATAGTTCTGTTTCGGTTGAGAGTTATTCTTCTTGAATGAATAGAAAGCAGTGGTTTCGGAACTAACTTCTTGAAGAAGTTTAGTTTTAATAGTATCGGCACTGATTTTCACTCCGGAACTCTCAATGGCCATAATCATGGGTTTGTATTTGTCCGGCAAACCCGCTAACATCAAAGTTCCTAGCCATTCGTCGTCAACTGAAAATCCTATATTTCGCAACTTATGAGCCGACGTCATAATTGTATTGACATAGTCTTCGACACTTTTCGAGGATTCCAAGCTTGTAGTGATAAGATCTTTCAATAAAGCCACTTTTCGCGTCAAACCGTTGTCATCAAATGCTCTCTCAAGGTTAAGCCAGACCTCCTTGGATGTCTTTGCATCTTGTATGTGGACGTAATTGATCGAATCCACTAGCAAAATAAGTTTAGATTTTGCTTTGATGTCTTTGACAGAATCGACTTTTTCGCCTGTGACGCAGGTCCAAAGATCTTCGTGTTCCATATATGCTTTGACGGCAAACTTCCATGAGGCATAATTATCTCGACCAGTGAGTTTTTCTATACTAAACGCACTATTAACAGCCATTTTTCACTTTTTCACTAGCAATTATAACCTCAAACTGTATGACGCCGAGTCCGGTAGAATTTTCGTTTCAAATTTAAGTTTCGGTCTTTTCTGTTTACTAATCCGAGTAACCAACGATTATCCTGCGTTTTTAACGCTCTGCTACCATAAAGGATATTGGTTACTATTAGCAAATAAAAGATTAAACTTGGGACTGAAATATTTGACGTTATATTTTTCCGAGAACATGAGAAGAACTAACAAAAGACGAATGACATCCATAGACAAAGTAGAGCACCATAAACAATCACAAAACTACTAATTAAACTTTATAAAGAAAACATATTGCATTCATAATCCAACAATACTGATAGATACTGATATGATAGATACTGATAGATACTGATAGATACTGATAGATACTGATAGATACTGATAGATACTGCTAGATACTGATAGATAGATACTGATAGATACTGATAGATCCTGATAGATACTGATAGATACTGATATGATAGATACTGATAGATACTGATAGATACTGATAGATACTGATAGATACTGATAGATAGATACTGATAGATACTGAAAGATACTCATAGATACTGATATGATAGATACTGATATGATAGATACTGATAGATACTGATAGATACTGAAAGATACTGATAGATACTGATATGATAGATACTGATAGAAACTGATAGATACTGATGGATAGATACTGATAGATACTGATAGATACTGATAGATACTGATAGATACTGATAGATACTGATAGATAGATAGTGATAGATACTGATAGATACTGATAGATACCGATAGATAGATACTGATAGATACTGATAGATACTGATAGATACTGATAGATACTGATATGATAGATACTGATAGATACTGATAGATACTGATAGATACTGATAGATACTGATAGATAGATACTGATAGATACTGATAAATACTGATATGATAGATACTGATATGATAGATACTGATAGATACTGATAGATACTGATAGATACTGATAGATACTGATAGATACTGATAGATACTGATAGATACTGATAGATACTGATAGATACTGATAGATACTGATAGATACTGATAGATACTGATAGATACTGATAGATACTGATAGATACTGATAGATACTGATAGATACTGATAGATACTGATAGATACTGATAGATACTGATAGATACTGATAGATACTGATAGATAGATACTGATAGATACTGATAAATACTGATATGATAGATACTGATATGATAGATACTGATAGATACTGATAGATACTGATAGATACTGATATGATAGATACTGATATGATAGATACTGATGTGATAGATACTGATAGATACTGATAGATACTGATAGATACTGATAGATAGATACTGATAGATACTGATAAATACTGATATGATAGATACTGATAGATACTGATAGATACTGATAGATACTGATAGATACTAATAGATAGATACTGATAAATACTGATATGATAGATACTGATAGATACTGATAGATACTGATAGATACTGATAGATACTGATAGATACTGATAGATAGATACTGATAAATACTGATAGATACTGATAGATACTGATAGATACTGATAGATACTGATTGATAATGATAGATAGATACTGATAGATACTGATAGATACTGATAGATACTGATATGATAGATACTGATATGATAGATACTGATATGATAGATACTGATATGATAGATACTGATAGATACTGATAGATACTGATAGATAGATACTGATAGATACTGATAGATACTGAAAGATACTGATATGATAAATACTAATATGATAGATACTGATAGATACTGATAGATACTAATATATACTGATAGAAACTGATAGATAGATAGTGATAGATACTGATAGATACTGATATGATAGAAACTGATATGATAGATACTGATAGATACTGATAGATACTGATAGATACTGATAGATACTGATAGATACTGATAGATACTGATAGATACTGATAGATACTGATAGATACTGATAGATACTGATAGATACTGATAGATAGATACTGATACATACTGATAGATACTGATATGATAGATACTGATATGATAGATACTGATAGATAGATACTGATAGATACTGATAGATACTGAAAGATACTGATAGATACTGATATGATAGATACTGATATGATAGATACTGATAGATACTGATAGATAATGATAGATACTGATAGATACTGATATGATAGATACTGATAGAAACTGATAGATACTGATAGATAGATACTGATAGATACTGATAGATACTGATAGATACTGATATGATAGATACTGATAGAAACTGATAGATACTGATGGATAGATACTGATAGATACTGATAGATACTGATATGATAGATACTGATAGATACTAATAGATACTGATATGATAGATACTGATATGATAGATACTGATAGATACTGATAGATACTGATAGATAGATACTGATAGATACTGATAATTACTGATATGATAGATACTGATATGATAGATACTGATAGATACTGATAGATACTGATAGATACTGATAGATACTGATAGATAGATACTGATAAATACTGATAGATACTGATAGATACTGATAGATACTGATATGATAGATACTGATATGTTAGATACTGATAGATACTGATAGATACTGATAGATACTGATAGATACTGATAGATACTGATAGATACTGATAGATACTGATAGGTACTGATAGATACTGATAGATACTGATTGATACTGATAGATAGATACTGATAGATACTGATAGATACTGATAGATACTGATATGATAGATACTGATATGATAGATACTGATATGATAGATACTGATAGATACTGATAGATAGATACTGATAGATACTGATAGATACTGAAAGATATTGATAGATACTGATATGATAGATACTGAAAGATACTGAAAGATACTGAAAGATACTGATAGATACTGATATGATAGATACTGATAGAAACTGATAGATACTGATGGATAGATACTGATAGATACTGATATGATAGATACTGATTTGATAGATACTGATAGATACTGATAGATACTGATAGATACTGATAGATACTGATAGATATTGATAGATAGATACTGATAGATACTGATAGATACTGATATGATAGATACTGATATGATAGATACTGATATGATAGATATTGATAGATACTGATAGATAGATACTGATAGATACTGATAGATACTGAAAGATACTGATAGATACTGATATGATAGATACTGATATGATAGATACTGAAAGATACTGATAGATACTGATAGATACTGAAAGATACTGATAGATACTGATATGATAGATACTGATATGATAGATACTGATAGAAACTGATAGATACTGATGGATAGATACTGATAGATACTGATAGATACTGATAGATACTGATATGATAGATACTGATTTGATAGATACTGATAGATACTGATAGATACTGATAGATACTGATAGATACCGATAGATACTGATAGAAACTGATAGATAGATACTGATAGATACTGATAGATACTGATATGATAGATACTGATATGATAGATACTGATATGATAGATACTGATATGATAGATACTGATATGATAGATACTGATAGATACTGATAGATAGATACTGATAGATACTGAAAGATACTGATAGATACTGATATGATAGATACTGATATGATAGATACTGATAGATACTGATAGATACTGATAGATACTGATAGATACTGATAGATACCGATAGATAGATACTGATAGATACTGATAGATACTGATAGATACTGATATGATAGATACTGATATGATAGATACTGATAGATACTGATAGATAGATATTGATAGATACTGATAGATAGATACTGATAGATACTGATAGATACTGAAAGATACTGATAGATACTGATATGATAGATACTGATAGATACCGATAGATAGATAGATACTGATAGATACTGATAGATACTGATAGATACTGATATGATAGATACTGATATGAAAGATACTGATAGAAACTGATAGATACTGATATATAGATACTGATAGATACTGATAGATACTGATATGATAGATACTGATTTGATAGATACTGATAGATACTGATAGATACTGATAGATACTGATAGATACTGATAGATACTGATAGATAGATACTGATAGATACTGATAGATACTGATAGATACTGAAATGATAGATACTGATATGATAGATACTGATATGATAGATACTGATAGATACTGATAGATACTGATAGATACTGATAGATACTGATAGATACTGATAGATAGATACTGATAGATACTGATAGATACTGATATGATAGATACTGATAGATACTGATAGATACTGATAGATACTGATAGATACTGATAGATACTGATAGATACTGATAGATAGATACTGATAAATACTGATAGATACTGATAGGATATAGATACTGATATGATAGATACTGATAGATACTGATAGATACTGATAGATACTGATAGATACTGATAGATACTGATAGATACTGATAGATACTGATAGATAGATACTGATAGATACTGATAGATACTGATAGATACTGATAGATACTGATATGATAGATACTGATAGATACTGATAGATACTGATATGATAGATACTGATAGATACTGATAGATACTGAAAGATACTGATAGATACTGATATGATAGATACTGATAGAAACTGATAGATACTGATGGATAGATACTGATAGATACTGATAGATAGATACTGATAGATACTGATAGATACTGATATGATAGATACTGATAGATACTGATAGATTCTGATCGATACTGATAGATACTGATAGATACTGATAGATACTGATAGATAGATACTGATAGATACTGATAAATACTGATATGATAGATACTGATATGATAGATACTGATAGATACTGATAGATACTGATAGATACTGATAGATACTGATAGATACTGATAGATACTGATAGATACTGATAGATACTGATAGATACTGATAGATAATGATAGATAGATACTGATAGATACTGATAAATACTGATATGATAAATACTGATAGATACTGATATGATAGATACTGATATGATAGAAACTGATATGATAGATACTGATAGATACTGATAGATACTGATAGATACTGATAGATACTGATAGATACTGATAGATACTGATAGATACCGATAGATAGATACTGATAGATACTGATAGATACTGATATGATAGATACTGATATGATAGATACTGATAGATACTGATAGATACTGATAGATACTGATTTGATAGATACTGATATGATAGATACTGATTTGATAGATACTGATAGATACTGATAGATACTGATAGATACTGATAGATAGATACTGATAGATACTGATAGATACTGATAGATACTGATAGATACTGATAGATACTGATATGATAGATACTGATATGATAGATACTGATAGATACTGATAGATACTGATAGATACTGATAGATACTGATAGATAGATACTGATAGATACTGATAGATACTGATATGATAGATACTGATATGATAGATACTGATAGATTCTGATAGATACTAATATATACTGATAGAAACTGATAGATAGATACTGATAGATACTGATAGATACTGATATGATAGATACTGATATGATAGATACTGATAGAAACTGATAGATACTGATAGATAGATACTGATAGATACTGATAGATACTGATAGATACTGATATGATAGATACTGATTTGATAGATACTGATAGATACTGATAGATACTGATAGATACTGATAGATAGATACTGATAGATACTGATAGATACTGATAGATACTGATAGATACTGAAATGATAGATACTGATATGATAGATACTGATATGATAGATACTGATAGATACTGATAGATACTGATAGATACTGATAGATACTGATAGATACTGATATGATAGATACTGATATGATAGATACTGATAGATACTGATAGATACTGATATATACTGATAGAAACTGATAGATAGATACTGATAGATACTGATAGATACTGATATGATAGATACTGATATGATAGATACTGATAGATACTGATAGATACTGATAGATACTGATAGATACTGATAGATACTGATAGATACTGATAGATACTGATAGATACTGATAGATACTGATAGATAGATACTGATAGATACTGATAGATACTGATAGATACTGATAGATACTGATAGATACTGATATGATAGATACTGATAGATACTGATAGATACTGATAGATAGATACTGATAGATACTGATAGATACTGAAAGATACTGATAGATACTGATATGATAGATACTGATATGATAGATACTGATAGATACTGATAGATACTGAAAGATAATGATAGATACTGATAGATACTGATAGATACTGATAGATACTGATAGATACTGATAGATACTGATAGATACTGATTGATACTGATAGATACTGATATGATAGATACTGATAGATACTGATAGATACTGATAGATACTGATAGATACTGATAGATACTGATAGATACTGATAGATAGATACTGATAGATACTGATAAATACTGATATGATAGATACTGATATGATAGATACTGATAGATACTGATAGATACTGATAGATACTGATAGATACTGATAGATACTGATAGATACTGATAGATACTGATAGATACTGATAGATACTGATAGATACTGATAGATAATGATAGATAGATACTGATAAATACTGATATGATACATACTGATATGATAGATACTGATAGATACTGATAGATACTGATAGATACTGATAGATACTGATAGATACTGATATGATAGATACTGATATGATAGATACTTATATGATAGATACTTATATGATAGATACTGATAGATACTGATAGATACTGATAGATACTGATAGATACTGATAGATACTGATAGATACCGATAGATAGATACTGATAGATACTGATAGATACTGATATGATAGATACTGATATGATAGATACTGATAGATACTGATAGATACTGATATGATAGATACTGATAGATACTGATAGATACTGATAGATAGATACTGATAGATACTGATAGATACTGATAGATACTGATAGATACTGATAGATACTGATATGATAGATACTGATATGATAGATACTGATAGATACTGATAGATACTGATAGATACTCATAGATAGATACTGATAGATACTGATAGATACTGATATGATAGATACTGATATGATAGATACTGATAGATACTAATATATACTGATAGAAACTGATAGATAGATACTGATAGATACTGATAGATACTGATATGATAGATACTGATATGATAGATACTGATAGATACTGATAGATACTGATAGATACTGATAGATAGATACTGATAGATACTGATAGATACTGATATGATAGATACTGATATGATAGATACTGATAGATACTGATAGATACTGATAGATACTGAAAGATACTGATAGATACTGATAGATAGATACTGATAGATACTGATAGATACTGATAGATACTGATATATACTGATAGATACTGATATGATAGATACTGATATGATAGATACTGATAGAAACTGATAGATACTGATGGATAGATACTGATAGATACTGATAGATACTGATAGATACTGATAGATAGATACTGATAGATACTGATAGATACTGATAGATACCGATAGATAGATACTGATAGATACTGATAGATACTGATAGATACTGATATGATAGATACTGATAGATACTGATAGATACTGATAGATACTGATAGATACTGATAGATAGATACTGATAGATACTGATAAATACTGATATGATAGATACTGATAGATACTGATAGATACTGATAGATACTGATAGATACTGATAGATACTGATAGATACTGATAGATACTGATAGATACTGATAGATACTGATAGATACTGATAGATACTGATAGATAGATACTGATAGATACTGATAAATACTGATATGATAGATACTGATATTATAGATACTGATAGATACTGATTGATACTGATAGATACTGATATGATAGATACTGATATGATAGATACTGATAGATACTGATAGATACTGATAGATAGATACTGATAGATACTGATAAATTTTGATATGATAGATACTGATAGATACTGATAGATACTGATAGATACTGATAGATACTGATAGATACTGATAGATACTGATAGATACTGATAGATACTGATAGATACTGATAGATAGATACTGATAAATACTGATAGATACTGATAGATACTGATATGATAGATACTGATATGTTAGATACTGATAGATACTGATAGATACTGATAGATACTGATAGATACTGATAGATACTGATAGATACTGATTGATACTGATAGATAGATACTGATAGATACTGATAGATACTGATAGATACTGATAGATACTGATAGATACTGATAGATACTGATAGATACTGATAGATACTGATAGATACTGATAGATACTGATAGATAGATACTGATAAATACTGATAGATACTGATAGATACTGATATGATAGATACTGATATGTTAGATACTGATAGATACTGATAGATACTGATAGATACTGAAAGATACTGATAGATACTGATATGATAGATACTGATATGATAGATACTGAAAGATACTGATAGATACTGATAGATACTGAAAGATACTGATAGATACTGATATGATAGATACTGATATGATAGATACTGATAGAAACTGATAGATACTGATGGATAGATACTGATAGATACTGATAGATACTGATAGATACTGATATGATAGATACTGATTTGATAGATACTGATAGATACTGATAGATACTGATAGATACTGATAGATACTGATAGATACCGATAGATACTGATAGAAACTGATAGATAGATACTGATAGATACTGATAGATACTGATATGATAGATACTGATATGATAGATACTGATATGATAGATACTGATATGATAGATACTGATATGATAGATACTGATAGATACTGATAGATAGATACTGATAGATACTGAAAGATACTGATAGATACTGATATGATAGATACTGATATGATAGATACTGATAGATACTGATAGATACTGATAGATACTGATAGATACTGATAGATACCGATAGATAGATACTGATAGATACTGATAGATACTGATAGATACTGATATGATAGATACTGATATGATAGATACTGATAGATACTGATAGATACTGATAGATAGATATTGATAGATACTGATAGATAGATACTGATAGATACTGATAGATACTGAAAGATACTGATAGATACTGATATGATAGATACTGATAGATACTGATAGATAGATACTGATAGATACTGATAGATACTGATAGATACTGATATGATAGATACTGATATGAAAGATACTGATAGAAACTGATAGATACTGATATATAGATACTGATAGATACTGATAGATACTGATATGATAGATACTGATTTGATAGATACTGATAGATACTGATAGATACTGATAGATACTGATAGATACTGATAGATACTGATAGATACTGATAGATAGATACTGATAGATACTGATAGATACTGATAGATACTGAAATGATAGATACTGATATGATAGATACTGATATGATAGATACTGATAGATACTGATAGATACTGATAGATACTGATAGATACTGATAGATACTGATAGATACTGATAGATAGATACTGATAGATACTGATAGATACTGATATGATAGATACTGATAGATACTGATAGATACTGATAGATACTGAAAGATACTGATAGATACTGATAGATAGATACTGATAAATACTGATAGATACTGATAGGATATAGATACTGATATGATAGATACTGATAGATACTGATAGATACTGATAGATACTGATAGATACTGATAGATACTGATAGATACTGATAGATACTGATAGATAGATACTGATAGATACTGATAGATACTGATAGATACTGATAGATACTGATATGATAGATACTGATAGATACTGATAGATACTGATATGATAGATACTGATAGATACTGATAGATACTGAAAGATACTGATAGATACTGATATGATAGATACTGATATGATAGATACTGATAGAAACTGATAGATACTGATGGATAGATACTGATAGATACTGATAGATAGATACTGATAGATACTGATAGATACTGATAGATACTGATAGATACTGATATGATAGATACTGATAGATACTGATAGATACTGATCGATACTGATAGATACTGATAGATACTGATAGATACTGATAGATAGATACTGATAGATACTGATAAATACTGATATGATAGATACTGATATGATAGATACTGATAGATACTGATAGATACTGATAGATACTGATAGATACTGATAGATACTGATAGATACTGATAGATACTGATAGATACTGATAGATACTGATAGATAATGATAGATAGATACTGATAGATACTGATAGATACTGATATGATAAATACTGATAGATACTGATATGATAGATACTGATATGATAGAAACTGATATGATAGATACTGATAGATACTGATAGATACTGATAGATACTGATGGATACTGATAGATACTGATAGATACTGATAGATACCGATAGATAGATACTGATAGATACTGATAGATACTGATATGATAGATACTGATATGATAGATACTGATAGATACTGATAGATACTGATAGATACTGATTTGATAGATACTGATATGATAGATACTGATTTGATAGATACTGATAGATACTGATAGATACTGATAGATACTGATAGATACTGATAGATAGATACTGATAGATACTGATAGATACTGATAGATACTGATAGATACTGATAGATACTGATATGATAGATACTGATATGATAGATACTGATAGATACTGATAGATACTGATAGATACTGATAGATACTGATAGATAGATACTGATAGATACTGATAGATACTGATATGATAGATACTGATATGATAGATACTGATAGATTCTGATAGATAATAATATATACTGATAGAAACTGATAGATAGATACTGATAGATACTGATAGATACTGATATGATAGATACTGATATGATAGATACTGATAGAAACTGATAGATACTGATAGATAGATACTGATAGATACTGATAGATACTGATAGATACTGATATGATAGATACTGATTTGATAGATACTGATAGATACTGATAGATACTGATAGATACTGATAGATACTGATAGATAGATACTGATAGATACTGATAGATACTGATAGATACTGATAGATACTGATATGATAGATACTGATATGATAGATACTGATATGATAGATACTGATAGATACTGATAGATACTGATAGATACTGATAGATACTGATAGATACTGATATGATAGATACTGATATGATAGATACTGATAGATACTGATAGATACTGATATATACTGATAGAAACTGATAGATAGATACTGATAGATACTGATAGATACTGATATGATAGATACTGATATGATAGATACTGATAGATACTGATAGATACTGATAGATACTGATAGATACTGATAGATACTGATAGATACTGATAGATACTGATAGATACTGATAGATACTGATAGATACTGATAGATAGATACTGATAGATACTGATAGATACTGATAGATACTGATAGATACTGATAGATACTGATATGATAGATACTGATAGATACTGATAGATACTGATAGATAGATACTGATAGATACTGATAGATACTGAAAGATACTGATAGATACTGATATGATAGATACTGATATGATAGATACTGATAGATACTGATAGATACTGATAGATACCGATAGATACTGATAGAAACTGATAGATAGATACTGATAGATACTGATAGATACTGATAGATACTGATAGATACTGATTGATACTGATAGATACTGATATGATAGATACTGATAGATACTGATAGATACTGATAGATACTGATAGATACTGATAGATACTGATAGATACTGATAGATACTGATAGATAGATACTGATAGATACTGATAAATACTGATATGATAGATACTGATATGATAGATACTGATAGATACTGGTAGATACTGATAGATACTGATAGATACTGATAGATACTGATAGATACTGATAGATACTGATAGATACTGATAGATACTGATATGATAGATACTGATATGATAGATACTTATATGATAGATACTTATATGATAGATACTGATAGATACTGATAGATACTGATAGATACTGATAGATACCGATAGATAGATACTGATAGATACTGATAGATACTGATATGATAGATACTGATATGATAGATACTGATAGATACTGATAGATACTGATTTGATAGATACTGATAGATACTGATAGATACTGATAGATAGATACTGATAGATACTGATAGATACTGATAGATACTGATAGATACTGATAGATACTGATATGATAGATACTGATATGATAGATACTGATAGATACTGATAGATACTGATAGATACTCATAGATAGATACTGATAGATACTGATAGATACTGATATGATAGATACTGATATGATAGATACTGATAGATACTAATATATACTGATAGAAACTGATAGATAGATACTGATAGATACTGATAGATACTGATATGATAGATACTGATATGATAGATACTGATAGATACTGATAGATACTGATAGATACTGATAGATAGATACTGATAGATACTGATAGATACTGATATGATAGATACTGATATGATAGATACTGATAGATACTGATAGATACTGATAGATACTGATAGATACTGATAGATACTGATAGATAGATACTGATAGATACTGATAGATACTGATAGATACTGATATATACTGATAGATACTGATATGATAGATACTGATATGATAGATACTGATAGAAACTGATAGATACTGATGGATAGATACTGATAGATACTGATAGATACTGATAGATACTGATAGATAGATACTGATAGATACTGATAGATACTGATAGATACCGATAGATAGATACTGATAGATACTGATAGATACTGATAGATACTGATATGATAGATACTGATAGATACTGATAGATACTGATAGATACTGATAGATACTGATAGATAGATACTGATAGATACTGATAAATACTGATATGATAGATACTGATATGATAAATACTGATAGATACTGATAGATACTGATAGATACTGATAGATACTGATAGATACTGATAGATACTGATAGATACTGATAGATACTGATAGATACTGATAGATACTGATAGATACTGATAGATACTGATAGATACTGATAGATACTGATAGATAGATACTGATAGATACTGATAAATACTGATATGATAGATACTGATATTATAGATACTGATAGATACTGATTGATACTGATAGATACTGATATGATAGATACTGATATGATAGATACTGATAGATACTGATAGATACTGATAGATAGATACTGATAAATACTGATAGATACTGATAGATACTGATATGATAGATACTGATATGTTAGATACTGATAGATACTGATAGATACTGATAGATACTGATAGATACTGATAGATACTGATAGATACTGATTGATACTGATAGATAGATACTGATAGATACTGATAGATACTGATAGATACTGATAGATACTGATAGATACTGATAGATAGATACTGATAGATACTGATAAATACTGATATGATAGATACTGATATGATAGATACTGATAGATAGATACTGATAAATACTGATAGATACTGATAGATACTGATAGATACTGATATGATAGATACTGATATGTTAGATACTGATAGATACTGATAGATACTGATAGATACTGATAGATACTGATAGATACTGATAGATACTGATAGATACTGATAGATACTGATAGATAATGATAGATACTGATTGATACTGATAGATAGATACTGATAGATACTGATAGATACTGATAGATACTGATATGATAGATACTGATATGATAGATACTGATATGATGGATACTGATAGATAGATACTGATAGATACTGATAGATACTTACTGAAAGATATTGATAGATACTGATATGATAGATACTGATATGATAGATACTGAAAGATACTGAAAGATACTGAAAGATACTGATAGATACTGATATGATAGATACTGATAGAAACTGATAGATACTGATGGATAGATACTGATAGATACTGATAGATACTGATATGATAGATACTGATTTGATAGATACTGATAGATACTGATAGATACTGATAGATACTGATAGATATTGATAGATAGATACTGATAGATACTGATAGATACTGATAGATACTGATATGATAGATACTGATATGATAGATATTGATAGATACTGATAGATACTGATAGATACTGATAGATACTGATAGATACTGATAGATACTGATAGATAGATACTGATAGATACTGATAGATACTGATATGATATATACTGATATGATAGATACTGATAGATACTGATAGATACTGATAGATACTGATTTGATAGATACTGATAGATACTGATAGATACTGATAGATAGATACTGATAGATACTGATAGATACTGATAGATACTGATAGATACTGATAGATACTGATAGATACTGATATGATAGATACTGATATGATAGATACTGATAGATACTGATAGATACTGATAGATACTGATAGATAGATACTGATAGATACTGATAGATACTGATATGATAGATACTGATATGATAGATACTGATAGATACTAATATATACTGATAGAAACTGATAGATAGATACTGATAGATACTGATAGATACTGATATGATAGATACTGATATGATAGATACTGATAGATACTGATAGATACTGATAGATACTGATAGATAGATACTGATAGATACTGATAGATACTGATATGATAGATACTGATATGATAGATACTGATAGATACTGATAGATACTGATAGATACTGAAAGATACTGATAGATACTGATAGATAGATACTGATAGATACTGATAGATACTGATATGATAGATACTGATATGAAAGATACTGATAGAAACTGATAGATACTGATTGATACTGATAGATAGATACTGATAGATACTTATAGATACTGATATGATAGATACTGATATGATAGATACTGATATGATAGATACTGATAGATAGATACTGATAGATACTGATAGATACTGATAGATACTGAAAGATATTGATAGATACTGATATGATAGATACTGATATGATAGATACTGAAAGATACTGAAAGATACTGAAAGATACTGATAGATACTGATATGATAGATACTGATAGAAACTGATAGATACTGATGGATAGATACTGATAGATACTGATAGATACTGATATGATAGATACTGATTTGATAGATACTGATAGATACTGATAGATACTGATAGATACTGATAGATATTGATAGATAGATACTGATAGATACTGATAGATACTGATAGATACTGATATGATAGATACTGATATGATAGATACTGATAGATACTGATAGATACTGATAGATACTGATAGATACTGATAGATACTGATTGATACTGATAGATAGATACTGATAGATACTTATAGATACTGATATGATAGATACTGATATGATAGATACTGATATGATAGATACTGATAGATAGATACTGATAGATACTGATAGATACTGAAAGATATTGATAGATACTGATATGATAGATACTGATATGATAGATACTGAAAGATACTGAAAGATACTGAAAGATACTGATAGATACTGATATGATAGATACTGATAGAAACTGATAGATACTGATGGATAGATACTGATAGATACTGATAGATACTGATATGATAGATACTGATTTGATAGATACTGATAGATACTGATAGATACTGATAGATACTGATAGATATTGATAGATAGATACTGATAGATACTGATAGATACTGATAGATACTGATATGATAGATACTGATATGATAGATATTGATAGATACTGATAGATACTGATAGATACTGATAGATACTGATAGATACTGATAGATACTGATATGATAGATACTGATATGATAGATACTGATAGATACTGATAGATACTGATAGATACTGATAGATACTCATAGATAGATACTGATAGATACTGATAGATACTGATATGATAGATACTGATATGATAGATACTGATAGATACTAATAGATACTGATAGAAACTGATAGATAGATACTGATAGATACTGATAGATACTGATATGATAGATACTGATATGATAGATACTGATAGATACTGATAGATACTGATAGATACTGATAGATAGATACTGATAGATACTGATAGATACTGATATGATATATACTGATATGATAGATACTGATAGATACTGATAGATACTGATAGATACTGAAAGATACTGATAGATACTGATAGATAGATACTGATAGATACTGATAGATACTGAAAGATACTGATAGATACTGATATGATAGAAACTGATATGATAGATACTGATAGATACTGATAGATACTGATAGATACCGATAGATACTGATAGAAACTGATAGATAGATACTGATACATACTGATATGATAGATACTGATATGATAGATACTGATATGATAGATACTGATATGATAGATACTGATATGATAGATATTGATAGATACTGATAGATACTGATAGATACTGATAGATACTGATAGATACTGATATGATAGATACTGATATGATAGATACTGATAGATACTGATAGATACTGATAGATACTGATAGATACTGATAGATACTGATAGATAGATACTGATAGATACTGATAGATACTGATATGATAGATACTGATATGATAGATACTGATAGATACTAATATATACTGATAGAAACTGATAGATAGATACTGATAGATACTGATAGATACTGATATGATAGATACTGATATGATAGATACTGATAGATACTGATAGATACTGATAGATACTGATAGATAGATACTGATAGATACTGATAGATACTGATATGATAGATACTGATATGATAGATACTGATAGATACTGATAGATACTGATAGATACTGATAGATACTGATAGATACTGATAGATAGATACTGATAGATACTGATAGATACTGATAGATACTGATAGATACTGATAGATACTGATAGATACTGATATGATAGATACTGATATGATAGATACTGATAGATACTGATAGATACTGATAGATACCGATAGATACTGATAGAAACTGATAGATAGATACTGATAGATACTGATAGATACTGATATGATAGATACTGATATGATAGATACTGATATGATAGATACTGATAGATACTGATAGATAGATACTGATAGATACTGATAGATACTGAAAGATACTGATAGATACTGATATGATAGATACTGATATGATAGATACTGATAGATACTGATAGATACTGATAGATACTGATAGATACCGATAGATAGATACTGATAGATACTGATAGATACTGATAGATACTGATAGATACTGATAGATACTGATAGATACTGATAGATACTGATAGATACTGATATGATAGATACTGATATGATAGATACTGATAGATACTGATAGATACTGATAGATACTGATAGATAGATATTGATAGATACTGATAGATAGATACTGATAGATACTGATAGATACTGATAGATACTGAAAGATACTGATAGATACTGATATGATAGATACTGATAGATACCGATAGATACTGATAGATACTGATAGATACTGATAGATAGATACTGATAGATACTGATAAATACTGATATGATAGATACTGATATGATAGATACTGATAGATACTGATAGATACTGATAGATACTGATAGATACTGATAGATACTGATAGATACTGATAGATACTGATAGATACTGATAGATACTGATAGATACTGATAGATACTGATAGATAGATACTGATAGATACTGATAAATACTGATATGATAGATACTGATATTATAGATACTGATAGATACTGATTGATACTGATAGATACTGATATGATAGATACTGATATGATAGATACTGATAGATACTGATAGATACTGATAGATAGATACTGATAGATACTGATAAATATTGATATGATAGATACTGATAGATACTGATAGATACTGATAGATACTGATAGATACTGATAGATACTGATAGATACTGATAGATACTGATAGATACTGATAGATAGATACTGATAAATACTGATAGATACTGATAGATACTGATATGATAGATACTGATATGTTAGATACTGATAGATACTGATAGATACTGATAGATACTGATAGATACTGATAGATACTGATAGATACTGATTGATACTGATAGATAGATACTGATAGATACTGATAGATACTGATAGATACTGATAGATACTGATAGATACTGATAGATACTGATAGATACTGATAGATACTGATAGATACTGATAGATACTGATAGATAGATACTGATAAATACTGATAGATACTGATAGATACTGATATGATAGATACTGATATGTTAGATACTGATAGATACTGATAGATACTGATAGATACTGAAAGATACTGATAGATACTGATATGATAGATACTGATATGATAGATACTGAAAGATACTGATAGATACTGATAGATACTGAAAGATACTGATAGATACTGATATGATAGATACTGATATGATAGATACTGATAGAAACTGATAGATACTGATGGATAGATACTGATAGATACTGATAGATACTGATAGATACTGATATGATAGATACTGATTTGATAGATACTGATAGATACTGATAGATACTGATAGATACTGATAGATACTGATAGATACTGATAGAAACTGATAGATAGATACTGATAGATACTGATAGATACTGATATGATAGATACTGATATGATAGATACTGATATGATAGATACTGATATGATAGATACTGATATGATAGATACTGATAGATACTGATAGATAGATACTGATAGATACTGATAGATACTGATAGATACTGATATGATAGATACTGATATGATAGATACTGATAGATACTGATAGATACTGATAGATACTGATAGATACTGATAGATACCGATAGATAGATACTGATAGATACTGATAGATACTGATAGATACTGATATGATAGATACTGATATGATAGATACTGATAGATACTGATAGATACTGATAGATAGATATTGATAGATACTGATAGATAGATACTGATAGATACTGATAGATACTGATAGATACTGATAGATACTGATATGATAGATACTGATAGATACCGATAGATAGATACTGATAGATACTGATAGATACTGATAGATACTGATATGATAGATACTGATATGATAGATACTGATAGAAACTGATAGATACTGATATATAGATACTGATAGATACTGATAGATACTGATATGATAGATACTGATTTGATAGATACTGATAGATACTGATAGATACTGATAGATACTGATAGATACTGATAGATACTGATAGATACTGATAGATAGATACTGATAGATACTGATAGATACTGATAGATACTGAAATGATAGATACTGATATGATAGATACTGATATGATAGATACTGATAGATACTGATAGATACTGATAGATACTGATAGATACTGATAGATACTGATAGATAGATACTGATAGATACTGATAGATACTGATATGATAGATACTGATAGATACTGATAGATACTGATAGATACTGATAGATACTGATAGATACTGATAGATAGATACTGATAAATACTGAAAGATACTGATAGGATATAGATACTGATATGATAGATACTGATAGATACTGATAGATACTGATAGATACTGATAGATACTGATAGATACTGATAGATACTGATAGATACTGATAGATACTGATAGATACTGATAGATAGATACTGATAGATACTGATAGATACTGATAGATACTGATAGATACTGATATGATAGATACTGATAGATACTGATAGATACTGATAGATACTGATAGATACTGATATGATAGATACTGATAGATACTGATAGATACTGAAAGATACTGATAGATACTGATATGATAGATACTGATATGATAGATACTGATAGAAACTGATAGATACTGATGGATAGATACTGATAGATACTGATAGATAGATACTGATAGATACTGATAGATACTGATAGATACTGATAGATACTGATATGATAGATACTGATAGATACTGATAGATACTGATATGATAGATACTGATATGATAGATACTGATAGATACTGATAGATACTGATAGATACTGAAAGATACTGATAGATACTGATAGATAGATACTGATAGATACTGATAGATACTGATATGATAGATACTGATATGAAAGATACTGATAGAAACTGATAGATACTGATTGATACTGATAGATAGATACTGATAGATACTTATAGATACTGATATGATAGATACTGATATGATAGATACTGATATGATAGATACTGATAGATAGATACTGATAGATACTGATAGATACTGAAAGATATTGATAGATACTGATATGATAGATACTGATATGATAGATACTGAAAGATACTGAAAGATACTGAAAGATACTGATAGATACTGATATGATAGATACTGATAGAAACTGATAGATACTGATGGATAGATACTGATAGATACTGATAGATACTGATATGATAGATACTGATTTGATAGATACTGATAGATACTGATAGATACTGATAGATACTGATAGATATTGATAGATAGATACTGATAGATACTGATAGATACTGATAGATACTGATATGATAGATACTGATATGATAGATATTGATAGATACTGATAGATACTGATAGATACTGATAGATACTGATAGATACTGATTGATACTGATAGATAGATACTGATAGATACTTATAGATACTGATATGATAGATACTGATATGATAGATACTGATATGATAGATACTGATAGATAGATACTGATAGATACTGATAGATACTGAAAGATATTGATAGATACTGATATGATAGATACTGATATGATAGATACTGAAAGATACTGAAAGATACTGAAAGATACTGATAGATACTGATATGATAGATACTGATAGAAACTGATAGATACTGATGGATAGATACTGATAGATACTGATAGATACTGATATGATAGATACTGATTTGATAGATACTGATAGATACTGATAGATACTGATAGATACTGATAGATATTGATAGATAGATACTGATAGATACTGATAGATACTGATAGATACTGATATGATAGATACTGATATGATAGATATTGATAGATACTGATAGATACTGATAGATACTGATAGATACTGATAGATACTGATAGATACTGATAGATACTGATATGATAGATACTGATATGATAGATACTGATAGATACTGATAGATACTGATAGATACTGATAGATACTCATAAATAGATACTGATAGATACTGATAGATACTGATATGATAGATACTGATATGATAGATACTGATAGATACTAATAGATACTGATAGATACTGATAGATAGATACTGATAGATACTGATAGATACTGATATGATAGATACTGATATGATAGATACTGATAGATACTGATAGATACTGATAGATACTGATAGATAGATACTGATAGATACTGATAGATACTGATATGATATATACTGATATGATAGATACTGATAGATACTGATAGATACTGATAGATACTGAAAGATACTGATAGATACTGATAGATAGATACTGATAGATACTGATAGATACTGAAAGATACTGATAGATACTGATATGATAGATACTGATATGATAGATACTGATAGATACTGATAGATACTGATAGATACTGATAGATACTGATAGAAACTGATAGATAGATACTGATAGATACTGATATGATAGATACTGATATGATAGATACTGATATGATAGATACTGATATGATAGATACTGATATGATAGATATTGATAGATACTGATAGATACTGATAGATACTGATAGATACTGATAGATACTGATATGATAGATACTGATATGATAGATACTGATAGATACTGATAGATACTGATAGATACTGATAGATACTGATAGATACTCATAGATAGATACTGATAGATACTGATAGATACTGATATGATAGATACTGATATGATAGATACTGATAGATACTAATATATACTGATAGATACTGATAGATAGATACTGATAGATACTGATAGATACTGATATGATAGATACTGATATGATAGATACTGATAGATACTGATAGATACTGATAGATACTGATAGATAGATACTGATAGATACTAATAGATACTGATATGATAGATACTGATATGATAGATACTGATAGATACTGATAGATACTGATAGATACTGATAGATACTGATAGATACTGATAGATAGATACTGATAGATACTGATAGATACTGATAGATACTGATAGATACTGATAGATACTGATAGATACTGATATGATAGATACTGATATGATAGATACTGATAGATACTGATAGATACTGATAGATACCGATAGATACTGATAGATACTGATAGATAGATACTGATAGATACTGATAGATACTGATATGATAGATACTGATATGATAGATACTGATATGATAGATACTGATAGATACTGATAGATAGATACTGATAGATACTGATAGATACTGAAAGATACTGATAGATACTGATATGATAGATACTGATATGATAGATACTGATAGATACTGATAGATACTGATAGATACTGATAGATACCGATAGATAGATACTGATAGATACTGATAGATACTGATAGATACTGATAGATACTGATAGATACTGATAGATACTGATAGATACTGATATGATAGATACTGATATGATAGATACTGATAGATACTGATAGATACTGATAGATAGATATTGATAGATACTGATAGATAGATACTGATAGATACTGATAGATACTGATAGATACTGAAAGATACTGATAGATACTGATATGATAGATACTGATAGATACCGATAGATACTGATAGATACTGATAGATACTGATAGATAGATACTGATAGATACTGATAGATACTGATATGATAGATACTGATATGATAGATACTGATAGATACTGATAGATACTGATAGATACTGATAGATACTGATAGATACTGATAGATACTGATAGATACTGATAGATACTGATAGATACTGATAGATACTGATAGATACTGATAGATACTGATAGATAGATACTGATAGATACTGATAGATACTGATATGATAGATACTGATATTATAGATACTGATAGATACTGATAGATACTGATAGATACTGATATGATAGATACTGATATGATAGATACTGATAGATACTGATAGATACTGATAGATAGATATTGATAGATACTGATAAATTTTGATATGATAGATACTTATAGATACTGATAGATACTGATAGATACTGATAGATACTGATAGATACTGATAGATACTGATAGATACTGATAGATACTGATTGATACTGATAGATAGATACTGATAGATACTGATAGATACTGATAGATACTGATAGATACTGATAGATACTGATAGATACTGATAGATACTGATAGATACTGATAGATACTGATAGATACTGATAGATAGATACTGATAAATACTGATAGATACTGATAGATACTGATATGATAGATACTGATATGTTAGATACTGATAGATACTGATAGATACTGATAGATACTGAAAGATACTGATAGATACTGATATGATAGATACTGATATGATAGATACTGAAAGATACTGATAGATACTGATAGATACTGAAAGATACTGATAGATACTGATATGATAGATACTGATATGATAGATACTGATAGAAACTGATAGATACTGATGGATAGATACTGATAGATACTGATAGATACTGATAGATACTGATATGATAGATACTGATTTGATAGATACTGATAGATACTGATAGATACTGATAGATACTGATAGATACCGATAGATACTGATAGAAACTGATAGATAGATACTGATAGATACTGATAGATACTGATATGATAGATACTGATATGATAGATACTGATATGATAGATACTGATATGATAGATACTGATATGATAGATACTGATAGATACTGATAGATAGATACTGATAGATACTGAAAGATACTGATAGATACTGATATGATAGATACTGATTTGATAGATACTGATAGATACTGATAGATACTGATAGATACTGATAGATATTGATAGATAGATACTGATAGATACTGATAGATACTGATAGATACTGATATGATAGATACTGATATGATAGATATTGATAGATACTGATAGATACTGATAGATACTGATAGATACTGATAGATACTGATAGATACTGATAGATACTGATATGATAGATACTGATATGATAGATACTGATAGATACTGATAGATACTGATAGATACTGATAGATACTGATAAATAGATACTGATAGATACTGATAGATACTGATATGATAGATACTGATATGATAGATACTGATAGATACTAATATATACTGATAGAAACTGATAGATAGATACTGATAGATACTGATAGATACTGATATGATAGATACTGATATGATAGATACTGATAGATACTGATAGATACTGATAGATACTGATAGATAGATACTGATAGATACTGATAGATACTGATATGATATATACTGATATGATAGATACTGATAGATACTGATAGATACTGATAGATACTGAAAGATACTGATAGATACTGATAGATAGATACTGATAGATACTGATAGATACTGAAAGATACTGATAGATACTGATATGATAGATACTGATATGATAGATACTGATAGATACTGATAGATACTGATAGATACCGATAGATACTGATAGAAACTGATAGATAGATACTGATAGATACTGATATGATAGATACTGATATGATAGATACTGATATGATAGATACTGATATGATAGATACTGATATGATAGATATTGATAGATACTGATAGATACTGATAGATACTGATAGATACTGATAGATACTGATATGATAGATACTGATATGATAGATACTGATAGATACTGATAGATACTGATAGATACTGATAGATACTGATAGATACTGATAGATAGATACTGATAGATACTGATAGATACTGATATGATAGATACTGATATGATAGATACTGATAGATACTAATATATACTGATAGATACTGATATGATAGATACTGATAGATACTGATAGATACTGATATGATAGATACTGATATGATAGATACTGATAGATACTGATAGATACTGATAGATACTGATAGATAGATACTGATAGATACTAATAGATACTGATATGATAGATACTGATATGATAGATACTGATAGATACTGATAGATACTGATAGATACTGAAAGATACTGATAGATACTGATAGATAGATACTGATAGATACTGATAGATACTGATAGATACTGATAGATACTGATAGATACTGATATGATAGATACTGATATGATAGATACTGATAGATACTGATAGATACTGATAGATACCGATAGATACTGATAGAAACTGATAGATAGATACTGATAGATACTGATAGATACTGATATGATAGATACTGATATGATAGATACTGATATGATAGATACTGATAGATACTGATAGATAGATACTGATAGATACTGATAGATACTGAAAGATACTGATAGATACTGATATGATAGATACTGATATGATAGATACTGATAGATACTGATAGATACTGATAGATACTGATAGATACCGATAGATAGATACTGATAGATACTGATAGATACTGATAGATACTGATAGATACTGATAGATACTGATAGATACTGATAGATACTGATATGATAGATACTGATATGATAGATACTGATAGATACTGATAGATACTGATAGATAGATATTGATAGATACTGATAGATAGATACTGATAGATACTGATAGATACTGATAGATACTGAAAGATACTGATAGATACTGATATGATAGATACTGATAGATACCGATAGATACTGATAGATACTGATAGATACTGATAGATAGATACTGATAGATACTGATAAATACTGATATGATAGATACTGATATGATAGATACTGATAGATACTGATAGATACTGATAGATACTGATAGATACTGATAGATACTGATAGATACTGATAGATACTGATAGATACTGATAGATACTGATAGATACTGATAGATACTGATAGATACTGATAGATAGATACTGATAGATACTGATAAATACTGATATGATAGATACTGATATTATAGATACTGATAGATACTGATTGATACTGATAGATACTGATATGATAGATACTGATATGATAGATACTGATAGATACTGATAGATACTGATAGATAGATATTGATAGATACTGATAAATTTTGATATGATAGATACTTATAGATACTGATAGATACTGATAGATACTGATAGATACTGATAGATACTGATAGATACTGATAGATACTGATAGATACTGATTGATACTGATAGATAGATACTGATAGATACTGATAGATACTGATAGATACTGATAGATACTGATAGATACTGATAGATACTGATAGATACTGATAGATACTGATAGATACTGATAGATACTGATAGATAGATACTGATAAATACTGATAGATACTGATAGATACTGATATGATAGATACTGATATGTTAGATACTGATAGATACTGATAGATACTGATAGATACTGATAGATACTGATAGATACTGATATGATAGATACTGATATGATAGATACTGAAAGATACTGATAGATACTGATAGATACTGAAAGATACTGATAGATACTGATATGATAGATACTGATATGATAGATACTGATAGAAACTGATAGATACTGATGGATAGATACTGATAGATACTGATAGATACTGATAGATACTGATATGATAGATACTGATATGATAGATACTGATAGATACTGATAGATACTGATAGATACTGATAGATACCGATAGATACTGATAGAAACTGATAGATAGATACTGATAGATACTGATAGATACTGATATGATAGATACTGATATGATAGATACTGATATGATAGATACTGATATGATAGATACTGATATGATAGATACTGATAGATACTGATAGATAGATACTGATAGATACTGATAGATACTGATAGATACTGATATGATAGATACTGATATGATAGATACTGATAGATACTGATAGATACTGATAGATACTGATAGATACTGATAGATACCGATAGATAGATACTGATAGATACTGATAGATACTGATAGATACTGATATGATAGATACTGATATGATAGATACTGATAGATACTGATAGATACTGATAGATAGATATGGATAGATACTGATAGATAGATACTGATAGATACTGATAGATACTGAAAGATACTGATAGATACTGATATGATAGATACTGATAGATACCGATAGATAGATACTGATAGATACTGATAGATACTGATAGATACTGATATGATAGATACTGATATGAAAGATACTGATAGAAACTGATAGATACTGATATATAGATACTGATAGATACTGATAGATACTGATATGATAGATACTGATTTGATAGATACTGATAGATACTGATAGATACTGATAGATACTGATAGATACTGATAGATACTGATAGATACTGATAGATAGATACTGATAGATACTGATAGATACTGATAGATACTGAAATGATAGATACTGATATGATAGATACTGATATGATAGATACTGATAGATACTGATAGATACTGATAGATACTGATAGATACTGATAGATACTGATAGATAGATACTGATAGATACTGATAGATACTGATATGATAGATACTGATAGATACTGATAGATACTGATAGATACTGATAGATACTGATAGATACTGATAGATAGATACTGATAGATACTGATAGATACTGATAGGATATAGATACTGATATGATAGATACTGATAGATACTGATAGATACTGATAAATACTGATAAATACTGATAGATACTGATAGATACTGATAGATACTGATAGATAGATACTGATAGATACTGATAGATACTGATAGATACTGATAGATACTGATATGATAGATACTGATAGATACTGATAGATACTGATAGATACTGATAGATACTGATATGATAGATACTGATAGATACTGATAGATACTGAAAGATACTGATAGATACTGATATGATAGATACTGATATGATAGATACTGATAGAAACTGATAGATACTGATGGATAGATACTGATAGATACTGATAGATAGATACTGATAGATACTGATAGATACTGATAGATACTGATAGATACTGATATGATAGATACTGATAGATACTGATAGATACTGATCGATACTGATAGATACTGATAGATACTGATAGATACTGATAGATAGATACTGATAGATACTGATAAATACTGATATGATAGATACTGATATGATAGATACTGATAGATACTGATAGATACTGATAGATACTGATAGATACTGATAGATACTGATAGATACTGATAGATACTGATAGATACTGATAGATACTGATAGATAATGATAGATAGATACTGATAGATACTGATAAATACTGATATGATAAATACTGATAGATACTGATATGATAGATACTGATATGATAGAAACTGATATGATAGATACTGATAGATACTGATAGATAGATACTGATAGATACTGATAGATACTGAAAGATATTGATAGATACTGATATGATAGATACTGATATGATAGATACTGAAAGATACTGAAAGATACTGAAAGATACTGATAGATACTGATATGATAGATACTGATAGAAACTGATAGATACTGATGGATAGATACTGATAGATACTGATAGATACTGATATGATAGATACTGATTTGATAGATACTGATAGATACTGATAGATACTGATAGATACTGATAGATATTGATAGATAGATACTGATAGATACTGATAGATACTGATAGATACTGATATGATAGATACTGATATGATAGATACTGATAGATACTGATAGATACTGATAGATACTGATAGATACTGATAGATACTGATAGATACTGATAGATACTGATATGATAGATACTGATATGATAGATACTGATAGATACTGATAGATACTGATAGATACTGATAGATACTCATAGATAGATACTGATAGATACTGATAGATACTGATATGATAGATACTGATATGATAGATACTGATAGATACTAATATATACTGATAGAAACTGATAGATAGATACTGATAGATACTGATAGATACTGATATGATAGATACTGATATGATAGATACTGATAGATACTGATAGATACTGATAGATACTGATAGATAGATACTGATAGATACTGATAGATACTGATATGATATATACTGATATGATAGATACTGATAGATACTGATAGATACTGATAGATACTGATAGATACTGATAGATACTGATAGATAGATACTGATAGATACTGATAGATACTGAAAGATACTGATAGATACTGATATGATAGATACTGATATGATAGATACTGATAGATACTGATAGATACTGATAGATACCGATAGATACTGATAGAAACTGATAGATAGATACTGATAGATACTGATATGATAGATACTGATATGATAGATACTGATATGATAGATACTGATATGATAGATACTGATATGATAGATACTGATAGATACTGATAGATACTGATAGATACTGATAGATACTGATAGATACTGATATGATAGATACTGATATGATAGATACTGATAGATACTGATAGATACTGATAGATACTGATAGATACTGATAGATACTGATAGATAGATACTGATAGATACTGATAGATACTGATATGATAGATACTGATATGATAGATACTGATAGATACTAATATATACTGATAGAAACTGATAGATAGATACTGATAGATACTGATAGATACTGATATGATAGATACTGATATGATAGATACTGATAGATACTGATAGATACTGATAGATACTGATAGATAGATACTGATAGATACTGATAGATACTGATATGATAGATACTGATATGATAGATACTGATAGATACTGATAGATACTGATAGATACTGAAAGATACTGATAGATACTGATAGATAGATACTGATAGATACTGATAGATACTGATAGATACTGATAGATACTGATAGATACTGATAGATACTGATATGATAGATACTGATATGATAGATACTGATAGATACTGATAGATACTGATAGATACCGATAGATACTGATAGAAACTGATAGATAGATACTGATAGATACTGATAGATACTGATATGATAGATACTGATATGATAGATACTGATATGATAGATACTGATAGATACTGATAGATAGATACTGATAGATACTGATAGATACTGAAAGATACTGATAGATACTGATATGATAGATACTGATATGATAGATACTGATAGATACTGATAGATACTGATAGATACTGATAGATACCGATAGATAGATACTGATAGATACTGATAGATACTGATAGATACTGATAGATACTGATAGATACTGATAGATACTGATAGATACTGATATGATAGATACTGATATGATAGATACTGATAGATACTGATAGATACTGATAGATACTGATAGATAGATATTGATAGATACTGATAGATAGATACTGATAGATACTGATAGATACTGATAGATACTGAAAGATACTGATAGATACTGATATGATAGATACTGATAGATACCGATAGATACTGATAGATACTGATAGATACTGATAGATAGATACTGATAGATACTGATAAATACTGATATGATAGATACTGATATGATAGATACTGATAGATACTGATAGATACTGATAGATACTGATAGATACTGATAGATACTGATAGATACTGATAGATACTGATAGATACTGATAGATACTGATAGATACTGATAGATACTGATAGATAGATACTGATAGATACTGATAAATACTGATATGATAGATACTGATATTATAGATACTGATAGATACTGATTGATACTGATAGATACTGATATGATAGATACTGATATGATAGATACTGATAGATACTGATAGATACTGATAGATAGATACTGATAGATACTGATAAATTTTGATATGATAGATACTGATAGATACTGATAGATACTGATAGATACTGATAGATACTGATAGATACTGATAGATACTGATAGATACTGATAGATACTGATAGATAGATACTGATAAATACTGATAGATACTGATAGATACTGATATGATAGATACTGATATGTTAGATACTGATAGATACTGATAGATACTGATAGATACTGATAGATACTGATAGATACTGATAGATACTGATTGATACTGATAGATAGATACTGATAGATACTGATAGATACTGATAGATACTGATAGATACTGATAGATACTGATAGATACTGATAGATACTGATAGATACTGATAGATACTGATAGATACTGATAGATACTGATAGATAGATACTGATAAATACTGATAGATACTGATAGATACTGATATGATAGATACTGATATGTTAGATACTGATAGATACTGATAGATACTGATAGATACTGAAAGATACTGATAGATACTGATATGATAGATACTGATATGATAGATACTGAAAGATACTGATAGATACTGATAGATACTGAAAGATACTGATAGATACTGATATGATAGATACTGATATGATAGATACTGATAGAAACTGATAGATACTGATGGATAGATACTGATAGATACTGATAGATACTGATAGATACTGATATGATAGATACTGATTTGATAGATACTGATAGATACTGATAGATACTGATAGATACTGATAGATACCGATAGATACTGATAGAAACTGATAGATAGATACTGATAGATACTGATAGATACTGATATGATAGATACTGATATGATAGATACTGATATGATAGATACTGATATGATAGATACTGATATGATAGATACTGATAGATACTGATAGATAGATACTGATAGATACTGAAAGATACTGATAGATACTGATATGATAGATACTGATATGATAGATACTGATAGATACTGATAGATACTGATAGATACTGATAGATACTGATAGATACCGATAGATAGATACTGATAGATACTGATAGATACTGATAGATACTGATATGATAGATACTGATATGATAGATACTGATAGATACTGATAGATACTGATAGATAGATACTGATAGATACTGATAGATAGATACTGATATGATAGATACTGAAAGATACTGATAGATACTGATATGATAGATACTGATAGATACCGATAGATAGATACTGATAGATACTGATAGATACTGATAGATACTGATATGATAGATACTGATATGAAAGATACTGATAGAAACTGATAGATACTGATAGATAGATACTGATAGATACTGATAGATACTGATATGATAGATACTGATTTGATAGATACTGATAGATACTGATAGATACTGATAGATACTGATAGATACTGATAGATACTGATAGATACTGATAGATAGATACTGATAGATACTGATAGATACTGATAGATACTGAAATGATAGATACTGATATGATAGATACTGATATGATAGATACTGATAGATACTGATAGATACTGATAGATACTGATAGATACTGATAGATACTGATAGATAGATACTGATAGATACTGATAGATACTGATATGATAGATACTGATAGATACTGATAGATACTGATAGATACTGATAGATACTGATAGATACTGATAGATAGATACTGATAAATACTGATAGATACTGATAGGATATAGATACTGATATGATAGATACTGATAGATACTGATAGATACTGATAGATACTGATAGATACTGATAGATACTGATAGATACTGATAGATACTGATAGATACTGATAGATACTGATAGATACTGATAGATAGATACTGATAGATACTGATAGATACTGATAGATACTGATAGATACTGATATGATAGATACTGATAGATACTGATAGATACTGATAGATACTGATAGATACTGATATGATAGATACTGATAGATACTGATAGATACTGAAAGATACTGATAGATACTGATATGATAGATACTGATATGATAGATACTGATAGAAACTGATAGATACTGATGGATAGATACTGATAGATACTGATAGATAGATACTGATAGATACTGATAGATACTGATAGATACTGATAGATACTGATATGATAGATACTGATAGATACTGATAGATACTGATATGATAGATACTGATATGATAGATACTGATAGATACTGATAGATACTGATAGATACTGAAAGATACTGATAGATACTGATAGATAGATACTGATAGATACTGATAGATACTGATATGATAGATACTGATATGAAAGATACTGATAGATACTGATAGATACTGATTGATACTGATAGATAGATACTGATAGATACTTATAGATACTGATATGATAGATACTGATATGATAGATACTGATATGATAGATACTGATAGATAGATACTGATAGATACTGATAGATACTGAAAGATATTGATAGATACTGATATGATAGATACTGATATGATAGATACTGAAAGATACTGAAAGATACTGAAAGATACTGATAGATACTGATATGATAGATACTGATAGAAACTGATAGATACTGATGGATAGATACTGATAGATACTGATAGATACTGATATGATAGATACTGATTTGATAGATACTGATAGATACTGATAGATACTGATAGATACTGATAGATACTGATAGATATTGATAGATAGATACTGATAGATACTGATAGATACTGATAGATACTGATATGATAGATACTGATATGATAGATATTGATAGATACTGATAGATACTGATAGATACTGATAGATACTGATAGATACTGATTGATACTGATAGATAGATACTGATAGATACTTATAGATACTGATATGATAGATACTGATATGATAGATACTGATATGATAGATACTGATAGATAGATACTGATAGATACTGATAGATACTGAAAGATATTGATAGATACTGATATGATAGATACTGATATGATAGATACTGAAAGATACTGATAGATACTGAAAGATACTGATAGATACTGATATGATAGATACTGATAGATACTGATAGATACTGATGGATAGATACTGATAGATACTGATAGATACTGATATGATAGATACTGATTTGATAGATACTGATAGATACTGATAGATACTGATAGATACTGATAGATATTGATAGATAGATACTGATAGATACTGATAGATACTGATAGATACTGATATGATAGATACTGATATGATAGATATTGATAGATACTGATAGATACTGATAGATACTGATAGATACTGATAGATACTGATAGATACTGATAGATACTGATATGATAGATACTGATATGATAGATACTGATAGATACTGATAGATACTGATAGATACTGATAGATACTGATAGATAGATACTGATAGATACTGATAGATACTGATATGATAGATACTGATATGATAGATACTGATAGATACTAATATATACTGATAGAAACTGATAGATAGATACTGATTGATACTGATAGATACTGATATGATAGATACTGATAGATACTGATAGATACTGATAGATACTGATAGATAGTGATAGATACTGATAGATAGATACTGATAGATACTGATAGATACTGATATGATATATACTGATATGATAGATACTGATAGATACTGATAGATACTGATAGATACTGATAGATACTGATAGATACTGATAGATAGATACTGATAGATACTGATAGATACTGAAAGATACTGATAGATACTGATATGATAGATACTGATATGATAGATACTGATAGATACTGATAGATACTGATAGATACCGATAGATACTGATAGAAACTGATAGATAGATACTGATAGATACTGATATGATAGATACTGATATGATAGATACTGATATGATAGATACTGATATGATAGATACTGATATGATAGATACTGATAGATACTGATAGATACTGATAGATACTGATAGATACTGATAGATACTGATATGATAGATACTGATATGATAGATACTGATAGATACTGATAGATACTGATAGATACTGATAGATACTGATAGATACTGATAGATACTGATAGATACTGATAGATACTGATATGATAGATACTGATATGATAGATACTGATAGATACTAATATATACTGATAGAAACTGATAGATAGATACTGATAGATACTGATAGATACTGATATGATAGATACTGATATGATAGATACTGATAGATACTGATAGATACTGATAGATACTGATAGATAGATACTGATAGATACTAATAGATACTGATATGATAGATACTGATATGATAGATACTGATAGATACTGATAGATACTGATAGATACTGAAAGATACTGATAGATACTGATAGATAGATACTGATAGATACTGATAGATACTGATAGATACTGATAGATACTGATAGATACTGATAGATACTGATAGATACTGATATGATAGATACTGATATGATAGATACTGATAGATACTGATAGATACTGATAGATACCGATAGATACTGATAGAAACTGATAGATAGATACTGATAGATACTGATAGATACTGATATGATAGATACTGATATGATAGATACTGATATGATAGATACTGATAGATACTGATAGATAGATACTGATAGATACTGATAGATACTGAAAGATACTGATAGATACTGATATGATAGATACTGATATGATAGATACTGATAGATACTGATAGATACTGATAGATACTGATAGATACCGATAGATAGATACTGATAGATACTGATAGATACTGATAGATACTGATAGATACTGATAGATACTGATAGATACTGATATGATAGATACTGATATGATAGATACTGATAGATACTGATAGATACTGATAGATAGATATTGATAGATACTGATAGATAGATACTGATAGATACTGATAGATACTGATAGATACTGAAAGATACTGATAGATACTGATATGATAGATACTGATAGATACCGATAGATACTGATAGATACTGATAGATACTGATAGATAGATACTGATAGATACTGATAAATACTGATATGATAGATACTGATATGATAGATACTGATAGATACTGATAGATACTGATAGATACTGATAGATACTGATAGATACTGATAGATACTGATAGATACTGATAGATACTGATAGATACTGATAGATACTGATAGATACTGATAGATACTGATAGATAGATACTGATAGATACTGATAAATACTGATATGATAGATACTGATATTATAGATACTGATAGATACTGATTGATACTGATAGATACTGATATGATAGATACTGATATGATAGATACTGATAGATACTGATAGATACTGATAGATAGATACTGATAGATACTGATAAATTTTGATATGATAGATACTGATAGATACTGATAGATACTGATAGATACTGATAGATACTGATAGATACTGATAGATACTGATAGATACTGATAGATACTGATAGATAGATACTGATAAATACTGATAGATACTGATAGATACTGATATGATAGATACTGATATGTTAGATACTGATAGATACTGATAGATACTGATAGATACTGATAGATACTGATAGATACTGATAGATACTGATTGATACTGATAGATAGATACTGATAGATACTGATAGATACTGATAGATACTGATAGATACTGATAGATACTGATAGATACTGATAGATACTGATAGATACTGATAGATACTGATAGATACTGATAGATAGATACTGATAAATACTGATAGATACTGATAGATACTGATATGATAGATACTGATATGTTAGATACTGATAGATACTGATAGATACTGATAGATACTGAAAGATACTGATAGATACTGATATGATAGATACTGATATGATAGATACTGAAAGATACTGATAGATACTGATAGATACTGAAAGATACTGATAGATACTGATATGATAGATACTGATATGATAGATACTGATAGAAACTGATAGATACTGATGGATAGATACTGATAGATACTGATAGATACTGATAGATACTGATATGATAGATACTGATTTGATAGATACTGATAGATACTGATAGATACTGATAGATACTGATAGATACCGATAGATACTGATAGAAACTGATAGATAGATACTGATAGATACTGATAGATACTGATATGATAGATACTGATATGATAGATACTGATATGATAGATACTGATATGATAGATACTGATATGATAGATACTGATAGATACTGATAGATAGATACTGATAGATACTGATAGATACTGATAGATACTGATATGATAGATACTGATATGATAGATACTGATAGATACTGATAGATACTGATAGATACTGATAGATACTGATAGATACCGATAGATAGATACTGATAGATACTGATAGATACTGATAGATACTGATATGATAGATACTGATATGATAGATACTGATAGATACTGATAGATACTGATAGATAGATATTGATAGATACTGATAGATAGATACTGATAGATACTGATAGATACTGAAAGATACTGATAGATACTGATATGATAGATACTGATAGATACCGATAGATAGATACTGATAGATACTGATAGATACTGATAGATACTGATATGATAGATACTGATATGAAAGATACTGATAGAAACTGATAGATACTGATATATAGATACTGATAGATACTGATAGATACTGATATGATAGATACTGATTTGATAGATACTGATAGATACTGATAGATACTGATAGATACTGATAGATACTGATAGATACTGATAGATACTGATAGATACTGATAGATAGATACTGATAGATACTGATAGATACTGATAGATACTGAAATGATAGATACTGATATGATAGATACTGATATGATAGATACTGATAGATACTGATAGATACTGATAGATACTGATAGATACTGATAGATACTGATAGATAGATACTGATAGATACTGATAGATACTGATATGATAGATACTGATAGATACTGATAGATACTGATAGATACTGATAGATACTGATAGATACTGATAGATAGATACTGATAAATACTGATAGATACTGATAGGATATAGATACTGATATGATAGATACTGATAGATACTGATAGATACTGATAAATACTGATAAATACTGATAGATACTGATAGATACTGATAGATACTGATAGATAGATACTGATAGATACTGATAGATACTGATAGATACTGATAGATACTGATATGATAGATACTGATAGATACTGATAGATACTGATAGATACTGATAGATACTGATATGATAGATACTGATAGATACTGATAGATACTGAAAGATACTGATAGATACTGATATGATAGATACTGATATGATAGATACTGATAGAAACTGATAGATACTGATGGATAGATACTGATAGATACTGATAGATAGATACTGATAGATACTGATAGATACTGATAGATACTGATAGATACTGATATGATAGATACTGATAGATACTGATAGATACTGATAGATACTGATAGATACTGATAGATACTGATAGATACTGATAGATAGATACTGATAGATACTGATAGATACTGATATGATAGATACTGATATGATAGATACTGATAGATACTGATAGATACTGATAGATACTGATAGATACTGATAGATACTGATAGATACTGATAGATACTGATAGATACTGATAGATACTGATAGATACTGATAGATAGATACTGATAGATACTGATAAATACTGATATGATAAATACTGATAGATACTGATATGATAGATACTGATATGATAGATACTGATATGATAGATACTGATAGATACTGATAGATACTGATAGATACTGATAGATACTGATAGATACTGATAGATACTGATAGATACCGATAGATAGATACTGATAGATACTGATATGATAGATACTGATATGATAGATACTGATAGATACTGATAGATACTGATAGATACTGATATGATAGATACTGATATGATAGATACTGATTTGATAGATACTGATAGATACTGATAGATACTGATAGATACTGATAGATAGATACTGATAGATACTGATAGATACTGATAGATACTGATAGATACTGATAGATACTGATATGATAGATACTGATATGATAGATACTGATAGATACTGATAGATACTGATAGATACTGATAGATACTGATAGATAGATACTGATAGATACTGATAGATACTGATATGATAGATACTGATATGATAGATACTGATAGATACTGATAGATACTGATAGATAGATACTGATAGATACTGATAGATACTGATATGATAGATACTGATATGATAGATACTGATAGAAACTGATAGATACTGATAGATAGATACTGATAGATACTGATAGATACTGATAGATACTGATATGATAGATACTGATTTGATAGATACTGATAGATACTGATAGATACTGATAGATACTGATAGATACTGATAGATAGATACTGATAGATACTGATAGATACTGATAGATACTGATAGATACTGATATGATAGATACTGATATGATAGATACTGATATGATAGATACTGATAGATACTGATAGATACTGATAGATACTGATAGATACTGATAGATACTGATATGATAGATACTGATATGATAGATACTGATAGATACTGATATATACTGATAGAAACTGATAGATAGATACTGATAGATACTGATAGATACTGATATGATAGATACTGATATGATAGATACTGATAGATACTGATAGATACTGATAGATACTGATAGATACTGATAGATACTGATAGATACTGATAGATACTGATAGATACTGATAGATACTGATAGATACTGATAGATAGATACTGATAGATACTGATAGATACTGATAGATACTGATAGATACTGATAGATACTGATAGATACTGATAGATACTGATATGATAGATACTGATAGATACTGATAGATACTGATAGATAGATACTGATAGATACTGATAGATACTGAAAGATACTGATAGATACTGATATGATAGATACTGATATGATAGATACTGATAGATACTGATAGATACTGAAAGATAATGATAGATACTGATAGATACTGATAGATACTGATAGATACTGATAGATACTGATAGATACTGATAGATACTGATTGATACTGATAGATACTGATATGATAGATACTGATAGATACTGATAGATACTGATAGATACTGATAGATACTGATAGATACTGATAGATACTGATAGATACTGATAGATAGATACTGATAGATACTGATAAATACTGATATGATAGATACTGATATGATAGATACTGATAGATACTGATAGATACTGATAGATACTGATAGATACTGATAGATACTGATAGATACTGATAGATACTGATAGATACTGATAGATACTGATAGATACTGATAGATAATGATAGATAGATACTGATAAATACTGATATGATACATACTGATATGATAGATACTGATAGATACTGATAGATACTGATAGATACTGATAGATACTGATAGATACTGATAGATACTGATATGATAGATACTGATATGATAGATACTTATATGATAGATACTTATATGATAGATACTGATAGATACTGATAGATACTGATAGATAGATACTGATAGATACTGATAGATACTGATATGATAGATACTGATATGATAGATACTGATAGATTCTGATAGATAATAATATATACTGATAGAAACTGATAGATAGATACTGATAGATACTGATAGATACTGATATGATAGATACTGATATGATAGATACTGATAGAAACTGATAGATACTGATAGATAGATACTGATAGATACTGATAGATACTGATAGATACTGATATGATAGATACTGATATGATAGATACTGATAGATACTGATAGATACTGATAGATACTGATAGATACTGATAGATAGATACTGATAGATACTGATAGATACTGATAGATACTGATAGATACTGAAATGATAGATACTGATATGATAGATACTGATATGATAGATACTGATAGATACTGATAGATACTGATAGATACTGATAGATACTGATAGATACTGATATGATAGATACTGATATGATAGATACTGATAGATACTGATAGATACTGATATATACTGATAGAAACTGATAGATAGATACTGATAGATACTGATAGATACTGATATGATAGATACTGATATGATAGATACTGATAGATACTGATAGATACTGATAGATACTGATAGATACTGATAGATACTGATAGATACTGATAGATACTGATAGATACTGATAGATACTGATAGATACTGATAGATAGATACTGATAGATACTGATAGATACTGATAGATACTGATAGATACTGATAGATACTGATATGATAGATACTGATAGATACTGATAGATACTGATAGATAGATACTGATAGATACTGATAGATACTGAAAGATACTGATAGATACTGATATGATAGATACTGATATGATAGATACTGATAGATACTGATAGATACTGAAAGATAATGATAGATACTGATAGATACTGATAGATACTGATAGATACTGATAGATACTGATAGATACTGATAGATACTGATTGATACTGATAGATACTGATATGATAGATACTGATAGATACTGATAGATACTGATAGATACTGATAGATACTGATAGATACTGATAGATACTGATAGATACTGATAGATAGATACTGATAGATACTGATAAATACTGATATGATAGATACTGATATGATAGATACTGATAGATACTGGTAGATACTGATAGATACTGATAGATACTGATAGATACTGATAGATACTGATAGATACTGATAGATACTGATAGATACTGATAGATACTGATAGATACTGATAGATAATGATAGATAGATACTGATAAATACTGATATGATAGATACTGATATGATAGATACTGATAGATACTGATAGATACTGATAGATACTGATAGATACTGATAGATACTGATAGATACTGATATGATAGATACTGATATGATAGATACTTATATGATAGATACTTATATGATAGATACTGATAGATACTGATAGATACTGATAGATACTGATAGATACCGATAGATAGATACTGATAGATACTGATAGATACTGATATGATAGATACTGATATGATAGATACTGATAGATACTGATAGATACTGATTTGATAGATACTGATAGATACTGATAGATACTGATAGATAGATACTGATAGATACTGATAGATACTGATAGATACTGATAGATACTGATAGATACTGATAGATACTGATATGATAGATACTGATATGATAGATACTGATAGATACTGATAGATACTGATAGATACTGATAGATAGATACTGATAGATACTGATAGATACTGATATGATAGATACTGATATGATAGATACTGATAGATACTAATATATACTGATAGAAACTGATAGATAGATACTGATAGATACTGATAGATACTGATATGATAGATACTGATATGATAGATACTGATAGATACTGATAGATACTGATAGATACTGATAGATAGATACTGATAGATACTGATAGATACTGATATGATAGATACTGATATGATAGATACTGATAGATACTGATAGATACTGATAGATACTGAAAGATACTGATAGATACTGATAGATAGATACTGATAGATACTGATAGATACTGATAGATACTGATATATACTGATAGATATGATATGATAGATACTGATATGATAGATACTGATAGAAACTGATAGATACTGATGGATAGATACTGATAGATACTGATAGATACTGATAGATACTGATAGATAGATACTGATAGATACTGATAGATACTGATAGATACCGATAGATAGATACTGATAGATACTGATAGATACTGATAGATACTGATATGATAGATACTGATAGATACTGATAGATACTGATAGATACTGATAGATACTGATAGATAGATACTGATAGATACTGATAGATACTGATATGATAGATACTGATATGATAGATACTGATAGATACTGATAGATACTGATAGATACTGATAGATACTGATAGATACTGATAGATACTGATAGATACTGATAGATACTGATAGATACTGATAGATACTGATAGATACTGATAGATACTGATAGATACTGATAGATACTGATAGATAGATACTGATAGATACTGATAGATACTGATATGATAGATACTGATATTATAGATACTGATAGATACTGATAGATACTGATAGATACTGATATGATAGATACTGATATGATAGATACTGATAGATACTGATAGATACTGATAGATAGATACTGATAGATACTGATAAATTTTGATATGATAGATACTGATAGATACTGATAGATACTGATAGATACTGATAGATACTGATAGATACTGATAGATACTGATAGATACTGATAGATACTGATAGATACTGATAGATAGATACTGATAAATACTGATAGATACTGATAGATACTGATATGATAGATACTGATATGTTAGATACTGATAGATACTGATAGATACTGATAGATACTGATAGATACTGATAGATACTGATAGATACTGATTGATACTGATAGATAGATACTGATAGATACTGATAGATACTGATAGATACTGATAGATACTGATAGATACTGATAGATAGATACTGATAGATACTGATAAATACTGATATGATAGATACTGATATGATAGATACTGATAGATAGATACTGATAAATACTGATAGATACTGATAGATACTGATAGATACTGATATGATAGATACTGATATGTTAGATACTGATAGATACTGATAGATACTGATAGATACTGATAGATACTGATAGATACTGATAGATACTGATAGATACTGATAGATAATGATAGATACTGATTGATACTGATAGATAGATACTGATAGATACTGATAGATACTGATAGATACTGATATGATAGATACTGATATGATAGATACTGATATGATAGATACTGATAGATAGATACTGATAGATACTGATAGATACTTACTGAAAGATATTGATAGATACTGATATGATAGATACTGATATGATAGATACTGAAAGATACTGAAAGATACTGAAAGATACTGATAGATACTGATATGATAGATACTGATAGAAACTGATAGATACTGATGGATAGATACTGATAGATACTGATAGATACTGATATGATAGATACTGATATGATAGATACTGATAGATACTGATAGATACTGATAGATACTGATAGATATTGATAGATAGATACTGATAGATACTGATAGATACTGATAGATACTGATATGATAGATACTGATATGATAGATATTGATAGATACTGATAGATACTGATAGATACTGATAGATACTGATAGATACTGATAGATACCGATAGATAGATACTGATAGATACTGATAGATACTGATATGATAGATACTGATATGATAGATACTGATAGATACTGATAGATACTGATAGATACTGATTTGATAGATACTGATAGATACTGATAGATACTGATAGATAGATACTGATAGATACTGATAGATACTGATAGATACTGATAGATACTGATAGATACTGATAGATACTGATATGATAGATACTGATATGATAGATACTGATAGATACTGATAGATACTGATAGATACTCATAGATAGATACTGATAGATACTGATAGATACTGATATGATAGATACTGATATGATAGATACTGATAGATACTAATATATACTGATAGAAACTGATAGATAGATACTGATAGATACTGATAGATACTGATATGATAGATACTGATATGATAGATACTGATAGATACTGATAGATACTGATAGATACTGATAGATAGATACTGATAGATACTGATAGATACTGATATGATAGATACTGATATGATAGATACTGATAGATACTGATAGATACTGATAGATACTGAAAGATACTGATAGATACTGATAGATAGATACTGATAGATACTGATAGATACTGATATGATAGATACTGATATGAAAGATACTGATAGAAACTGATAGATACTGATTGATACTGATAGATAGATACTGATAGATACTTATAGATACTGATATGATAGATACTGATATGATAGATACTGATATGATAGATACTGATAGATAGATACTGATAGATACTGATAGATACTGAAAGATATTGATAGATACTGATATGATAGATACTGATATGATAGATACTGAAAGATACTGAAAGATACTGAAAGATACTGATAGATACTGATAGATACTGATATGATAGATACTGATTTGATAGATACTGATAGATACTGATAGATACTGATAGATACTGATAGATATTGATAGATAGATACTGATAGATACTGATAGATACTGATAGATACTGATATGATAGATACTGATATGATAGATATTGATAGATACTGATAGATACTGATAGATACTGATAGATACTGATAGATACTGATTGATACTGATAGATAGATACTGATAGATACTTATAGATACTGATATGATAGATACTGATATGATAGATACTGATATGATAGATACTGATAGATAGATACTGATAGATACTGATAGATACTGAAAGATATTGATAGATACTGATATGATAGATACTGATATGATAGATACTGAAAGATACTGAAAGATACTGAAAGATACTGATAGATACTGATATGATAGATACTGATAGAAACTGATAGATACTGATGGATAGATACTGATAGATACTGATAGATACTGATATGATAGATACTGATTTGATAGATACTGATAGATACTGATAGATACTGATAGATACTGATAGATATTGATAGATAGATACTGATAGATACTGATAGATACTGATAGATACTGATATGATAGATACTGATATGATAGATATTGATAGATACTGATAGATACTGATAGATACTGATAGATACTGATAGATACTGATAGAAACTGATAGATACTGATATGATAGATACTGATATGATAGATACTGATAGATACTGATAGATACTGATAGATACTGATAGATACTCATAGATAGATACTGATAGATACTGATAGATACTGATATGATAGATACTGATATGATAGATACTGATAGATACTAATATATACTGATAGAAACTGATAGATAGATACTGATAGATACTGATAGATACTGATATGATAGATACTGATATGATAGATACTGATAGATACTGATAGATACTGATAGATACTGATAGATAGATACTGATAGATACTGATAGATACTGATATGATATATACTGATATGATAGATACTGATAGATACTGATAGATACTGATAGATACTGAAAGATACTGATAGATACTGATATATAGATACTGATAGATACTGATAGATACTGAAAGATACTGATAGATACTGATATGATAGATACTGATATGATAGATACTGATAGATACTGATAGATACTGATAGATACCGATAGATACTGATAGAAACTGATAGATAGATACTGATAGATACTGATATTATAGATACTGATATGATAGATACTGATATGATAGATACTGATATGATAGATACTGATATGATAGATATTGATAGATACTGATAGATACTGATAGATACTGATAGATACTGATAGATACTGATATGATAGATACTGATATGATAGATACTGATAGATACTGATAGATACTGATAGATACTGATAGATACTGATAGATACTGATAGATAGATACTGATAGATACTGATAGATACTGATATGATAGATACTGATATGATAGATACTGATAGATACTAATATATACTGATAGAAACTGATAGATAGATACTGATAGATACTGATAGATACTGATATGATAGATACTGATATGATAGATACTGATAGATACTGATAGATACTGATAGATACTGATAGATAGATACTGATAGATACTGATAGATACTGATATGATAGATACTGATATGATAGATACTGATAGATACTGATAGATACTGATAGATACTGATAGATACTGATAGATACTGATAGATAGATACTGATAGATACTGATAGATACTGATAGATACTGATAGATACTGATAGATACTGATAGATACTGATATGATAGATACTGATATGATAGATACTGATAGATACTGATAGATACTGATAGATACTGATAGATACTGATAGAAACTGATAGATAGATACTGATAGATACTGATAGATACTGATATGATAGATACTGATATGATAGATACTGATATGATAGATACTGATAGATACTGATAGATAGATACTGATAGATACTGATAGATACTGAAAGATACTGATAGATACTGATATGATAGATACTGATATGATAGATACTGATAGATACTGATAGATACTGATAGATACTGATAGATACCGATAGATAGATACTGATAGATACTGATAGATACTGATAGATACTGATAGATACTGATAGATACTGATAGATACTGATAGATACTGATATGATAGATACTGATATGATAGATACTGATAGATACTGATAGATACTGATAGATACTGATAGATAGATATTGATAGATACTGATAGATAGATACTGATAGATACTGATAGATACTGATAGATACTGATAGATACTGATAGATACTGATATGATAGATACTGATAGATACCGATAGATAGATACTGATAGATACTGATAGATACTGATAGATACTGATATGATAGATACTGATATGATAGATACTGATAGAAACTGATAGATACTGATATATAGATACTGATAGATACTGATAGATACTGATATGATAGATACTGATATGATAGATACTGATAGATACTGATAGATACTGATAGATACTGATAGATACTGATAGATACTGATAGATAGATACTGATAGATACTGATAGATACTGATAGATACTGAAATGATAGATACTGATATGATAGATACTGATAGATAGTGAAATGATAGATACTGATATGATAGATACTGATATGATAGATACTGATAGATACTGATAGATACTGATATATACTGATAGATACTGATAGATACTGATAGATACTGATAGATACTGATAGATAGATACTGATAGATACTGATAGATACTGATAGATACTGATAGATACTGATATGATAGATACTGATAGATACTGATAGATACTGATATGATAGATACTGATAGATACTGATAGATACTGAAAGATACTGATAGATACTGATATGATAGATACTGATATGATAGATACTGATAGAAACTGATAGATACTGATGGATGGATACTGATAGATACTGATAGATAGATACTGATAGATACTGATAGATACTGATAGATACTGATAGATACTGATAGATACTGATAGATACTGATAGATACTGATAGATACTGATATGATAGATACTGATAGATACTGATAGATACTGATAGATACTGATAGATACTGATAGATACTGATAGATACTGATAGATACTGATAGATAGATACTGATAGATACTGATAAATACTGATATGATAGATACTGATATGATAGATACTGATAGATACTGATAGATACTGATAGATACTGATAGATACTGATAGATACTGATAGATACTGATAGATACTGATAGATAATGATAGATAGATACTGATAGATACTGATAAATACTGATATGATAAATACTGATAGATACTGATAGATACTGATAGATACTGATAGATACTGATAGATACTGATAGATACTGATAGATACTGATATGATAGATACTGATATGATAGAAACTGATATGATAGATACTGATAGATACTGATAGATACTGATAGATACTGATAGATACTGATAGATACTGATAGATACTGATAGATACTGATAGATACTGATAGATAGATACTGATAGATACTGATAGATACTGATATGATAGATACTGATATGATAGATACTGATAGATACTGATTTGATAGATACTGATAGATACTGATAGATACTGATAGATAGATACTGATAGATACTGATAGATACTGATAGATACTGATAGATACTGATATGATAGATACTGATATGATAGATACTGATAGATACTGATAGATACGGATAGATACTGATAGATACTGATAGATACTGATAGATACTGATAGATACTGATATGATAGATACTGATATGATAGATACTGATAGATTCTGATAGATACTAATATATACTGATAGAAACTGATAGATAGATACTGATAGATACTGATAGATACTGATATGATAGATACTGATATGATAGATACTGATAGATACTGATAGATACTGATAGATAGATACTGATAGATACTGATAAATACTGATATGATAGATACTGATAGATACTGATAGATACTGATAGATACTGATAGATACTGATAGATACTGATAGATAGATACTGATAGATACTGATAGATACTGATAGATACTGATATGATAGATACTGATATGTTAGATACTGATAGATACTGATAGATACTGATAGATACTGATAGATACTGATAGATACTGATAGATACTGATAGATACTGATAGATACTGATAGATAGATACTGATAGATACTGATAGATACTGATAGATACTGATATGATAGATACTGATATGATAGATACTGATATGATAGATACTGATATGATAGATACTGATAGATACTGATAGATACTGATAGATAGATACTGATAGATACTGATAGATACTGATATGATAAATACTAATATGATAGATACTGATAGATACTGATAGATACTAATATATACTGATAGAAACTGATAGATAGATACTGATAGATACTGATAGATACTGATATGATAGAAACTGATATGATAGATACTGATAGATACTGATAGATACTGATAGATACTGATAGATACTGATAGATACTGATAGATACTGATAGATACTGATAGATACTGATAGATAGATACTGATACATACTGATAGATACTGATATGATAGATACTGATATGATAGATACTGATAGATAGATACTGATAGATACTGATAGATACTGGTAGATACTGAAAGATACTGATAGATACTGATTTGATAGATACTGATATGATAGATACTGATAGATACTGATAGATAATGATAGATACTGATAGATACTGATATGATAGATACTGATAGAAACTGATAGATACTGATAGATAGATACTGATAAATACTGATAGATACTGATAGATACTGATATGATAGATACTGATAGAAACTGATAGATACTGATGGATAGATACTGATAGATACTGATAGATACTGATATGATAGATACTGATTTGATACATACTGATAGATACTGATAGATACTGATAGATACTGATAGATAGATACTGATAGATACTGATAGATACTGATAGATACTGATATGATAGATACTGATATGATAGATACTGATAGATAGATACTGATAGATACTGATAGATACTGATAGATACTGATATGAAAGATACTGATATGATAGATACTGATAGATACTGATAGATACTGATAGATAGATACTGATAGATACTGATAAATACTGATATGATAGATACTGATATGATAGATACTGATAGATACTGATAGATACTGATAGATACTGATAGATACTGATAGATACTGATAGATACTGATAGATACTGATAGATAGATACTGATAAATACTGATAGATACTGATAGATACTGATAGATACTGATATGATAGATACTGATATGTTAGATACTGATAGATACTGATAGATACTGATAGATACTGATAGATACTGATAGATACTGATAGATACTGCTAGATACTGATTGATACTGATAGATAGATACTGATAGATACTGATAGATACTGATAGATACTGATATGATAGATACTGATATGATAGATACTGATATGATAGATACTGATAGATACTGATAGATAGATACTGATAGATACTGATAGATACTGAAAGATATTGATAGATACTGATATGATAGATACTGATATGATAGATACTGAAAGATACTGAAAGATACTGAAAGATACTGATAGATACTGATATGATAGATACTGATAGAAACTGATAGATACTGATGGATAGATACTGATAGATACTGATAGATACTGATATGATAGATACTGATTTGATAGATACTGATAGATACTGATAGATACTGATAGATACTGATAGATACTGATAGATACTGATAGATAGATACTGATAGATACTGATAGATACTGATAGATACTGATAGATACTGAAATGATAGATACTGATATGATAGATACTGATAGATACTAATAGATACTGATAGATACTGATAGATAGATACTGATAGATACTGATAGATACTGATATGATAGATACTGATAGATACTGATAGATACTGATAGATACTGATAGATACTGATAGATACTGATAGATACTGATAGATAGATACTGATAAATACTGAAAGATACTGATAGGATATAGATACTGATATGATAGATACTGATAGATACTGATAGATACTGATAGATACTGATAGATACTGATAGATACTGATAGATACCGATAGATAGATACTGATAGATACTGATAGATACTGATATGATAGATACTGATATGATAGATACTGATAGATACTGATATGATAGATACTGATAGATACTGATAGATACTGATATGATAGAAACTGATAGATACTGATAGATAGATACTGATAGATACTGATAGATACTGATAGATACTGATAGATACTGATATGATAGATACTGATATGATAGATACTGATAGATACTGATAGATACTGATAGATACTGATAGATACTGATAGATAAATACTGATAGATACTGATAAATACTGATATGATAGATACTGATATGATAGATACTGATAGATTCTGATAGATACTAATATATACTGATAGAAACTGATAGATAGATACTAATAGATACTGATAGATACTGATAGATACTGATATGATAGATACTGATATGATAGATACTGATAGAAACTGATAGATACTGATAGATAGATACTGATAGATACTGATAGATACTGATAGATACTGATATGATAGATACTGATTTGATAGATACTGATAGATACTGATAGATACTGATAGATACTGATAGATACTGATAGATACTGATAGATAGATACTGATAGATACTGATAGATACTGATAGATACTGAAAAGATAGATACTGATATGATAGATACTGATATGATAGATACTGATAGATACTGATAGATACTGATAGATACTGATAGATACTGATAGATACTGATAGATACTGATATGATAGATACTGATATGATAGATACTGATAGATACTGATAGATACTGATATATACTGATAGAAACTGATAGATAGATACTGATAGATACTGATAGATACTGATATGATAGATACTGATATGATAGATACTGATAGATACTGATAGATACTGATAGATACTGATAGATACTGATAGATACTGATATGATAGATACTGATTTGATAGATACTGATAGATACTGATAGATACTGATAGATACTGATAGATACTGATAGATACTGATAGATACTGATAGATACTGATATGATAGATACTGATATGATAGATACTGATATGATAGATACTGATATGATAGATACTGATAGATACTGATAGATAGATACTGATAGATACTGATAGATACTGATAGATACTGATAGATACTGATATGATAGATACTGATTTGATAGATACTGATAGATACTGATAGATACTGATAGATACTGATAGATACTGATAGATACTGATAGATAGATACTGATAGATACTGATAGATACTGATAGATACTGAAATGATAGATACTAATATGATAGATACTGATAGATACTAATAGATACTGATAGATACTGATATGATAGATACTGATAGAAACTGATAGATACTGATGGATAGATACTGATAGATACTGATAGATACTGATATGATAGATACTGATTTGATAGATACTGATAGATACTGATAGATACTGATAGATACTGATAGATATTGATAGATAGATACTGATAGATACTGATAGATACTGATAGATACTGATATGATAGATACTGATATGATAGATATTGATAGATACTGATAGATACTGATAGATACTGATAGATACTGATAGATACTGATAGATACCGATAGATAGATACTGATAGATACTGATAGATACTGATATGATAGATACTGATATGATAGATACTGATAGATACTGATAGATACTGATAGATACTGATATGATAGATACTGATAGATACTGATAGATACTGATAGATAGATACTGATAGATACTGATAGATACTGATAGATACTGATAGATACTGATAGATACTGATAGATACTGATATGATAGATACTGATATGATAGATACTGATAGATACTGATAGATACTGATAGATACTCATAGATAGATACTGATAGATACTGATAGATACTGATATGATAGATACTGATATGATAGATACTGATAGATACTAATATATACTGATAGAAACTGATAGATAGATACTGATAGATACTGATAGATACTGATATGATAGATACTGATATGATAGATACTGATAGATACTGATAGATACTGATAGATACTGATAGATAGATACTGATAGATACTGATAGATACTGATATGATAGATACTGATATGATAGATACTGATAGATACTGATAGATACTGATAGATACTGATAGATACTGATAGATACTGATAGATAGATACTGATAGATACTGATAGATACTGATATGATAGATACTGATATGAAAGATACTGATAGAAACTGATAGATACTGATTGATACTGATAGATAGATACTGATAGATACTTATAGATACTGATATGATAGATACTGATATGATAGATACTGATATGATAGATACTGATAGATAGATACTGATAGATACTGATAGATACTGAAAGATATTGATAGATACTGATATGATAGATACTGATATGATAGATACTGAAAGATACTGAAAGATACTGAAAGATACTGATAGATACTGAAAGATACTGATAGATACTGATATGATAGATACTGATAGAAACTGATAGATACTGATGGATAGATACTGATAGATACTGATAGATACTGATATGATAGATACTGATTTGATAGATACTGATAGATACTGATAGATACTGATAGATACTGATAGATATTGATAGATAGATACTGATAGATACTGATAGATACTGATAGATACTGATATGATAGATACTGATATGATAGATATTGATAGATACTGATAGATACTGATAGATACTGATAGATACTGATAGATACTGATTGATACTGATAGATAGATACTGATAGATACTTATAGATACTGATATGATAGATACTGATATGATAGATACTGATATGATAGATACTGATAGATAGATACTGATAGATACTGATAGATACTGAAAGATATTGATAGATACTGATATGATAGATACTGATATGATAGATACTGAAAGATACTGAAAGATACTGAAAGATACTGATAGATACTGATATGATAGATACTGATAGAAACTGATAGATACTGATGGATAGATACTGATAGATACTGATAGATACTGATATGATAGATACTGATTTGATAGATACTGATAGATACTGATAGATACTGATAGATACTGATAGATACTGATAGATAGATACTGATAGATACTGATAGATACTGATAGATACTGATATGATAGATACTGATATGATAGATACTGATAGATACTGATAGATACTGATAGATACTGATAGATACTGATAGATACTGATAGATACTGATATGATAGATACTGATATGATAGATACTGATAGATACTGATAGATACTGATAGATACTGATAGATACTGATAGATAGATACTGATAGATACTGATAGATACTGATATGATAGATACTGATATGATAGATACTGATAGATACTAATATATACTGATAGAAACTGATAGATAGATACTGATAGATACTGATAGATACTGATATGATAGATACTGATATGATAGATACTGATAGATACTGATAGATACTGATAGATACTGATAGAAAGATACTGATAGATACTGATAGATACTGATATGATATATACTGATATGATAGATACTGATAGATACTGATAGATACTGATAGATACTGAAAGATACTGATAGATACTGATAGATAGATACTGATAGATACTGATAGATACTGAAAGATACTGATAGATACTGATATGATAGATACTGATATGATAGATACTGATAGATACTGATAGATACTGATAGATACCGATAGATACTGATAGAAACTGATAGATAGATACTGATAGATACTGATATGATAGATACTGATATGATAGATACTGATATGATAGATACTGATATGATAGATATTGATAGATACTGATAGATACTGATAGATACTGATAGATACTGATAGATACTGATATGATAGATACTGATATGATAGATACTGATAGATACTGATAGATACTGATAGATACTGATAGATACTGATAGATACTGATAGATACTCATAGATAGATACTGATAGATACTGATAGATACTGATATGATAGATACTGATATGATAGATACTGATAGATACTAATATATACTGATAGAAACTGATAGATAGATACTGATAGATACTGATAGATACTGATATGATAGATACTGATATGATAGATACTGATAGATACTGATAGATACTGATAGATACTGATAGATAGATACTGATAGATACTGATAGATACTGATATGATAGATACTGATATGATAGATACTGATAGATACTGATAGATACTGATAGATACTGAAAGATACTGATAGATACTGATAGATAGATACTGATAGATACTGATAGATACTGATAGATACTGATAGATACTGATAGATACTGATAGATACTGATATGATAGATACTGATATGATAGATACTGATAGATACTGATAGATACTGATAGATACCGATAGATACTGATAGAAACTGATAGATAGATACTGATAGATACTGATAGATACTGATATGATAGATACTGATATGATAGATACTGATATGATAGATACTGATATGATAGATACTGATAGATACTGATAGATAGATACTGATAGATACTGATAGATACTGAAAGATACTGATAGATACTGATATGATAGATACTGATATGATAGATACTGATAGATACTGATAGATACTGATAGATACTGATAGATACCGATAGATAGATACTGATAGATACTGATAGATACTGATAGATACTGATAGATACTGATAGATACTGATAGATACTGATAGATACTGATATGATAGATACTGATATGATAGATACTGATAGATACTGATAGATACTGATAGATACTGATAGATAGATATTGATAGATACTGATAGATAGATACTGATAGATACTGATAGATACTGATAGATACTGAAAGATACTGATAGATACTGATATGATAGATACTGATAGATACCGATAGATAGATACTGATAGATACTGATAGATACTGATAGATACTGATATGATAGATACTGATATGATAGATACTGATAGAAACTGATAGATACTGATAGATAGATACTGATAGATACTGATAGATACTGATATGATAGATACTGATTTGATAGATACTGATAGATACTGATAGATACTGATAGATACTGATAGATACTGATAGATACTGATAGATAGATACTGATAGATACTGATAGATACTGATAGATACTGAAATGATAGATACTGATATGATAGATACTGATAGATAGTGAAATGATAGATACTGATATGATAGATACTGATATGATAGATACTGATAGATACTGATAGATACTGATATATACTGATAGATACTGATAGATACTGATAGATACTGATAGATACTGATAGATAGATACTGATAGATACTGATAGATACTGATAGATACTGATAGATACTGATATGATAGATACTGATAGATACTGATAGATACTGATATGATAGATACTGATAGATACTGATAGATACTGAAAGATACTGATAGATACTGATATGATAGATACTGATATGATAGATACTGATAGAAACTGATAGATACTGATGGATAGATACTGATAGATACTGATAGATAGATACTGATAGATACTGATAGATACTGATAGATACTGATAGATACTGATAGATACTGATAGATACTGATAGATACTGATAGATACTGATATGATAGATACTGATAGATACTGATAGATACTGATAGATACTGATAGATACTGATAGATACTGATAGATACTGATAGATACTGATAGATAGATACTGATAGATACTGATAAATACTGATATGATAGATACTGATATGATAGATACTGATAGATACTGATAGATACTGATAGATACTGATAGATACTGATAGATACTGATAGATACTGATAGATACTGATAGATAATGATAGATAGATACTGATAGATACTGATAGATACTGATATGATAAATACTGATAGATACTGATAGATACTGATAGATACTGATAGATACTGATAGATACTGATAGATACTGATAGATACTGATATGATAGATACTGATATGATAGAAACTGATATGATAGATACTGATAGATACTGATAGATACTGATAGATACTGATAGATACTGATAGATACTGATAGATACTGATAGATACTGATAGATACTGATAGATACCGATAGATAGATACTGATAGATACTGATAGATACTGATATGATAGATACTGATATGATAGATACTGATAGATACTGATTTGATAGATACTGATAGATACTGATAGATACTGATAGATAGATACTGATAGATACTGATAGATACTGATAGATACTGATAGATACTGATATGATAGATACTGATATGATAGATACTGATAGATACTGATAGATACGGATAGATACTGATAGATACTGATAGATACTGATAGATACTGATAGATACTGATATGATAGATACTGATATGATAGATACTGATAGATACTGATAGATACTAATATATACTGATAGAAACTGATAGATAGATACTGATAGATACTGATAGATACTGATATGATAGATACTGATATGATAGATACTGATAGATACTGATAGATACTGATAGATAGATACTGATAGATACTGATAAATACTGATATGATAGATACTGATAGATACTGATAGATACTGATAGATACTGATAGATACTGATAGATACTGATAGATAGATACTGATAGATACTGATAGATACTGATAGATACTGATATGATAGATACTGATATGTTAGATACTGATAGATACTGATAGATACTGATAGATACTGATAGATACTGATAGATACTGATAGATACTGATAGATACTGATTGATACTGATAGATAGATACTGATAGATACTGATAGATACTGATAGATACTGATATGATAGATACTGATATGATAGATACTGATATGATAGATACTGATATGATAGATACTGATAGATACTGATAGATACTGATAGATAGATACTGATAGATACTGATAGATACTGATAGATACTGATATGATAAATACTAATATGATAGATACTGATAGATACTGATAGATACTAATATATACTGATAGAAACTGATAGATAGATACTGATAGATACTGATAGATACTGATATGATAGAAACTGATATGATAGATACTGATAGATACTGATAGATACTGATAGATACTGATAGATACTGATAGATACTGATAGATACTGATAGATACTGATAGATACTGATAGATAGATACTGATAGATACTGATAGATACTGATATGATAGATACTGATATGATAGATACTGATAGATAGATACTGATAGATACTGATAGATACTGGTAGATACTGAAAGATACTGATAGATACTGATATGATAGATACTGATATGATAGATACTGATAGATACTGATAGATACTGATAGATACTGATAGATACTGATATGATAGATACTGATAGATACTGATAGATACTGATAGATAGATACTGATAAATACTGATAGATACTGATAGATACTGATATGATAGATACTGATAGAAACTGATAGATACTGATGGATAGATACTGATAGATACTGATAGATACTGATATGATAGATACTGATTTGATACATACTGATAGATACTGATAGATACTGATAGATACTGATAGATAGATACTGATAGATACTGATAGATACTGATAGATACTGATATGATAGATACTGATATGATAGATACTGATAGATAGATACTGATAGATACTGATAGATACTGATAGATACTGATATGAAAGATACTGATATGATAGATACTGATAGATACTGATAGATACTGATAGATAGATACTGATAGATACTGATAAATACTGATATGATAGATACTGATATGATAGATACTGATAGATACTGATAGATACTGATATATACTGATAGATACTGATAGATACTGATAGATACTGATAGATAGATACTGATAAATACTGATAGATACTGATAGATACTGATAGATACTGATATGATAGATACTGATATGTTAGATACTGATAGATACTGATAGATACTGATAGATACTGATAGATACTGATAGATACTGATAGATACTGATAGATACTGCTAGATACTGATTGATACTGATAGATAGATACTGATAGATACTGATAGATACTGATAGATACTGATATGATAGATACTGATATGATAGATACTGATATGATAGATACTGATAGATACTGATAGATAGATACTGATAGATACTGATAGATACTGAAAGATATTGATAGATACTGATATGATAGATACTGATATGATAGATACTGAAAGATACTGAAAGATACTGAAAGATACTGATAGATACTGATAGAAACTGATAGATACTGATGGATAGATACTGATAGATACTGATAGATACTGATATGATAGATACTGATTTGATAGATACTGATAGATACTGATAGATACTGATAGATACTGATAGATACTGATAGATACTGATAGATAGATACTGATAGATACTGATAGATACTGATAGATACTGATAGATACTGAAATGATAGATACTGATATGATAGATACTGATAGATACTAATAGATACTGATAGATACTGATAGATAGATACTGATAGATACTGATAGATACTGATATGATAGATACTGATAGATACTGATAGATACTGATAGATACTGATAGATACTGATAGATACTGATAGATAGATACTGATAAATACTGAAAGATACTGATAGGATATAGATACTGATATGATAGATACTGATAGATACTGATAGATACTGATAGATACTGATAGATACTGATAGATACTGATAGATACCGATAGATAGATACTGATAGATACTGATAGATACTGATATGATAGATACTGATATGATAGATACTGATAGATACTGATATGATAGATACTGATAGATACTGATAGATACTGATTTGATAGAAACTGATAGATACTGATAGATAGATACTGATAGATACTGATAGATACTGATAGATACTGATAGATACTGATATGATAGATACTGATATGATAGATACTGATAGATACTGATAGATACTGATAGATACTGATAGATACTGATAGATACTGATAGATAAATACTGATAGATACTGATAAATACTGATATGATAGATACTGATATGATAGATACTGATAGATTCTGATAGATACTAATATATACTGATAGAAACTGATAGATAGATACTAATAGATACTGATAGATACTGATAGATACTGATATGATAGATACTGATATGATAGATACTGATAGAAACTGATAGATACTGATAGATAGATACTGATAGATACTGATAGATACTGATATGATAGATACTGATTTGATAGATACTGATAGATACTGATAGATACTGATAGATACTGATAGATACTGATAGATACTGATAGATACTGATAGATAGATACTGATAGATACTGATAGATACTGATAGATACTGAAAAGATAGATACTGATATGATAGATACTGATATGATAGATACTGATAGATACTGATAGATACTGATAGATACTGATAGATACTGATAGATACTGATAGATACTGATATGATAGATACTGATATGATAGATACTGATAGATACTGATAGATACTGATATATACTGATAGAAACTGATAGATAGATACTGATAGATACTGATAGATACTGATATGATAGATACTGATATGATAGATACTGATAGATACTGATAGATACTGATAGATACTGATAGATACTGATAGATACTGATATGATAGATACTGATTTGATAGATACTGATAGATACTGATAGATACTGATAGATACTGATAGATACTGATAGATACTGATAGATACTGATAGATACTGATATGATAGATACTGATATGATAGATACTGATATGATAGATACTGATATGATAGATACTGATAGATACTGATAGATAGATACTGATAGATACTGATAGATACTGAAAGATACTGATAGATACTGATATGATAGATACTGATTTGATAGATACTGATAGATACTGATAGATACTGATAGATACTGATAGATACTGATAGATAGATACTGATAGATACTGATAGATACTGATAGATACTGAAATGATAGATACTAATATGATAGATACTGATAGATACTAATAGATACTGATAGATACTGATAGATAGATACTGATAGATACTGATAGATACTGATATGATAGATACTGATAGATACTGATAGATACTGATAGATACTGATAGATACTGATAGATACTGATAGATAGATACTGATAAATACTGATAGATACTGATAGGATATAGATACTGATATGATAGATACTGATAGATACTGATAGATACTGATAGATACTGATAGATACTGATAGATACTGATAGATAGATACTGATAGATACTGATAGATACTGATAGATACTGATAGATACTGATATGATAGATACTGATAGATACTGATAGATACTGATATGATAGATACTGATAGATAATGATAGATACTGAAAGATACTGATAGATACTGATATGATAGATACTGATATGATAGATACTGATAGAAACTGATAGATACTGATGGATAGATACTGATAGATACTGATAGATATATACTGATAGATACTGATAGATACTGATAGATACTGATATGATAGATACTGATAGATACTGATAGATACTGATAGATACTGATAGATACTGATAGATACTGATAGATACTGACAGATACTGATAGATAGATACTGATAGATACTGATAAATACTGATATGATAGATACTGATATGATAGATACTGATAGATACTGATAGATACTGATAGATACTGATAGATACTGATAGATACTGATAGATACTGATAGATACTGATAGATACTGATAGATACTGATAGATACTGATAGATAATGATAGATAGATACTGATAGATACTGATAAATACTGATATGATAGATACTGATAGATACTGATAGATACTGATAGATACTGATAGATACTGATAGATACTGATAGATACTGATAGATACTGATATGATAGATACTGATATGATAGAAACTGATATGATAGATACTGATAGATACTGATAGATACTGATAGATACTGATAGATACTGATAGATACTGATAGATACTGATAGATACTGATAGATACTGATAGATACCGATAGATAGATACTGATAGATACTGATAGATACTGATATGATAGATACTGATATGATAGATACTGATAGATACTGATATGATAGATACTGATAGATACTGATAGATACTGATTTGATAGAAACTGATAGATACTGATAGATACTGATAGATAGATACTGATAGATACTGATAGATACTGATAGATACTGATAGATACTGATATGATAGATACTGATATGATAGATACTGATAGATACTGATAGATACTGATAGATACTGATAGATACTGATAGATAGATACTGATAGATACTGATAAATACTGATATGATAGATACTGATATGATAGATACTGATAGATTCTGATAGATACTAATATATACTGATAGAAACTGATAGATAGATACTGATAGATACTGATAGATACTGATATGATAGATACTGATATGATAGATACTGATATGATAGATACTGATAGAAACTGATAGATACTGATAGATAGATACTGATAGATACTGATAGATACTGATAGATACTGATATGATAGATACTGATTTGATAGATACTGATAGATACTGATAGATACTGATAGATACTGATAGATACTGATAGATAGATACTGATAGATACTGATAGATACTGAAAAGATAGATACTGATATGATAGATACTCATATGATAGATACTGATATGATAGATACTGATAGATACTGATAGATACTGATAGATACTGATAGATACTGATAGATACTGATAGATACTGATATGATAGATACTGATATGATAGATACTGATAGATACTGATAGATACTGATATATACTGATAGAAACTGATAGATAGATACTGATAGATACTGATAGATACTGATAGATACTGATATGATAGATACTGATATGATAGATACTGATAGATACTGATAGATACTGATAGATACTGATAGATACTGATAGATACTGATAGATACTGATAGATACTGATAGATACTGATAGATACTGATAGATACTGATAGATACTGATAGATACTGATAGATAGATACTGATAGATACTGATAGATACTGATAGATACTGATAGATACTGATATGATAGATACTGATAGATACTGATAGATACTGATAGATAGATACTGATAGATACTGATAGATACTGAAAGATACTGATAGATACTGATATGATAGATACTGATATGATAGATACTGATAGATACTGATAGATACTGAAAGATAATGATAGATACTGATATGATAGATACTGATATGATAGATACTGATAGAAACTGATAGATACTGATGGATAGATACTGATAGATACTGATAGATACTGATAGATACTGATAGATACTGATAGATACTGATAGATACTGATAGATACTGATATGATAGATACTGATAGATACTGATAGATACTGATAGATACTGATAGATACTGATAGATACTGATAGATACTGATAGATAGATACTGATAGATACTGATAAATACTGATATGATAGATACTGATATGATAGATACTGATAGATACTGATAGATACTGATAGATACTGATAGATACTGATAGATACTGATAGATACTGATAGATACTGATAGATACTGATAGATACTGATAGATACTGATAGATACTGATAGATAATGATAGATAGATACTGATAAATACTGATATGATACATACTGATATGATAGATACTGATAGAAACTGATTTGATAGATACTGATAGATACTGATAGATACTGATAGATAGATACTGATAGATACTGATAGATACTGATAGATACTGATAGATACTGATAGATACTGATAGATAGATACTGATAGATACTGATAGATACTGATATGATAGATACTGATATGATAGATACTGATATGATAGATACTGATAGATACTGATAGATACTGATAGATACTGATAGATACTGATAGATACCGATAGATAGATACTGATAGATACTGATAGATACTGATATGATAGATACTGATATGATAGATACTGATAGATACTGATAGATACTGATTTGATAGATACTGATAGATACTGATAGATAGATACTGATAGATACTGATAGATACTGATAGATACTGATATGATAGATACTGATATGATAGATACTGATAGATACTGATAGATACTCATAGATAGATACTGATAGATACTGATAGATACTGATATGATAGATACTGATATGAAAGATACTGATAGATACTGATAGATACTAATATATACTGATAGAAACTGATAGATAGATACTGATAGATACTGATAGATACTGATATGATAGATACTGATATGATAGATACTGATAGATACTGATAGATACTGATAGATACTGATAGATAGATACTGATAGATACTGATAGATACTGATATGATAGATACTGATATGATAGATACTGATAGATACTGATAGATACTGATAGATACTGAAAGATACTGATAGATACTGATAGATAGATACTGATAGATACTGATAGATACTGATAGATACTGATAGATACTGATAGATACTGATATGATAGATACTGATATGATAGATACTGATAGATACTGATAGATACTAATATATACTGATAGAAACTGATAGATAGATACTGATAGATACTGATAGATACTGATATGATAGATACTGATATGATAGATACTGATAGATACTGATAGATACTGATGGATAGATACTGATAGATACTGATAGATACTGATATGATAGATACTGATTTGATAGATACTGATAGATACTGATAGATACTGATAGATACTGATAGATACTGATAGATATTGATAGATAGATACTGATAGATACTGATAGATACTGATAGATACTGATATGATAGATACTGATATGATAGATATTGATAGATACTGATAGATAGATACTGATAGATACTGAAAGATACTGATAGATACTGATATGATAGATACTGATATGATAGATACTGAAAGATACTGATAGATACTGATAGATACTGAAAGATACTGATAGATACTGATATGATAGATACTGAAAGATACTGATAGATACTGATAGATACTGAAAGATACTGATAGATACTGATATGATAGATACTGATAGAAACTGATAGATACTGATGGATAGATACTGATAGATACTGATAGATACTGATATGATAGATACTGATTTGATAGATACTGATAGATACTGATAGATACTGATAGATACTGATAGATACCGATAGATACTGATAGATACTGATAGATACTGATAGATACTGATATGATAGATACTGATATGATAGATACTGATATGATAGATACTGATATGATAGATACTGATAGATACTGATAGATAGATACTGATAGATACTGATAGATACTGAAAGATACTGATAGATACTGATATGATAGATACTGATAAATACTGATAGATACTGATAGATACTGATAGATACGGATAGATAGATACTGATAGATACTGATAGATACTGATAGATACTGATAGATACTGATATGAAAGATACTGTATGATAGATACTGATAGATACTGATAGATACTGATAGATAGATATTGATAGATACTGATAGATAGATACTGATAGATACTGATAGATACTGATAGATACTGAAAGATACTGATAGATACTGATATGATAGATACTGATAGATACCGATAGATAGATACTGATAGATACTGATAGATACTGATAGATACTGATATGATACTGATAGATACTGATATGATAGATACTGATATGATAGATACTGATATGATAGATACTGATAGATAGATACTGATAGATACTGATAGATACTGAAAGATACTGATAGATACTGATATGATAGATACTGATATGATAGATACTGATAGATAGATACTGATAGATACTGATAGATATTGATAGATAGATACTGATAGATACTGATATGATAGATACTGATAGAAACTGATAGATACTGATGGATAGATACTGATAGATACTGATAGATACTGATAGATACTGATATGATAGATACTGATTTGATAGATACTGATAGATACTGATAGATACTGATAGATATTGATAGATAGATACTGATAGATACTGATATGATAGATACTGATATGATAGATATTGATAGATACTGATAGATACTGATAGATACTGATAGATACTGATAGATACTGATAGATACTGATAGATACTGATATGATAGATACTGATATGATAGATACTGATAGATACTGATAGATACTGATAGATACTCATAGATAGATACTGATAGATACTGATAGATACTGATAGATACTGATATGATAGATACTGATATGATAGATACTGATAGATACTAATATATACTGATAGAAACTGATAGATAGATACTGATAGATACTGATAGATACTGATATGATAGATACTGATATGATAGATACTGATAGATACTGATAGATACTGATAGATACTGATAGATAGATACTGATAGATACTGATAGATACTGATATGATAGATACTGATATGATAGATACTGATAGATACTGATAGATACTGAAAGATACTGATAGATACTGATAGATAGATACTGATAGATACTGATAGATACTGATAGATACTGATAGATACTGATAGATACTGATATGATAGATACTGATATGATAGATACTGATAGATACTGATAGATACCGATAGATACTGATAGAAACTGATAGATAGATACTGATAGATACTGATAGATACTGATATGATAGATACTGATATGATAGATACTGATATGATAGATACTGATATGATAGATATTGATAGATACTGATAGATACTGATAGATACTGATAGATACTGATAGATACTGATAGATACTGATATGATAGATACTGATATGATAGATACTGATAGATACTGATAGATACTGATAGATACTGATAGATACTCATAGATAGATACTGATAGATACTGATAGATACTGATATGATAGATACTGATATGATAGATACTGATAGATACTAATATATACTGATAGAAACTGATAGATAGATACTGATAGATACTGATAGATACTGATATGATAGATACTGATATGATAGATACTGATAGATACTGATAGATACTGATAGATACTGATAGATAGATACTGATAGATACTGATAGATACTGATATGATAGATACTGATATGATAGATACTGATAGATACTGATAGATACTGATAGATACTGAAAGATACTGATAGATACTGATAGATAGATACTGATAGATACTGATAGATACTGATAGATACTGATAGATACTGATAGATACTGATATGATAGATACTGATATGATAGATACTGATAGATACTGATAGATACTGATAGATACTGATAGATACTGATAGAAACTGATAGATAGATACTGATAGATACTAATAGATACTGATATGATAGATACTGATATGATAGATACTGATATGATAGATACTGATATGATAGATACTGATAGATAGATACTGATAGATACTGATAGATACTGAAAGATACTGATAGATACTGATATGATAGATACTGATATGATAGATACTGATAGATACTGATAGATACTGATAGATACTGATAGATACCGATAGATAGATACTGATAGATACTGATAGATACTGATAGATACTGATAGATACTGATATGATAGATACTGATATGATAGATACTGATAGATACTGATAGATACTGATAGATACTGATAGATAGATATTGATAGATACTGATAGATAGATACTGATAGATACTGATAGATACTGATAGATACTGAAAGATACTGATAGATACTGATATGATAGATACTGATAGATACCGATAGATAGATACTGATAGATACTGATAGATACTGATAGATACTGATATGATAGATACTGATATGATAGATACTGATAGAAACTGATAGATACTGATATATAGATACTGATAGATACTGATAGATACTGATATGATAGATACTGATTTGATAGATACTGATAGATACTGATAGATACTGATAGATACTGATAGATACTGATAGATACTGATAGATAGATACTGATAGATACTGATAGATACTGATAGATACTGAAATGATAGATAATGATATGATAGATACTGATATGATAGATACTGATAGATACTGAAATGATAGATACTGATATGATAGATACTGATATGATAGATACTGATAGATACTGATAGATACTGATAGATACTGATAGATACTGATAGATACTGATAGATACTGATAGATAGATACTGATAGATACTGATAGATACTGATAGATACTGATAGATACTGATAGATACTGATATGATAGATACTGATAGATACTGATAGATACTGATAGATACTGATATGATAGATACTGATAGATACTGATAGATACTGAAAGATACTGATAGATACTGATATGATAGATACTGATATGATAGATACTGATAGAAACTGATAGATACTGATGGATAGATACTGATAGATACTGATAGATAGATACTGATAGATACTGATAGATACTGATAGATACTGATAGATACTGATAGATACTGATAGATACTGATAGATACTGATATGATAGATACTGATAGATACTGATAGATACTGATAGATACTGATAGATACTGATAGATACTGATAGATACTGATAGATACTGATAGATAGATACTGATAGATACTGATAAATACTGATATGATAGATACTGATATGATAGATACTGATAGATACTGATAGATACTGATAGATACTGATAGATACTGATAGATACTGATAGATACTGATAGATAATGATAGATAGATACTGATAGATACTGATAAATACTGATATGATAAATACTGATAGATACTGATAGATACTGATAGATACTGATAGATACTGATAGATACTGATAGATACTGATAGATACTGATAGATACTGATATGATAGATACTGATATGATAGAAACTGATATGATAGATACTGATAGATACTGATAGATACTGATAGATACTGATAGATACTGATAGATACTGATAGATACTGATAGATACTGATAGATACCGATAGATAGATACTGATAGATACTGATAGATACTGATATGATAGATACTGATATGATAGATACTGATAGATACTGATAGATACTGATAGATACTGATTTGATAGATACTGATAGATACTGATAGATACTGATAGATAGATACTGATAGATACTGATAGATACTGATAGATACTGATAGATACTGATAGATACTGATATGATAGATACTGATATGATAGATACTGATAGATACTGATAGATACTGATAGATACTGATAGATACTGATAGATACTGATATGATAGATACTGATATGATAGATACTGATAGATTCTGATAGATACTAATATATACTGATAGAAACTGATAGATAGATACTGATAGATACTGATAGATACTGATATGATAGATACTGATATGATAGATACTGATAGATACTGATAGATACTGATAGATAGATACTGATAGATACTGATAAATACTGATATGATAGATACTGATAGATACTGATAGATACTGATAGATACTGATAGATACTGATAGATAGATACTGATAAATACTGATAGATACTGATAGATACTGATATGATAGATACTGATATGTTAGATACTGATAGATACTGATAGATACTGATAGATACTGATAGATACTGATAGATACTGATAGATACTGATAGATACTGATAGATACTGATTGATACTGATAGATAGATACTGATAGATACTGATAGATACTGATATGATAGATACTGATATGATAGATACTGATATGATAGATACTGATATGATAGATACTGATAGATACTGATAGATACTGATAGATAGATACTGATAGATACTGATAGATACTGAAAGATACTGATATGATAAATACTAATATGATAGATACTGATAGATACTGATAGATACTAATATATACTGATAGAAACTGATAGATAGATACTGATAGATACTGATAGATACTGATATGATAGAAACTGATATGATAGATACTGATAGATACTGATAGATACTGATAGATACTGATAGATACTGATAGATACTGATAGATACTGATAGATACTGATAGATACTGATAGATAGATACTGATACATACTGATAGATACTGATATGATAGATACTGATATGATAGATACTGATAGATAGATACTGATAGATACTGATAGATACTGGTAGATACTGATAGATACTGATTTGATAGAAAATGATATGATAGATACTGATAGATACTGATAGATAATGATAGATACTGATAGATACTGATATGATAGATACTGATAGATACTGATAGAAACTGATAGATACTGATAGATAGATACTGATAGATACTGATAGATACTGATAGATACTGATATGATAGATACTGATAGAAACTGATAGATACTGATGGATAGATACTGATAGATACTGATATGATAGATACTGATTTGATACATACTGATAGATACTGATAGATACTGATAGATACTGATAGATACTGATAGATAGATACTGATAGATACTGATAGATACTGATAGATACTGATAGATACTGATATGATAGATACTGATATGATAGATACTGATAGATAGATACTGATAGATACTGATAGATACTGATAGATACTGATATGATAGATACTGATAGATACTGATAGATACTGATAAATACTGATAGATAGATACTGATAGATACTGATAAATACTGATATGATAGATACTGATATGATAGATACTGATAGATACTGATAGATACTGATAGATACTGATAGATACTGATAGATACTGATAGATACTGATAGATAGATACTGATAAATACTGATAGATACTGATAGATACTGATAGATACTGATATGATAGATACTGATATGTTAGATACTGATAGATACTGATAGATACTGATAGATACTGATAGATACTGATAGATACTGATAGATACTGATAGATACTGATTGATACTGATAGATAGATACTGATAGATACTGATAGATACTGATAGATACTGATAGATACTGATATGATAGATACTGATATGATAGATACTGATAGATACTGATAGATAGATACTGATAGATACTGATAGATACTGAAAGATATTGAAAGATACTGATATGATAGATACTGATATGATAGATACTGAAAGATACTGAAAGATACTGAAAGATACTGATAGATACTGATATGATAGATACTGATAGATACTGATATGATAGATACTGATATGATAGATACTGATAGATACTGATAGATAGATACTGATAGATACTGATAGATACTGAAAGATATTGATAGATACTGATATGATAGATACTGATATGATAGATACTGAAAGATACTGAAAGATACTGAAAGATACTGATAGATACTGATATGATAGATACTGATAGAAACTGATAGATACTGATGGATAGATACTGATAGATACTGATAGATACTGATATGATAGATACTGATTTGATAGATACTGATAGATACTGATAGATACTGATAGATTCTGATAGATATTGATAGATAGATACTGATAGATACTGATAGATTCTGATAGATACTGATATGATAGATACTGATATGATAGATATTGATAGATACTGATAGATAGATACTGATAGATACTGATAGATACTGAAAGATACTGATAGATACTGATATGATAGATACTGATATGATAGATACTGAAAGATACTGATAGATACTGATAGATACTGAAAGATACTGATAGATACTGATATGATAGATACTGATATGATAGATACTGATAGATACTGATAGATTCTGATGGATAGATACTGATAGATACTGATAGATACTGATATGATAGATACTGATTTGATAGATACTGATAGATACTGATAGATACTGATAGATACTGATAGATTCCGATAGATACTGATAGAAACTGATAGATAGATACTGATAGATACTGATAGATACTGATATGATAGATACTGATATGATAGATACTGATATGATAGATACTGATATGATAGATACTGATATGATAGATACTGATAGATACTGATAGATAGATACTGATAGATACTGATAGATACTGAAAGATACTGATAGATACTGATATGATAGATACTGATATGATAGATACTGATAGATACTGATAGATACTGATAGATACTGATAGATACCGATAGATAGATACTGATAGATACTGATAGATACTGATAGATACTGATAGATACTGATATGATAGATACTGATATGATAGATACTGATAGATACTGATAGATAGATATTGATAGATACTGATAGATAGATACTGATAGATACTGATAGATTCTGATAGATACTGATAGATACTGAAAGATACTGATAGATACTGATAGATACTGATATGATAGATACTGATAGATACCGATAGATAGATACTGATAGATACTGATAGATACTGATAGATACTGATATGATAGATACTGATATGATAGATACTGATAGAAACTGATAGATACTGATATATAGATACTGATAGATACTGATATGATAGATACTGATTTGATAGATACTGATAGATACTGATAGATACTGATAGATACTGATAGATACTGATAGATACTGATAGATAGATACTGATAGATACTGATAGATACTGATAGATACTGATATGATAGATACTGATATGATAGATACTGATAGATACTGATAGATACTGATAGATAGATACTGATAGATACTGATAGATACTGATATGATAGATACTGATAGATACTGATAGATACTGATAGATACTGATAGATACTGATAGATAGATACTGATAAATACTGATAGATACTGATAGGATATAGATACTGATATGATAGATACTGATAGATACTGATAGATACTGATAGATACTGATAGATACTGATAGATACTGATAGATACTGATAGATACTGATAGATAGACACTGATAGATACTGATAGATACTGATAGATACTGATAGATACTGATATGATAGATACTGATAGATACTGATAGATACTGATATGATAGATACTGATAGATACTGATAGATACTGAAAGATACTGATAGATACTGATATGATAGATACTGATATGATAGATACTGATAGAAACTGATAGATACTGATGGATAGATACTGATAGATACTGATAGATAGATACTGATAGATACTGATAGATACTGATAGATACTGATAGATACTGATATGATAGATACTGATAGATACTGATAGATACTGATAGATACTGATAGATACTGATAGATACTGATATGATAGATACTGATAGATACTGATAGATACTGATAGATACTGATAGATACTGATAGATACTGATAGATACTGATAGATACTGACAGATACTGATAGATAGATACTGATAGATACTGATAAATACTGATATGATAGATACTGATATGATAGATACTGATAGATACTGATAGATACTGATAGATACTGATAGATACTGATAGATACTGATAGATAATGATAGATAGATACTGATAGATACTGATAAATACTGATATGATAGATACTGATAGATACTGATAGATACTGATAGATACTGATAGATACTGATAGATACTGATAGATACTGATATGATAGATACTGATATGATAGAAACTGATATGATAGATACTGATAGATACTGATAGATACTGATAGATACTGATAGATACTGATAGATACTGATAGATACTGATAGATACTGATAGATACTGATAGATAGATACTGATAGATACTGATAGATACTGATATGATAGATACTGATATGATAGATACTGATAGATACTGATAGATACTGATTTGATAGAAACTGATAGATACTGATAGATACTGATAGATAGATACTGATAGATACTGATAGATACTGATAGATACTGATAGATACTGATATGATAGATACTGATATGATAGATACTGATAGATACTGATAGATACTGATAGATACTGATAGATACTGATAGATAGATACTGATAGATACTGATAAATACTGATATGATAGATACTGATATGATAGATACTGATAGATTCTGATAGATACTAATATATACTGATAGAAACTGATAGATAGATACTGATAGATACTGATAGATACTGATATGATAGATACTGATATGATAGATACTGATAGAAACTGATAGATACTGATAGATAGATACTGATAGATACTGATAGATACTGATAGATACTGATAGATACTGATATGATAGATACTGATTTGATAGATACTGATAGATACTGATAGATACTGATAGATACTGATAGATACTGATAGATAGATACTGATAGATACTGATAGATACTGATAGATACTGAAATGATAGATACTGATATGATAGATACTGATATGATAGATACTGATAGATACTGATAGATACTGATAGATACTGATAGATACTGATAGATACTGATAGATACTGATAGATACTGATATGATAGATACTGATATGATAGATACTGATAGATACTGATAGATACTGATATATACTGATAGAAACTGATAGATAGATACTGATAGATACTGATAGATACTGATATGATAGATACTGATATGATAGATACTGATAGATACTGATAGATACTGATAGATACTGATAGATACTGATAGATACTGATAGATACTGATAGATACTGATAGATACTGATAGATACTGATAGATACTGATAGATACTGATAGATACTGATAGATACTGATAGATAGATACTGATAGATACTGATAGATACTGATAGATACTGATAGATACTGATAGATACTGATATGATAGATACTGATAGATACTGATAGATACTGATAGATACTGATAGATAGATACTGATAGATACTGATATGATAGATACTGATAGATACTGATATGATAGATACTGATATGATAGATACTGATAGATACTGATAGATACTGAAAGATAATGATAGATACTGATATGATAGATACTGATATGATAGATACTGATAGAAACTGATAGATACTGATGGATAGATACTGATAGATACTGATAGATACTGATAGATACTGATAGATACTGATAGATACTGATAGATACTGATAGATACTGATAGATACTGATAGATAGATACTGATAGATACTGATATGATAGATACTGATATGATAGATACTGATATGATAGATACTGATAGATACTGATAGATACTGATAGATACTGATAGATACTGATAGATACTGATAGATACTGATAGATACTGATAGATACTGATAGATACTGATAGATAATGATAGATAGATACTGATAAATACTGATATGATACATACTGATATGATAGATACTGATAGATACTGATAGATACTGATAGATACTGATAGATACTGATAGATACTGATAGATACTGATAGATACCGATAGATAGATACTGATAGATACTGATAGATACTTATATGATAGACACTGATATGATAGATACTGATAGATACTGATAGATACTGATAGATACTGATTTGATAGATACTGATAGATACTGATAGATACTGATATGATAGATACTGATAGATACTGATAGATACTGATAGATAGATACTGATAGATACTGATAGATACTGATATGATAGATACTGATATGATAGATACTGATATGATAGATACTGATAGATACTGATAGATACTGATAGATACTGATAGATACTGATAGATACCGATAGATAGATACTGATAGATACTGATAGATACTGATATGATAGATACTGATATGATAGATACTGATAGATACTGATAGATACTGATAGATACTGATATGATAGATACTGATAGATACTGATAGATACTGATAGATAGATACTGATAGATACTGATAGATACTGATAGATACTGATATACTCAGTATCTATCAGTATCTATCAGTATCTATCAGTATCTATCAGTATCTATCAGTATCTATCATATCAGTATCTATCATATCAGTATCTATCAGTATCTATCAGTATCTATAAGTATCTATCTATCGGTATCTATCAGTATCTATCAGTATCTATCAGTATTTATCAGTTTCTATCATATCAGTATCTATCAGTATCTATCAGTATCTTTCTATCAGTATCTATCAGTCTCTATCAGTATCTATCAGTATCTATCAGTATCTATCAGTATCTATCAGTATCTATCAGTATCTATCAGTATCTATCAGTATCTATCAGTATATATCAGTATCTATCAGTATCTTTCATATCAGTTTCTATCATATCAGTATCTATCAGTATCTATCAGTATCTATCTATCAGTTTCTATCAGTATATATTTGTATCTATCAGTATCTATCAGTATCTATCATATCAGTATTTATCATATCAGTATCTATCAGTATCTATCAGTATCTATCAGTATCTATCTATCAGTATCTATCAGTATCTATCATATCAGTATCTATCATATCAGTATCTATCAGTATCTATCAGTATCTATCTATCAGTATCAATCAGTATCTATCTATCAGTTTCTATCAGTATATATTAGTATCTATCAGTATCTATCATATCAGTATCTATCAGTATCTATCAGTATCTATCATATCAGTATCTATCATATCAGTATCTATCAGTATCTATCAGTATCTATCAGTATCTATCATATCAGTATCTATCATATCAGTATTTATCAGTATCTATCAGTATCTATCTATCAGTATCTATCAGTATCTATCAGTATCTATCATATCAGTATCTATCATATCAGTATCTATCAGTATCTATCAGTATCTATCAGTATCTATCAGTATCTATCAGTATCTATCAGTATCTATCTATCAGTATCTATCAGTATCTATTAGTATCTATCAGTATCTATCAGTATCTATCATATCAGTATCTATCATATCAGTATCTATCAGTATCTATCAATCGGTATCTATCAGTATCTATCAGTTTCTATCAGTATCTATCATATCAGTATCTTTCATATCAGTATCTATCAGTATCTATCAGTATCTATCATATCAGTATCTATCATATCAGTATCTATCAGTATCTATCAGTATCTATCAGTATCTATCAGTATCTATCAGTATCTATCTATCAGTATCTATCAGTATCTATTAGTATCTATCAGTATCTATCAGTATCTATCATATCAGTATCTATCAGTATCTATCAGTATCTATCAATCGGTATCTATCAGTATCTATCAGTTTCTATCAGTATCTATCATATCAGTATCTATCATATCAGTATCTATCAGTATCTATCTATCAGTATCTATCAGTATCTATCATATCAGTATCTATCATATCAGTATCTATCATATCAGTATCTATCAGTATCTATCAGTATCCATCAGTATCTATCAGTATCTATCAATCAGTATCTATCAGTATCTATCAGTATCTATCAGTATCTATCAGTATCTATCAGTATCTATCAGTATCTATCATATCAGTATCTATCATATCAGTATCTATCAGTATCTATCAGTATCTATCTATCAGTTTCTATCAGTATATATTAGTATCTATCAGTATCTATCATATCAGTATCTATCAGTATCTATCAGTATCTATCTATCAGTATCTATCAGTATCTATCAGTATCTATCAGTATCTATCAGTATCTATCAGTATCTATCATATCAGTATCTATCAGTATCTATCAGTATCTATCAGTATCTATCTATCAGTATCTATCAGTATCTATCATATCAGTATCTATCAGTATCTATAGAATAGAATAGAATAGAAAAAGTTTTATTCAAGATAACACATCATTACAATTCACAGCTATTAGATAAGTGTTAAAGACAGTGTACATAAGAGATGTGCATCCGAAATGGTCTCCACTCAGCAATGCTGTTGGCTTTGCTAGGTATAGCAATGCCCACGGCGCTGGTTTTCTGTGGAGCCAGAGGGACGGTTTCGCGGGACAGCATACTGAGCGACTTGTGTCAAAGACGAAGTATAAAATATATAAATGTGTATAATATGTGTATGTAAAATATATATATATATATATGTATAAATAAAAATATAATATAAATATTACGATAGTTTTTCGGAGTTAATATATTATATATTTTTATAATGTAGGTAGGCGGTTGATTTTTGACGGTAGACTTATACATATCAGCATTTTATTTTATCTCGAGGCAGCAGTACTCTGAGAGTCTAGAACATATTTTTTAAGTTTAGTTTTAAAGATACTTATTAAATTACAATCCTTAATAGGTGGTGGAAGATTGTTCCAACATTTCGTAGCGGCATACCGAAAGCTGCCACGAAATGCTGCAGTACTGTGCCTCGGACATATTAATCTGGAGCTGTGTCTAATCTGCCGTTCTGAAAATGTTAACTTATCAAATAAGTACTTGGGCTTCTTGCTGCGGTAAATACCAAAAAGAAGAGTGGCGAAGTGGAGGTTACGTCGTGCGCTCATATTTAATAACTTATTATTAATGAGATGCGGAGTTACGTGCGATCGAGGAGGTATGGGAAAACAAAACCGTGCGCAAGCGTTTTGAACGCGTTGTATAACCTTTTTAGTGCGAGCCAGCAAGCAATTCCCATACACCGTGTCAGCGTAGTTGAGTTTTGACAGTATTAAAGAGTCGCATAGCTTCACGCGCATATCTACACTGAGGTAATCACGTGCTTTGTAAAGGACCTTCAATCTGTAGAAACAATTTCGTGCCATTTCCAACACGTGATTTTCGAAGTGCAAGGAGCCATCCATCAGCAGTCCCAGATTGCGAGCTTCTGAGACCTGTTCCAGATTGCTCCCTGCAATGTTAACGCAAGGGTTTGAGGCGATTATCTGCTTTACTTGTTTCTTGGAACCCAATACAAGGAATTTCGACTTTGTGGGATTGAGGACTAAGCAATTATTTTCTGACCAATCGGCAATGCGACACAAATCTTCGTTCAATTTGGCTACAGCTTCGCGTGTGTCACCTGGCTTAAAAGATATAAAGAGTTGAAGATCATCTGCGTATATATGGTATTTGCAGTGTCTGATGTCATCAACTATATTTGCGCTGTATATATTGTAAAGCACTGGCCCCAGGATAGAACCTTGGGGCACACCTCTAAAGACTTCAAGTGATCCCGAAACTGATGTTACACCTTCAGCATTACGAACTTCAACAAGTTGAGACCGGTCAGCGAGATAGCTGGCAAACCATTTTACAGCTGAACTGCTAAAGCCATAATATGATAATTTTGATAACAAGATAGACGTATTAATTGAGTCAAATGCGCGAGAGAAGTCCAGGAGCGCTAATATAGTCCCTCTACCTTCATCTTGTGATGTCAGAATCTCGTCCACCACATCCAGTAATGCTGTGGAAGTGCTATGTCCTTTTCTAAAGCCTGATTGTCTATCCGGTAAGATACTACAGCTTTCCAGATATTCTGTCAATTGTATGCAAACCGCTTTCTCAAGAATTTTAGATAGGAAAGGTAATATACTTATTGGTCTCAGGTCTTTGTAATTTGATGGATTAGGTATTTTAGGAATAGGCCGGACTTTTGCAATTTTCCACATATCTGGAAATACACTAGTATCTATTGATTTATTTACAATGTCCGTGATTACACCTAATGTACTGGGAAGCGTTAGTAGTACCATATCTAAAGAAATGCCATCAATGCCTATAGCATTTGTGGAAATTGATTTTATGATGTTAGCTACCATATTCGTGCTGACAGGCTTTAGGTTGAAAACAGCAGAGCTAAATCGATTAGATTCGAGATATGCTATATACGTTTGATCCACATTATTGTTGCCAGGTATATCAAGAAAGTGTGAGTTTATAAGGTCTGGATCAGAGAGATGGGAGGGTAATTCTAAGTCTTTCGACTTAAAGTCGATTAGATTATTTTTTAAATTTTTCCAGAGTTTTCTCGGATTGTTTATATTATTATTAATGTGACTCTGATAAAACGCACGTTGTTCATGATAAAGAGCGACATTCACTAAGCTTTTCAAATCTTTGTAATATTTTTTATGGCTGTCTTGTTTTGTACGGCGATATTTGGCGTGGGCATTGTCTCTCAACCTCATCATTTCCTTAATATTAGGTGTAATCCAAGGATTTACATGTTCTTTGATCTGAACTGTTTTTAAAGGTGCGTAAGTGTCAAAAATGTCTAAAATGCAGTCGTTAAACTTTATCACTGTGTCATTGACAGAGACAGAGCCCGAGTCCAACTCCTCCCAGTTTATCCTTTCAGTTGTTTTATTGAGATCATTTAAGTCTATGTCTTTAATTGGCCTGTACGATACAATTTTAGGAGCTGGTTTGATTTTTTTAATATTTAACTGACATGTGATGAAAGCATGATTGCTGAGATCAGGAATATAATTGACAGATAAGTTAGAAACAGTCGTATTGCAACAGATAACATCGATTAGAGTCTCGCTATGTTCCGTGAAATGCGTCGGTTCATTGACATGCTGTGATAAATGCATATAATCCAGAAAATTCACTAATTTTTTTGAATTACCATCTTGTTTATTTAAAATATTAATGTTAAAATCCCCTAGCAACATAGTGTAATCAAACATCGCAAAAGAAGTCAAGGAATCACTAAGAGCGTCCAAAAATTTGTCAACGTCAAACCATGGGGGCCGATACGCAGTTCCAATGGCTATCCTAAGACCATTGATACTTAAACTGAGCCACATTTGTTCCACTAACGGTGCAATCGGGTGGTGGAGCCGCCGCGCGTTGATGCCACACCTGAGATACGCGCCAACACCGCCACCGCGCGCGCGCGTGCCTGCGGCGTCGCGCGGCACGTGCCTCAGCCGGTACCCAGGCGGCGCCGGCGCACGGGCCTCTTCACCGCTCCTGATCCACGTTTCATTGATCATCATTATATCTACATCGTAACGCGACATCGCCACTAGAAACTCCGTGTGCCGCGTGCCGAGCGAGCCGGGGTTTAGAAGTCCACAAGTCAGATTTTTGCTTTTAATAAATTGTATGACGAAAGAAAATACGAGTTCAGTATACTTACAGTTCAGCAGATAAAATCTTAGGTGTGTCACGTGGCGCCAGTCAGAGGTGACGGAGAAATAAAAACTTAATTGTGTGAACAATTGCAACCTCCTTTTTTCTACCCGATTAAATGTTGAAATAATTATTTTGTGTCTTATTGAGAAAGCATAATTGTCACAATATCTAAAATTGGCCGCCAACCATATATACATACGTGGATAAATAAAACAACATAGTAAATACCATGCAATTATTATTTCTATATACATATTATAAGTCTTGATATATATTATATTATTATTGTAATTATTATCAATCCGGGAATGGATTCTACTGGTACACATATTTTTATAAGTAAATTGACAAGTTGCGCAGTACACCTTCCATAAAATTAAACAATCGGCTATTACAGCACTATTTCTTAAAATAGAACTATGTAATTTACAAAGTTCTATTTTAAGAAACAGTGCACTTAAAAAATACACATATATAGCACGTAAATTATAGACGAGACATAGATAATATATGCAGTTGTAAACAGGATACACTAAGTACATCCAGCAGCCGTCGTACAAAAAACCTGTTGGAATTCAGCCTCTGTGCGAATACGTTTGGGCGTCTCGTTTCCGCTGCGTCGCACAAAGATAACCCCGTCGCGGGTCCACGGGCGAAGCCATTGCCGATCCTTTGTCTCCTGCCGCACCAGGAACAGTAGCTGTCGGTTTGTTTTAGTAAGCCGTTCGTTGACAAAAAACCGACAGACTACGCCGTCGTCCGCCCCAGGCAGCTGGAACCCTCTAGTGTTGGCGCCGCGGCCGGCGCGGGCGGCGCTCAGCAGCCGCTCGCGCAGTTCGCGCCGCACCAACCGTAGCACCAGCACGCGAGGTCGCTCGTAGTCACCGGCTTCGAGCCAAGGACCCACGCGCATTGCGCTCACGATATCCCGCTGTTTGATGGTCACGCCCAGCTTGGTACCCACGAGCGACACGATGTTGATCGGGTCTTCATCGCTTGTTTCCGGCAGCCCCGATATTTCCAGGTCGTTGAGCAAGAGCGTTTGGTCTCGATGATTCAACTCCACCTTAAGTTGTTGTACGGTGTTAGCGAGTTCACTCGGTTCGTCGCAGCTCTTTTCACTTAGGCGTTGTTCTATAGTCGAAACTCGGTCTTCCACAACATCCATACGCTTGTCGAAATTTGTGAACGCAAGGGTCAGTGAGTCGATCTTTGCTGATAACTGTGACACACATTTATCAATCGTAGACTTTAAAACTTCTGTTAGTTCCAACTTTAGTTTATGGAAGTCATTGATAACAGCTCCTTTATTCTCCGATTTATCTTGCTGGCCTGACGACGAGGACTGTCCCGCTTTCACCGGGGCCGGCGGCTGGCTAGCACGCACTGGAGAAGGCGACCGAGCGCCCCGTACCGGCGTGTTTGTGTTGTCGGATTTTGGTTGTTTATTTCGACATTCCGGGCACTTCCAATGAGCTCTTTTGTTGATGTCCATTGAATTAAAAGACTTTTCGTCTAAGTTTGCACACACAAGGTCGTAATTCAGTTTGCACGACGAACAGCACAGGAATTGTCTGGTTTTGATAGAAGCCTTGCAACCCGCACAGGCTTTTAGCGAATTTCCACTTGTAGGCATCATGACGATATTCGTTAACGGCAACCGTATATATGTAAACAACGAACAAAAGGTTAAATCTGTTGAGGGTAAGCAAATAACTGCACACTTATTTTTCGCTATAAAAGTCTTATTGCTGCAGGATTCTTGATTAAAATGTACACAAAACACAGATTTTCTTCGTCAGTAATTACTTTTATACCGTTACACAAGCAAACTTTGTTTTAACAACTATTTTACAATAAAAAACCACGGAGCACTTAATAACGCGGCAACTCAGTTGCTATCCCGATCTACCCTCCATATCTATAGGTATCTATCAGTTCTAGATCTATAGGTATCTATCTATCAGTATATATCAGTTTCTATCAGTATCTATCATATCAGTATCTTTCATATCAGTATCTATCAGTATCTATCAGTATCTATCATATCAGTATCTATCAGTATCTATCAGTATCTATCTATCAGTATCTATCATATCAGTATCTATCATATCAGTATCTATCAGTATCTATCAGTATCTATCTATCAGTATCTATCAGTATCTATCAGTATCTATCAGTATCTATCATATCAGTATCTATCATATCAGTATTTATCAGTATCTATCAGTATCTATCTATCAGTATCTATCAATATCTATCAGTATCTATCAGTATCTATCAGTATCTATCAGTATCTATCAGTATCTATCAGTATCTATCAGTATCTATCAGTATCTATCAGTATCTATCAGTATCTATCAGTATCTATCATATCAGTATTTATCAGTATCTATCAGTATCTATCTATCAGTATCTATCAGTATCTATCAGTATCTATCATATCAGTATCTATCATATCAGTATCTATCAGTATCTATCAGTATCTATCAGTATCTATCAGTATCTATCAGTATCTATCAGTATCTATCATATCAGTATCTATCAGTATTTATCAGTATCTATCAGTATCTATCAGTATCTATCAAATCAGTATCTATCATATCAGTATCTATCAATATCTATCAGTATCTATCAGTATCTATCAGTATCTATCTATCAGTATCTATCAGTATCTATCAGTATCTATCAGTATCTATCAGTATCTATCAGTATCTATCAGTATCTATCAGTATCTATCAGTATCTATCTATCAGTATCTATCAGTATCTATCAGTATCTATTAGTTTCTATCAGTATCTATCAGTATCTATCATATCAGTATCTATCATATCAGTATCTATCAGTATCTATCAGTATCTATCTATCGGTATCTATCAGTATCTATCAGTATCTATCAGTATTTATCAGTTTCTATCATATCAGTATCTATCATATCAGTATATATCAGTATCTATCAGTATCTATCAGTATCTATCTATCAGTATCTATCAGTATCTATCATATCAGTATCTATCATATCAGTATCTATCAGTATCTATCTATCAGTATCTATCAGTATCTATCAGTATCTATCAGTATCTATCAGTATCTATACTGATCTATCATATCAGTATCTATCATATCAGTATCTATCAGTATCTATCAGTATCTATCAGTATCTATCTATCAGTATCTATCAGTATCTATTAGTATCTCTCAGTATCTATCAGTATCTATCATATCAGTATCTATCAGTATCTATCAGTATCTATCAGTTTCTATCAGTATATATTAGTATCTATCAGTATCTATCATATCAGTATCTATCAGTATCTATCATATCAGTATCTATCAGTATCTTTCTATCAGTATCTATCAGTATCTATCAGCATCTATCAGTATCTATCAGTATCTATCAGTATCTATCATATCAATATCTATCATATCAGTATCTATCAGTATCTATCTATCAGTATCTATCAGTATCTATCAGTATCTATCAGTATCTATCAGTATCTATCAAATCAGTATGTATCATATCAGTATCTATCAGTATCTATCAGTATCTATCAGTATCTATCCATCAGTATCTATCGGTTTCTATCAGTATCTATCATATCAGTATCTATCATATCAGTATCTATCAGTATCTTTCAGTATCTATCAGTATCTATCAGTATCTTTCAGTATCTTTCAGTATCTATCAGTATCTATCAGTATCTTTCAGTATCTTTCATATCAGTATCTATCATATCAGTATCTATCAGTATCTATCAGTATCTATCAGTATCTATCAGTATCTATCAGTATCTATCAGTATCTATCAGTATCTATCAGTATCTATCATATCAGTATCTATCATATCAGTATCTATCATATCAGTATCTATCAGTATCTATCAGAATCTATCTATCAGTATCTATCAGTATCTATCAGTATCTATCAGTATCTATCAAATCAGTATGTATCATATCAGTATCTATCAGTATCTATCAGTATCTATCAGTATCTATCCATCAGTATCTATCAGTTTCTATCAGTATCTATCATATCAGTATCTATCAGTATCTTTCAGTATCTATCAGTATCTATCAGTATCTTTCAGTATCTATCATATCAGTATCTATCAGTATCTATCTATCAGTATCTATCAGTATCTATCAGTATCTATCAGTATCTATCAGTATCTATCATATCAGTATCTATCATATCAGTATCTAGCAGTATCTATCAGTATCTATCTATCAGTATCTATCAGTATCTATCATATCAGTATCTATCAGTATCTATCAGTATCTATCTATCAGTATCTATCAGTATCTATCATATCAGTATCTATCAGTATCTATCAGTATCTATCTATCAGTATCTATCAGTATCTATCAGTATCTATCATATCAGTATCTATCAGTATCTATCAGTATCTATCTATCAGTATCTATCAGTATCTATCAGTATCTATCTATCAGTATCTATCAGTATCTATCAGTATCTATCAGTATCTATCAGTATCTATCAAATCAGTATCTATCATATCAGTATCTATCAGTATCTATCAGTATTTATCAGTATCTATCAGTATCTATCTATCAGTATCTATCAGTTTCTATCAGTATCTATCATATCAGTATCTATCAGTATCTATCAGTATCTATCATATCAGTATCTATCATATCAGTATCTATCAGTATCTTTCAGTATCTATCAGTATCTATCAGTATCTATCAGTATCTATCTATCAGTATCTATCAGTATCTATCATATCAGTATCTATCATATCAGTATCTATCAGTATCTATCAGTATCTATCTATCAGTATCTATCAGTATCTATCAGTATCTATCAGTATCTATCAGTATCTATCAGTATCTATCAGTATCTATCAGTATCTATCAGTATCTTTCATATCAGTTTCTATCATATCAGTATCTATTAGTATCTATCAGTATCTATCTATCAGTTTCTATCAGTATATATTTGTATCTATCAGTATCTATCAGTATCTATCATATCAGTATTTATCATATCAGTATCTATCAGTATCTATCAGTATCTATCAGTATCTATCTATCAGTATCTATCAGTATCTATCAGTATCTATCATATCAGTATCTATCAGTATCTAGCAGTATCTATCAGTATCTATCAGTATCTATCTATCAGTATCTATCAGTATCTATCAGTATCTATCAGTATCTATCAGTATCTATCAGTATCTATCAGTATCTATCAGTATCTATCAGTATCTATCAGTATCTATCAGTATCTATCTATCAGTATCTATCAGTATCTATCATATCAGTATCTATCATATCAGTATCTATCATATCAGTATCTATCAGTATCTATCAGTATCTATCTATCAGTATCTATCAGTATCTATCAGTATCTATCAGTATCTATCAGTATCTATCAGTATCTATCAGTATCTATCAGTATCTATCAGTATCTATCTATCAGTATCTATCAGTATCTATCAGTATCTATCAGTATCTATCATATCAGTATCTATTATATCAGTATCTATCAGTATCTATCAGTATCTATCAGTATCTATCAGTATCTATCAGTATCTATCAGTATCTCTCAGTATCTATCAGTATCTATCAGTATCTATCATATCAGTATCTATCATATCAGTATCTATCAGTATCTATCAGTATCTATCTATCAGTATCTATCTATCAGTTACTATCAGTATATATTAGTATCTATCAGTATCTATCATATCAGTATCTATCATTTCAGTATCTATCAGTATCTATCAGTATCTATCCATCAGTATCTATCAGTTTCTATCAGTATCTATCATATCAGTATCTATCATATCAGTATCTATCAGTATCTTTCAGTATCTATCAGTATCTTTCAGTATCTATCATATCAGTATCTATCAGTATCTATCTATCGGTATCTATCAGTATCTATCAGTAACTATCAGTATCTATCATATCAGTATCTATCATATCAGTATCTATCAGTATCTTTCAGTATCTATCAGTATCTATCAGTATCTATCTATCAGTATCTATCATATCAGTATCTATCATATCAGTATCTATCATATCAGTATCTATCAGTATCTATCAGTATCTATCTATCAGTATCTATCAGTATCTATCAGTATCTATCAGTATCTATCAGTATCTATCAGTATCTATCAGTATCTATCAGTATCTATCAGTATCTATCATATCAGTATCTATCATATCAGTAGGTTCCCCTCCGTTAGCCCGAAAAACTTTCATCCTAATTTCATTGGCCCTAATTTTGGTAACCCTAAAATCACTAACCCGAATTTTCATTCATCCTAATTAATGAATAGCCCTAATTTCAGGATTCCGAATTTTCATAATACCTAATTACTTCATACCGAATTCTCACTAGCCCTAATTTGCACTTAGCCGATTTTTTTAGACTACTAATATTATAATACCTAATAATGATAAAACCTAAATTTTATTAAACCTATTTATCTATAAACCTAAGGCGAGGGCTGCTCTCCCTCCGCGCCTCCGGTTTTGGAATAACACTAGGGTAGGACAGGCAAGACCACGTGGAGTCGGAATTGCCATACTCAGGGAGTGTATAGATGATTACCCAATTTTTTGTGTCCCCAGTCGTTTTATTACCATTCGCGTTTTTCCCCAAATTGCTTATTTTCCATTCGTCATTATGGCCGGCATTTAATTTCTTACACGTTTTTTTTTCTAATCGTATTTTTCGCTAAATGCATTTTTTTACCAGTCCGTATTGTTCACATACGTTCACTTCACCTGTACAACATATTCCTCAGAAGTCGGGTTTCGGGTCATAAAAAAAAAAATAACCTAAACCTAACCCAACCAAGTCGGGTTTCGGGTCATAAAAAAAAAATAACCTATACCTAACCCAACCAAGTCGGGTTTCGGGTCATAAAAAAAAAATTACCTAAACCTAACCCAACCAAGTCGGGGTTCGGGTCATAATTAAGGTAAAATTTGGTTTTTTTTTATGACCCGAAACCCGACTTGGCCAGATCCGACTTGGTTGGGTTAGGTTTAGGTTATTTACATGGGAATCTTTTGACGCTCCGCTCGCTTTGCTCGCTCCGCTATACATTGTCACAATAGAAACCTAACCTAACCTACAGTTTTCGGGGTTCAACTAATTCGATATTTGTCCAAATCCGTATTTTCTGTTTTAACGTAAAAATAGGTTTAATAATCTTTAGTACTATTGATATTTAGTGTCAGTAATGATTAGGTCTAATAATCATTAGGTGTGATAATTATTAGGTTATTTCATATTAGTATTGTTGACAATTAGTACAAATCATTATTAGAGTATTGGATTATTAGGTCTAACAACTAATTAGGGTATAAAAATTAGGTGATATGACATTAGGGCTAATGAAAATTAGAACTAACGTTGATAGGTGTAATAATATTAGCACTTGCGTTATTAGGTCAAGTAGGGGAGTACCATAACAGTATCTATCAGTATCTATCAGTATCTATCAGTATCTATCTATCAGTTTCTATCAGTATAAATTAGTATCTATCAGTATCTATCAGTATCTATCATATCAGTATCTATCAGTATCTCAGTATCTATCAGTATCTATCTATCAGTATCTATCAGTATCTATCAGTATCTATCAGTATCTATCAGTATCTATCAGTATCTATCAGTATCTATCAGTATCTATCAGTATCTATCATATCAGTATCTATCATATCAGTATCTATCAGTATCTATCAGTATCTATCAGTATCTATCAGTATCTATCTATCAGTATCTATCAGTATCTATCAGTATCTATCAGTATCTATCAGTATCTATCAGTATCTATCATATCAGTATCTATCATATCAGTATCTATCAGTATCTATCAGTATCTATCAGTATCTATCTATCAGTATCTATCAGTATCTATCAGTATCTATCAGTATCTATCAGTATCTATCAGTATCTATCAAATCAGTATCTATCATATCAGTATCTATCAGTATCTATCAGTATCTATCAGTATCTATCCATCAGTATCTATCAGTTTCTATCAGTATCTATCATATCAGTATCTATCAGTATCTTTCAGTATCTATCAGTATCTATCAGTATCTTTCAGTATCTATCATATCAGTATCTATCATATCAGTATCTATCAGTATCTTTCAGTATCTATCAGTATCTATCATATCAGTATCTATCATATAAGTATCTATCAGTATCTATCAGTATCTATCTATCAGTATCTATCTATCAGTATCTATCAGTTTCTATCAGTATCTATCATATCAGTATCTATCATATCAGTATCTATCAGTATCTATCTATCAGTATCTATCAGTATCTATCAGTATCTATCAGTATCTATCATATCAGTATCTATCATATCAGTATCTATCAGTATCTATCAGTATCTATCAGTATCTATCTATCAGTATCTATCAGTATCTATCAGTATCTATCAGTATCTGTCAGTATCTATCAGTATCTATCAGTATCTATCAGTATCTATCAAATCAGTATGTATCATATCAGTATCTATCAGTATCTATCAGTATCTATCAGTATCTATCCATCAGTATCTATCAGTTTCTATCAGTATCTATCAGTATCTTTCAGTATCTATCAGTATCTATCAGTATCTTTCAGTATCTATCATATCAGTATCTATCATATCAGTATCTATCATATCAGTATCTATCAGTATCTTTCAGTATCTATCAGTATCTATCAGTATCTATCAGTATCTATCTATCAGTATCTATCAGTATCTATCTATCAGTATCTATCAGTATCTTTCAGTATCTATCAGTATCTATCAGTATCTATCAGTATCTATCAGTATCTATCATATCAGTATCTATCATATCAGTATCTATCATATCAGTATCTATCAGTATCTATCAGTATCTATCAGTATCTATCAGTATCTATCAGTATCTATCCATCAGTATCTATCAGTTTCTATCAGTATCTATCATATCAGTATCTATCATATCAGTATCTATCAGTATCTTTCAGTATCTATCAGTATCTATCAGTATCTTTCAGTATCTATCATATCAGTATCTATCAGTATCTATCTATCAGTATCTATCAGTATTTATCAGTATCTATCAGTATCTATCAGTATCTATCATATCAGTATCTATCATATCAGTATCTAGCAGTATCTATCAGTATCTATCTATCAGTATCTATCAGTATCTATCAGTATCTATCATATCAGTATCTATCAGTATCTATCAGTATCTATCATATCAGTATCTATCAGTATCTATCAGTATCTATCAGTATCTATCATATCAGTATCTATCATATCAGTATCTATCAGTATCTATCAGTATCTATCTATCAGTATCTATCAGTATCTATCAGTATCTATCAGTATCTATCAGTATCTATCATTATCTATCAGTATCTATCAGTATCTATCATTTCAGTATCTATCATATCAGTATCTATCATATCAGTATCTATCATATCAGTATCTATCATTTCAGTATCTATCAGTATCTATCAGTATCTATCAGTATCTATCAGTATCTATCTATCAGTATCTATCAGTATCTATCAGTATCTATCAGTATCTATCAGTATCTATCAAATCAGTATCTATCATATCAGTATCTATCAGTATCTATCAGTATCTATCAGTATCTATCAGTATCAATCTATCAGTATCTATCAGTTTCTATCAGTATCTATCATATCAGTATCTATCATATCAGTATCTATCAGTATCTATCAGTATCTTTCAGTATCAATCAGTATCTATCAGTATCTATCAGTATCTATCATATCAGTATCTATCATATCAGTATCTATCAGTATCTTTCAGTATCTTTCAGTATCTATCAGTATCTATCAGTATCTATCTATCAGTATCTATCAGTATCTATCATATCAGTATCTATCATATCAGTATCTATCAGTATCTATCAGTTTCTTTCTATCAGTATCTATCAGTATCTATCAGTATCTATCAGTATCTATCAGTATCTATCAGTATCTATCAGTATCTATCAGTATCTATCAGTATCTATCAGTATCTATCAGTATTTATCAGTATCTATCAGTATCTTTCATATCAGTTTCTATCATATCAGTATCTATCAGTATCTATCAGTATCTATCTATCAGTTTCTATCAGTATATATTTGTATCTATCAGTATCTATCAGTATCTATCATATCAGTATTTATCATATCAGTATCTATCAGTATCTATCAGTATCTATCTATCAGTATCTATCAGTATCTATCAGTATCTATCATATCAGTATCTATCATATCAGTATCTATCATATCAGTATCTATCAGTATCTATCAGTATCTATCTATCAGTATCAATCAGTATCTATCTATCAGTTTCTATCAGTATATATTAGTATCTATCAGTATCTATCATATCAGTATCTATCAGTATCTATCAGTATCTATCATATCAGTATCTATCATATCAGTATCTATCAGTATCTATCAGTATCTATCATATCAGTATCTATCATATCAGTATTTATCAGTATCTATCAGTATCTATCTATCAGTATCTATCAGTATCTATCAGTATCTATCATATCAGTATCTATCATATCAGTATCTATCAGTATCTATCAGTATCTATCAGTATCTATCAGTATCTATCAGTATCTATCAGTATCTATCAGTATCTATCAGTATCTATCAGTATCTATCTATCAGTATCTATCAGTATCTATTAGTATCTATCAGTATCTATCAGTATCTATCATATCAGTATCTATCATATCAGTATCTATCAGTATCTATCAGTATCTATCAATCGGTATCTATCAGTATCTATCAGTTTCTATCAGTATCTATCATATCAGTATCTTTCATATCAGTATCTATCAGTATCTATCAGTATCTATCAGTATCTATCATATCAGTATCTATCATATCAGTATCTATCAGTATCTATCTATCAGTATCTATCATATCAGTATCTATCATATCAGTATCTATCAGTATCTATCAGTATCTATCAGTATCTATCTATCAGTATCTATCAGTATCTATCAGTATCTATCAGTATCTATCAGTATCTATCAGTATCTATCCATCAGTATCTATCAGTTTCTATCAGTATCTATCATATCAGTATCTATGAGTATCTTTCAGTATCTATCAGTATCTATCAGTATCTATCAGTATCTATCATATCAGTATCTATCATATCAGTATCTATCAGTATCTATCAGTATCTATCTATCAGTTTCTATCAGTATATATTAGTATCTATCAGTATCTATCATATCAGTATCTATCATATCAGTATCTATCAGTATCTATCAGTATCTATCAGTATCTATCTATCAGTATCTATCAGTATCTATCAGTATCTATCAGTATCTATCAGTATCTATCATATCAGTATCTATCAGTATCTATCAGTATCTATCAGTATCTATCAGTATCTATCAGTATCTATCAGTATCTATCAGTATCTATCAGTATCTATCAGTATCTATCAGTATCTATCTATCAGTATCTATCAGTATCTATCATATCAGTATCTATCAGTATCTATCAGTATCTATCAGTATCTATCTATCAGTATCTATCAGTTTCTATCAGTATCTATCATATCAGTATCTTTCATATCAGTATCTATCAGTATCTATCAGTATCTATCAGTATCTATCATATCAGTATCTATCAGTATCTATCAGAATCTATCTATCAGTATCTATCATATCAGTATCTATCATATCAGTATCTATCAGTATCTATCAGTATCTATCTATCAGTATCTATCAGTATCTATCAGTATCTATCAGTATCTATCATATCAGTATCTATCATATCAGTATTTATCAGTATCTATCAGTATCTATCTATCAGTATCTATCAATATCTATCAGTATCTATCAGTATCTATCAGTATCTATCAGTATCTATCAGTATCTATCAGTATCTATCAGTATCTATCAGTATCTATCAGTATCTATCAGTATCTATCAGTATCTATCAGTATCTATCAGTGTCTATCATATCAGTATCTATCATATCAGTATTTATCAGTATCTATCAGTATCTATCTATTAGTATCTATCAGTATCTATCAGTTTCTATCATATCAGTATCTATCAGTATCTATCAGTATCTATCAGTATCTATCAGTATCTATCAGTATCTATCAGTATCTATCATATCAGTATCTATTAGTATCTATCAGTATCTATCAGTATCTATCAGTATCTATCAGTATCTATCAGTATCTATCAGTATCTATCAGTATCTATCAGTATCTATCAGTATCTATCATATCAGTTTCTATCATATCAGTATCTATCAGTATCTATCAGTATCTATCTATCAGTTTCTATCAGTATATATTAGTATCTATCAGTATCTATCATATCAGTATCTATCATATCAGTATCTATCAGTATCTATCAGTATCTATCAGTATCTATCTATCAGTATCTATCAGTATCTATCAGTATCTATCAGTATCTATCAATATCTATCAGTATCTATCAGTATCTATCATATCAGTATCTATCAATATCTATCAGTATCTATCAGTATCTATCATATCAGTATCTATCATATCAGTATCTATCATATCAGTATCTATCAGTATCAATCAGTATCTATCAGTATCTATCAGTATCAAATATATCAGTATCTATCATATAAGTATCTATCAGTATCAAATATATCAGTATCTATCATATCAGTATCTATCAGTATCTTTCAGTATCTTCCAGTATCTATCAGTATCTATCTATCAGTATCTATCAGTATCTATCATATCAGTATCTATCATATCAGTATCTATCAGTATCTATCAGTATCTATCAGTATCTATCAGTATCTATCTATCAGTATCTATCAGTATCTATCAGTATCTATCAGTATCTATCAGTATCTATCATATCAGTTTCTATCAGTATCTATTAGTATCTATCAGTATCTATCAGTATCTACCATATCAGTATCTATCATATCAGTATCTATCAGTATCTATCAGTATCTACCATATCAGTATCTATCATATCAGTATCTATCAGTATCTATCAGTATCTATAAGTATCTATCTATCGGTATCTATCAGTATCTATCAGTATCTATCAGTATTTATCAGTTTCTATCATATCAGTATCTATCAGTATCTATCAGTATCTTTCTATCAGTATCTATCAGCATCTATCAGTATCTATCAGTATCTATCAGTATCTATCAGTATCTATCAGTATCTATCAGTATCTATCAGTATCTATCAGTATCTATCAGTATATATCAGTATCTATCAGTATCTTTCATATCAGTTTCTATCATATCAGTATCTATCAGTATCTATCAGTATCTATCTATCAGTTTCTATCAGTATATATTTGTATCTATCAGTATCTATCAGTATCTATCATATCAGTATTTATCATATCAGTATCTATCAGTATCTATCAGTATCTATCAGTATCTATCAGTATCTATCTATCAGTATCTATCAGTATCTATCATATCAGTATCTATCATATCAGTATCTATCAGTATCTATCAGTATCTATCTATCAGTATCAATCAGTATCTATCTATCAGTTCTATCAGTATATATTAGTATCTATCAGTATCTATCATATCAGTATCTATCAGTATCTATCAGTATCTATCATATCAGTATCTATCATATCAGTATCTATCAGTATCTATCAGTATCTATCAGTATCTATCATATCAGTATCTATCATATCAGTATTTATCAGTATCTATCAGTATCTATCTATCAGTATCTATCAGTATCTATCAGTATCTATCAGTATCTATCATATCAGTATCTATCATATCAGTATCTATCAGTATCTATCAGTATCTATCAGTATCTATCAGTATCTATCAGTATCTATCAGTATCTATCAGTATCTATCTATCAGTATCTATCAGTATCTATTAGTATCTATCAGTATCTATCAGTATCTATCATATCAGTATCTATCATATCAGTATCTATCAGTATCTATCAGTATCTATCAATCGGTATCTATCAGTATCTATCAGTTTCTATCAGTATCTATCATATCAGTATCTTTCATATCAGTATCTATCAGTATCTATCAGTATCTATCAGTATCTATCAGTATCTATCATATCAGTATCTATCATATCAGTATCTATCAGTATCTATCAGTATCTATCAGTATCTATCTATCAGTATCTATCAGTATCTATTAGTATCTATCAGTATCTATCAGTATCTATCATATCAGTATCTATCATATCAGTATCTATCAGTATCTATCAGTATCTATCAATCGGTATCTATCAGTATCTATCAGTTTCTATCAGTATCTATCATATCAGTATCTATCAGTATCTATCAGTATCTATCTATCAGTATCTATCAGTATCTATCATATCAGTATCTATCATATCAGTATCTATCATATCAGTATCTATCAGTATCTATCAGTATCCATCAGTATCTATCAGTATCTATCAATCAGTATCTATCAGTATCTATCAGTATCTATCAGTATCTATCAGTATCTATTAGTATCTATCAGTATCTATCATATCAGTATCTATCATATCAGTATCTATCAGTATCTATCAGTATCTATCTATCAGTTTCTATCAGTATATATTAGTATCTATCAGTATCTATCATATCAGTATCTATCAGTATCTATCTATCAGTATCTATCAGTATCTATCAGTATCTATCAGTATCTATCAGTATCTATCAGTATCTATCATATCAGTATCTATCAGTATCTATCAGTATCTATCAGTATCTATCAGTATCTATCAGTATCTATCTATCAGTATCTATCAGTATATATCATATCAGTATCTATCAGTATCTATAGGTATCTATCAGTATCTATCTATCAGTATATATCAGTTTCTATCAGTATCTATCATATCAGTATCTTTCATATCAGTATCTATCAGTATCTATCAGTATCTATCAGTATCTATCAGTATTTATCATATCAGTATCTATCAGTATCTATCAGTATCTATCTATCAGTATCTATCATATCAGTATCTATCATATCAGTATCTATCAGTATCTATCAGTATCTATCTATCAGTATCTATCAGTATCTATCAGTATCTATCAGTATCTATCAGTATCTATCATATCAGTATCTATCATATCAGTATTTATCAGTATCTATCAGTATCTATCTATCAGTATCTATCAATATCTATCAGTATCTATCAGTATCTATCAGTATCTATCAGTATCTATCAGTATCTATCAGTATCTATCAGTATCTATCAGTATCTATCAGTATCTATCAGTATCTATCATATCAGTATTTATCAGTATCTATCAGTATCTATCTATCAGTATCTATCAGTATCTATCAGTATCTATCATATCAGTATCTATCATATCAGTATCTATCAGTATCTATCAGTATCTATCAGTATCTATCAGTATCTATCAGTATCTATCATATCAGTATCTATCAGTATCTATCAGTATCTATCAGTATCTATCAAATCAGTATCTATCATATCAGTATCTATCAATATCTATCAGTATCTATCAGTATCTATCTATCAGTATCTATCAGTATCTATCAGTATCTATCAGTATCTATCAGTATCTATCAGTATCTATCAGTATCTATCAGTATCTATCAGTATCTATCAGTATCTATCTATCAGTATCTATCAGTATCTATCAGTATCTATTAGTTTCTATCAGTATCTATCAGTATCTATCATATCAGTATCTATCAGTATCTATCTATCGGTATCTATCAGTATCTATCAGTATCTATCAGTATTTATCAGTTTCTATCATATCAGTATCTATCATATCAGTATCTATCAGTATCTATCAGTATCTATCAGTATCTATCTATCAGTATCTATCAGTATCTATCATATCAGTATCTATCATATCAGTATCTATCAGTATCTATCTATCAGTATCTATCAGTATCTATCAGTATCTATCAGTATCTATCAGTATCTATCAGTATCTATCAGTATCTATCAGTATCTATCAGTATCTATCAGAATCTATCAGTATCTATCAGTATCTATCAGTATCTATCAGTATCTATCATATCAGTTTCTATCATATCAGTATCTATCATATCAGTATCTATCTATCAGTTTCTATCAGTATATATTAGTATCTATCAGTATCTATCATATCAGTATCTATCATATCAGTATCTATCAGTATCTATCAGTATCTATCAGTATCTATCTATCAGTATCTATCAGTATCTATCAGTATCTATCAGTATCTATCAGTATCTATCAGTATCTATCAGTATCTATCAGTATCTATCAGTATCTATCAGTATCTATCATATCAGTATCTATCATATCAGTATCTATCATATCAGTATCTATCAGTATCTATCAGTATCAAACATATCAGTATCTATCATATCAGTATCTATCAGTTATTTTTCAGTATCTATCAGTATCTATCTATCAGTATCTATCAGTATCTATCATATCAGTATCTATCATATCAGTATCTATCAGTATCTATCAGTATCTATCAGTATTTATCTATCAGTATCTATCAGTATCTATCAGTATCTATAAGTATCTATCAGTATCTATCATATCAGTATCTATCAGTATCTATCAGTATCTATCTATCAGTTTCTATCAGTATCTATTAGTATCTATCAGTATCTATCAGTATCTACCATATCAGTATCTATCATATCAGTATCTATCAGTATCTATCAGTATCTATCTATCGGTATCTATCAGTATCTATCAGTATCTATCAGTATTTATCAGTTTCTATCATATCAGTATCTATCAGTATCTTTCAGTATCTATCAGTATCTATCTATCAGTATCTATCAGTATCTATCATATCAGTATCTATCATATCAGTATCTATCAGTATCTATCAGTATCTATCAGTATCTATCTATCAGTATCTATCAGTATCTATCAGTATCTCTCAGTATCTATCAGTATCTATCATATCAGTATCTATCAGTATCTATCAGTATCTATCAGTTTCTATCAGTATATATTAGTATCTATCAGTATCTATCATATCAGTATCTATCAGTATTGTGAGGCGTTACTTGATTTATGACAGCAGAACTGGCCACTAGGTTTTTATTTAAAAATATATTTTTAAATAAAAACCTAGTGGCCAGTTCTGCTGTCATAAATCAAGTAACGCCTCACATATTCCGCCGTCTGGGCGAGAATTATGGGCGTCTAACTACTTCCCTAAAAAAACAATTTATTTTACCTACCTAATAGTAACCTATATGAACTAAGGCCTTGCCTATGCGGAGAAATTACACACAGATACATCCCTTACTAAGAGATAGCAATCTTTAGCTAAGCAACGGAACTTATCATTTATTACCTGTTCCGTACGCTTCACAAGAGATTGCTTCAGGTTGGCAAAACTCCGGAACAAAAGCGCAACCCGTGTATCTATGCCTCATCCTACATGGTCCATGTCTAAATACCTGACATTTTCAATGACAGATGAAGCGTTACCTTGAACAACCATTACCACTAGCATAGACAAGTCTCCATACCCGACCTGTCAATGCTATACCAAATACCTTAAAAAAAAACATTACCTTGACATTGTCACATACTCTTTAAACCACTAACATAGACAAGTCTAAATACCTGACATGTCAATGTCAGAACTGTCAGATGAGCATGCGTCAACGTCATAATAAATTAACACCAAAATCTTTATTATTGCTAACTACTAAAAAATACGCAAAATAAAATTTTATTAGTCGATAAGTCGATATTCCATCCGGCCCGCTTCATCAGGTTCGAGCTGGTGGACAGTCTTTGGCTGTTGCAGACAGCCCGGTGGTGTCAGCTGGCAGTCTGGCCCAGCAGACCTGAAGTTCCACCGAAGATCGAAGCTCAGGACATGAAATTAGAAACATAAAATGCAACGAGTTCTAGTGAAAGTGACAATAAACTGCAATCAATTCATGTTACATTAATTGTTCATTTGTACTGCTTGCAAAATAACAATATAATCATTTTATTGTGTTTTATTATCAATAATATTTATATGCATAAGTTCTAATAACCCGCGATGCGGTAAGCTATAAGAATCTCATATCACATTATTGACAATTGTACCGATTATAGAGTAACAATTTAATCATTTTAATGTGTTTTATTATCAGTAATATTTGTATGTATTCATTCAAATAACCCGCCATGCGTTAAGTTATAAGAATTAGACATTATATCACTGACAATGTTATCAATTAACATTATTGCAAGTTATAAGTACTTTGCGAACAAACATGAAATATAACATTTTTGCTTGCATAGTTTTATCATTTCTGAAAATGCAAAAGTTATAATTAACAATATCTAAACTTCATCATCAATATTAATAAATATACTACCATATTCTATTTACATATATAGTCAATATTTACAAATATGACCTAACATTTTAATACTTTACAAACCGTACCTTAAGTCCTGCCTTGTGTCCTTTGAATCTTTAATTATTTGAGTAATTATATTACCAATTTACTTCAAAGATATATTTGTCATCATGAACAGATCTATTATACTATCACAGTAACATAACACTTTAGTAAGTATTAACTTCACAACACTTTATATACACACTATAGAATTATTAACTCATTTCACAGAATCACAAACATTAAACACAGCCGGTGGTTATTTTTCTTCATCAAGCCGCCATCGCAGGCTCTATTTTTTTCTTCCTCGTTTTATAGTTATCAATCTCTGGTTGAAGTACAACGGGATTTTCTGTTGAAGTGATCCATGCAGAAGTTGGAGAACTATTCTTCTTTTTGACAGCAGGAAGACTTTCCTCTGACGCAGTCCTTGTGTTGTGATGTGATGAAACATTGGTAGCATGTTGAGTTGCCGTTTTGCTGCTGTCATATGATGAAGCAGCGGTAGAATGTTGTGATGTCGTGTTGAACCATGGCTTTTTCCTTGAAGGCATCTTTTTATTAGGCTGTTTCTGCTGTTCACTGATTTGTTTGTTTGACAGATATATTGCTGATTGACACTTTATGTTTTGTTGATTTATATTTTCAGGGACTTCGAGTTTTTCAACTGTCATTTCAATTTCCATTGGCTCTGTCATAGTCTTGACATTGACGTGTTCTTTTTCAACTGGTTTTTCTTGCTTTGTAATTCCGACCTCTTCATTATCCTCCATTTCAATGTCAATTTCCGCATTTTTCGCTGTCAATTCCCGTTCTTCAGTTTCTTGCTTAATTTTTGATATCTCTTCATACGTCAGAAAATGTGCCATGAAGCATTTTCTTAATAACACTCTATAGTGCATAAAATCAATTTCTGCTTCATAGTCTGCAAGAAAATCCCTACCTAACACGATCTGTTCATGATTATTTTGAGTAATTTCTAATTCAACAGGACACACTGCATTATCGATTACCAAATTTAAATTAATCGACCCTAATGACTGTATGAGCCCTAATTTTTTTACTAAAGCAGCATCAATACAAGAAACTTCACTTCCTGATCTAACTAATGCTACATATATTTCATTTTTTATACCTATGGCTATACAATTGGAATAACTAGAATGTGCATTGTTATCTGACATTGCGGAGCACGTAGAATTCAACGGCGCGGCGCTCCGGTTCCACGACGCTGGTTGAAGTTTTGGTTCCTTTCTTCATTATAAATGCTGTGTGCGTGCTGTGGCCTGGCTCTGAAATCGTAAGCCGGCTGTATACGTTGCATAGGGGCAAAATCTAAGTCTGTGCCTACATCAACATTTCTATTATTAATTGTAGGCGTATTGCACGCAGAAAAAGGAGTGCCGTGTGACGATTGGCGTCGTACGCGCGGTGGGAACTCTGTTCTAAGCTTTTCTTTGACATCTTCCCAAGATGTAAAAGACTTGAACTTGCTTATAAAGTAAATCAATGCCGGTCCATCTAGATATGCACCAATTGCACATTTCTTTTGCTCAACAGTGAACTTTCTTATCGTGCATTCAACCTCAAAGCTGTCAAAGAACTCGTCGACATTGGATAATCCAGTAAATTTTTGAATTACCATATCGTCAACGCTACGCAAATATTACGCTACACACTTAAATAATGAAAATTGATCACCGGATTCGTTCTAGAAGTAGCGCTATGATTTCCAGTGCTTTTTCCTTTTCACTTCACACTTGTACTCTTGCACTTTTTTCAAATATGCACGGGGCTCGATTCCTTCGCACGCGTTTTTGTTCTGCAACACATAAATCAAAAAAAATTAAATACGCATGACTCTCGTTCCTCCACCAAATGTATTTAAATATTTAGAATTATGGCCGTCTCTGTCACTCATCAAGAGGGCCGGGCATTCATGCTTTAGCTCTGTTTCGTGGCTGAACGTTAATAAATCATAATCCAAGTCTTATCTTGTGTTTTACCTTCCTCTACCAGAGTTACACCTCCTACAGTATCTATCAGTATCTATCATATCAGTATCTATAAGTATCTTTCTATCAGTATCTATCAGTATCTATCAGCATCTATCAGTATCTATCAGTATCTATCAGTATCTATCATATCAATATCTATCATATCAGTATCTATCAGTATCTATCTATCAGTATCTATCAGTATCTATCAGTATCTATCAGTATCTATCAGTATCTATCAGTATCTATCAAATCAGTATGTATCATATCAGTATCTATCAGTATCTATCAGTATCTATCAGTATCTATCCATCAGTATCTATCAGTTTCTATCAGTATCTATCATATCAGTATCTATCATATCAGTATCTATCATATCAGTATCTATCAGTATCTTTCAGTATCTATCAGTATCTATCAGTATCTTTCAGTATCTTTCATATCAGTATCTATCATATCAGTATCTATCAGTATCTTTCAGTATCTATCAGTATCTATCAGTATCTATCAGTATCTATCTATCAGTATCTATCAGTATCTATCAGTATCTATCAGTATCTATCAGTATCTATCAGTATATATCAGTATCTATCAGTATCTATCAGTATCTATCAGTATCTATCAGTATCTATCAGTATCTATCAGTATCTATCAGTATCTATCAGTATCTATCAGTATCTATCAGTATCTATCATATCAGTATCTATCATATCAGTATCTATCATATCAGTATCTATCAGTATCTATCAGAATCTATCTATCAGTATCTATCAGTATCTATCAGTATCTATCAGTATCTATCAAATCAGTATGTATCATATCAGTATCTATCAGTATCTATCAGTAACTATCAGTATCTATCCATCAGTATCTATCAGTTTCTATCAGTATCTATCATATCAGTATCTATCAGTATCTTTCAGTATCTATCAGTATCTATCAGTATCTTTCAGTATCTATCATATCAGTATCTATCAGTATCTATCTATCAGTATCTATCAGTATCTATCAGTATCTATCAGTATCTATCAGTATCTATCATATCAGTATCTATCATATCAGTATCTAGCAGTATCTATCAGTATCTATCTATCAGTATCTATCAGTATCTATCATATCAGTATCTATCAGTATCTATCTATCAGTATCTATCAGTATCTATCATATCAGTATCTATCAGTATCTATCAGTATCTATCTATCAGTATCTATCAGTATCTATCAGTATCTATCATATCAGTATCTATCAGTATCTATCAGTATCTATCTATCAGTATCTATCAGTATCTATCAGTATCTATCTATCAGTATCTATCAGTATCTATCAGTATCTATCAGTATCTATCAAATCAGTATCTATCATATCAGTATCTATCAGTATCTATCAGTATTTATCAGTATCTATCAGTATCTATCTATCAGTATCTATCAGTTTCTATCAGTATCTATCATATCAGTATCTATCAGTATCTATCAGTATCTATCAGTATCTATCAGTATCTATCATATCAGTATCTATCATATCAGTATCTATCAGTATCTTTCAGTATCTATCAGTATCTATCAGTATCTATCAGTATCTATCTATCAGTATCTATCAGTATCTATCATATCAGTATCTATCATATCAGTATCTATCAGTATCTATCAGTATCTATCTATCAGTATCTATCAGTATCTATCAGTATCTATCAGTATCTATCAGTATCTATCAGTATTTATCAGTATCTATCAGTATCTTTCATATCAGTTTCTATCATATCAGTATCTATTAGTATCTATCAGTATCTATCTATCAGTTTCTATCAGTATATATTTGTATCTATCAGTATCTATCAGTATCTATCATATCAGTATTTATCATATCAGTATCTATCAGTATCTATCAGTATCTATCAGTATCTATCTATCAGTATCTATCAGTATCTATCAGTATCTATCATATCAGTATCTATCATATCAGTATCTATCAGTATCTTTCAGTATCTATCAGTATCTATCAGTATCTATCTATCAGTATCTATCAGTATCTATCATATCAGTATCTATCATATCAGTATCTATCAGTATCTATCAGTATCTATCTATCAGTATCTATCAGTATCTATCAGTATCTATCAGTATCTATCAGTATCTATCAGTATCTATCAGTATCTATCAGTATTTATCAGTATCTATCAGTATCTTTCATATCAGTTTCTATCATATCAGTATCTATTAGTATCTATCAGTATCTATCTATCAGTTTATATCAGTATATATTTGTATCTATCAGTATCTATCAGTATCTATCATATCAGTATATATCATATCAGTATCTATCAGTATCTATCAGTATCTATCTATCAGTATCTATCAGTATCTATCAGTATCTATCAAATCAGTATCTATCATATCAGTATCTATCAGTATCTATCAGTATCTATCAGTATCTATCCATCAGTATCTATCAGTTTCTATCAGTATCTATCATATCAGTATCTATGAGTATCTTTCAGTATCTATCAGTATCTATCAGTATCTTTCAGTATCTATCATATCAGTATCTATCATATCAGTATCTATCAGTATCTTTCAGTATCTATCAGTATCTATCAGTATCTATCAGTATCTATCTATCAGTATCTATCAGTATCTATCATATCAGTATCTATCATATAAGTATCTATCAGTATCTATCAGTATCTATCTATCAGTATCTATCAGTATCTATCAGTATCTATCATATCAGTATCTATCATATCAGTATCTATCAGTATCTATCAGTATCTATCAGTATCTATCAGTATCGATCAGTATCTATCAGTATCTATCAGTATCTATCAGTATCTATCAGTATCTATCAGTATCTATTAGTATCTATCAGTATCTATCAGTATCTATCATATCACTATCTATCATATCAGTATCTATCATATCAGTATCTATCATATCAGTATCTATCAGTATCTATCAGTATCTTTCAATCGGTATCTATCAGTATCTATCAGTTTCTATCAGTATCTATCATATCAGTATCTTTCATATCAGTATCTATCAGTATCTATCAGTATCTATCATATCAGTATCTATCATATCAGTATCTATCAGTATCTATCTATCAGTATCTATCATATCAGTATCTATCAGTATCTATCAGTATCTATCTATCAGTATCTATCAGTATCTATCAGTATCTATCAGTATCTATCATATCAGTATCTATCATATCAGTATCTATCAGTATCTATCAGTATCTATCAGTATCTATCTATCAGTATCAATCAGTATCTATCAGTATCTATCAGTATCTATCAGTATCTATCAGTATCTATCAGTATCTATCAGTATCTATCAGTATCTATCTATCAGTATCTATCAGTATCTATCAGTATCTATCAGTATCTATCATATCAGTATCTATCAGTATCTATCAGTATCTATCAGTATCTATCAGTATCTATCTATCAGTATCTATCAGTATCTATCAGTATCTATCAGTATCTATCAGTATCTATCAGTATCTATCAGTATCTATCATATCAGTATCTATCATATCAGTATTTATCAGTATCTATCAGTATCTATCAGTATCTATCAGTATCTATCAGTATCTATCAGTATCTATCTATCAGTATCTATCTATCAGTATCTATCAGTATCTATCATATCAGTATCTATCATATCAGTATCTATCAGTATCTATCAGTATCTATCAGTATCTATCAGTATCTATCAGTATCTATCAGTATCTATCAGTATCTATCAGTATCTATCAGTATCTATCAGTATCTATCAGTATCTATCTATCAGTATCTATCAGTATCTATTAGTATCTATCAGTATCTATCTATATCTATCATATCAGTATCTATCATATCAGTATCTATCAGTATCTATCAGTATCTATCAGTATCTATCAGTATCTTTCTATCGGTATCTATCAGTATCTAGCAGTATCTATCAGTATCTATCAGTATCTATCAGTATCTATCAGTATCTATCATATCAGTATCTATCATATCAGTATCTATCATATCAGTATCTATCAGTATCTTTCAGTATCTATCAGTATCTATCAGTATCTATCTATCAGTATCTATCAGTATCTATCATATCAGTATCTATCATATCAGTATCTATCATATCAGTATCTATCATATCAGTATCTATCAGTATCTATCAGTATCTATCTATCAGTATCTATCAGTATCCATCAGTATCTATCAGTATCCATCAGTATCTATCAGTATCTATCATATTAGTATCTATCATATCAGTATCTATCAGTATCTATCTATCAGTTTCTATCAGTATTTATTAGTATCTATCAGTATCTATCAGTATCTATCATATCAGTATCTATCATATCAGTATCTAGCAGTATCTATCAGTATCTATCAGTATCTATCTATCAGTATCTATCAGTATCTATCAGTATCTATCAGTATCTATCAGTATCTATCAGTATCTATCAGTATCTATCAGTATCTATCAGTATCTATCAGTATCTATCAGTATCTATCAGTATCTATCAGTATCTATCAGTATCTATCAGTATCTATCAGTATTTATCATATCAGTATCTATTATATCAGTATCTATCATATCAGTATCTATCAGTATCTATCAGTATCTATCTATCAGTATAAATCAGTATCTATCAAATCAGTATCTATCATATCAGTATCTATCAGTATCTATCCATCAGTATCTATCAGTATCTATCAGTATCTATCATATCAGTATCTATCATATCAGTATCTATCAGTATCTTTCAGTATCTATCAGTATCTTTCAGTATCTATCATATCAGTATCTATCATATCAGTATCTATCAGTATCTATCTATCGGTATCTATCAGTATCTATCAGTATCTATCAGTATCTATCATATCAGTATCTATCATATCAGTATCTATCAGTATCTTTCAGTATCTATCAGTATCTATCAGTATCTATCTATCAGTATCTATCATATCAGTATCTATCATATCAGTATCTATCATATCAGTATCTATCAGTATCTATCAGTATCTATCTATCAGTATCTATCAGTATCTATCAGTATCTATCAGTATCTATCAGTATCTATCAGTATCTATCAGTATCTATCAGTATCTATCATATCAGTATCTATCATATCAGTATCTATCAGTATCTATCAGTATCTATCTATCAGTTTCTATCAGTATAAATTAGTATTTATCAGTATCTATCAGTATCTATCATATCAGTATCTATCATATCAGTATCTATCAGTATCTATCAGTATCTATCAGTATCTATCAGTATCTATCATATCAGTATCTATCATATCAGTATCTATCATATCAGTATCTATTAGTATCTATCAGTATCTATCAGTATCTATCAGTATCTATTAGTATCTATCAGTATCTATCAGTATCTATCAGTATCTATCAGTATCTATCAGTATCTATCAGTATCTATCAGTATCTATCAGTATCTATCAGTATCTATCAGTATCTATCAGTATCTATCAGTATCTATCAGTATCTATCAGTATCTTTTTATCAGTATCTATCAGTATCTATTAGTATCTATCAGTATCTATCAGTATCTATCATATCAGTATCTATCATATCAGTATCTATCAGTATCTATCAGTATCTATCTATCAGTATCTATCAGTATCTATCAGTATCTCTCAGTATCTATCAGTATCTATCAGTATCTATCAGTATCTATCATATCAGTATCTATCATATCAGTATCTATCACCCTAAAATTACACCGCGAAAGCGTGACTTAAACCGCCAGGTACGAACAAGGTATGAAACACGAATACCCGGTATTCGGACCCGGACAACTAAATCAGACCTTTACCCACAGCAAGAGCACAACCCTACACAACTAAGACCTAGCCTAACATCTTAAATACTAATGTATTGCACCTACGATTATGTACGAATACACGTATAAACACGAATACCAGACAACTGGACCCGGCCGGTGCCCTAACTGGTAAGCGCGTTATACGAACTTAGCCAAGAATTAACCTACGTAAAATAATATTAAATTACCCTACATAATGTAACCTACGAGAGAAACATGAATCAGGGAACTGGTTCCAACCGTATATTACGTGGTCCACACGCACTAAACGGGATAGAGCTTGTCCAACGACTAGCGCCGGGACAACACCCCTTAAACCATACCTTCAAAAGTGTCACAACCAATGCGGCGCTGTCAAGACAAACACCTAAGTTTAAACTAGGAATCGAATCAAAGAGAACAATCCGAGTAAGAACTTGAAACGCGGTACCAACCGAACAATCGAGATGAGGCTCGATTCGCGTGAGCGCAAAATCGAAACCCCTCATACACGCGCTCAAGGAAACCGATAAACATCGGTAGACCAAACCGAACGCCAAGAGGCGGAGAAATAGCCAAGTCCGGAAAATTAAACGGGTACAAGGCCCATGACCTAAAACTAACGACTTAAACTACGCTAATAATAAACTATACTACTAGAAACCTAACCTATAAACAACGTCTGTCTCAGGGGACCCTTGACAAAAGGAAGCCTACTTCAACCGAAAAGAAAACACAGGTTGGCAATCAGCAATTTGAGGAAATGTTCCTCAAGCGGGAAGCCAACCAAACCGCTTCCACTTGTAAGGAAACATCAATAATGCTTAAAGAAATCGAATTAAAGAACCAAAGAAAAGGTGTCAGCGGACGAACGCGCTTCTTAGAATTTGGAGGATTAAAAACAACATTATGACAAAAAAATACGGGATAAACATCCAAAAGAGGAGAGCGGACGAACGCGCTTTTTAGAATTTGGAAGATTAAAAACAACATCATGACAAATAATACGAGATAAACATCCAAAAGAGGAGAGCGGACGAACGCGCTTCTTAGAATTTGGAAGAATAACCGGGTAGGAAGTGACCCTAATGAATAAACTACTTCAAAATGTCCTTAATGTGGTACGTGCCCACGTGTTCTGTATCAATGTCGGCCAACACATACACCTGTGGGGAAACGCGCCTCACTACCCTACACTGCGTAAAACGCGGTGCAAACTTGCCTCCTCTGAGTGGATCTGGCGTCCCTCTCTGAAAGTTCCTGCGCCAAACCAACTGTCCGCCATTGAGCCTAACGGACCTACGATTCGAATTGAATTTCCTAGCGTTACGGTGGAAAGCCAACACCATAGAATCCGAAACCCTTTCATATACTTCGCGGAGTGTTTGAAGATTCGCTGCGCGTTCAGCCCGGCTAGGTCCCACTTCTTGGTCCAAAGCCTGACCATCGACACGTTCCCGAACCATCGGTAACTCGCGACCGTACATTAGGAAATTAGGAGTATACGATGTAGCCAAATTGATACACGAATTCAGATACAGAGCCACCCTATGTAAATGATTCGGCCAACTGTGCTGATCGCCTTCAACCAAAATACTAAGGGTAGTGATAACAACCTGATTGTATCTTTCGACAACGTTTGCTTGAGGTGAATAATACGGAGTATAGCAAGGGTGTGGTATGCCATAACCCGTTAAGAATCCAAGGAACTGCACACTATGGAAAACAGACGCATTATCACACAAAATATTCGCCGGAATGCCATAACGTAAAAAGACCTCATTCTCGAGCGCCGTAGTAATAGACGCCGCACTCACACTTTTTAGTGGCGCTAACCATACAAATTTAGTAAAAACGTCGACCATTGTTAAAATATACCGGTAGCCGTTGCGACCGTCAGCCATAGGTCCAATTAAATCAATCGACAGGAGATCCATTGGAGCGGTGACAGGACGAGGATATAGTCGTTCCCCGCGTGGTTGCGAGTTACCGATCTTAAACGCCTTACAAACGTCGCACTCCCTAAGAAACCTAGCAACATCACGGTACATATACGGCCAATAATATAGATCACGGGCTTTCAGGTACGTCTTCATAACGCCAGGATGCACGTTAGGGAATCCGTTATGGATTTCAGCAACGGCCTCCCTAGTTCTTGTCGAGGGTAGAACAATCCGCCATGGGTTGGGAGCTAAAGGATTGTCCACCACGACCCTACGCATTAAGACACCATCACGCAGAGAATAGGCGGTGAACAGTTGAGGTGTCTCTCTCACGCCCTGATAGATGCGCTCGTACCATGGATCTCCAGAAGGATCAGCACCGCGCGTATAGGAAACAAGCCCAACCTGAGCCCGTGACAAGGCATCAGGAACGACATTCAAGACGCCCTTCTTATGCTCAACCTCGAAGTTATACTGGGAAATCAAGGTAGCCCAACGAGCTAATCGTCCAGTAGGGTTATCGAGGGTAATTAGCCACTTGAGAGCGATATGGTCGGTAATGATCTTAAATTTCATCCCATCGAGATAACCGCGGAAATGCTTGATAGAATCGATGACCGCGAGAAGCTCGTGCTCAGTAGTACCGTAACCACGTTCAGCCTTAGTAAACAAACGGGAATAATAAGCAATTGGGTGTTCTACCCCGTCAAATTCCTGTGCTAGAACTGAACCCAGGCCAACCTGACTAGCGTCACACTGCAGGATGAAAGGCTTCGAGAAATCGGGGCAAGCAATTAACGGTGCGTTCATCAAAGCATCTTTTAATTTCACGAAAGCCGCAGCAGCGCTAGTATTCCAGTCAATGGGATCACGACCCTTCCTTTTTCCAATCAACGCCGTAAGAGGAGCTATTATCGACGAGAAGCCATCCACAAACCTACGATAGTAAGAACACATGCCGATAAAAGCGCGGAGAGCCTTAGCACTCGAAGGAGTCGGGTAATCTCTGATCGCCTCGAGTTTCTTCGGATCAGTCTGGAGTCCCTGCTCATTGACGATGTAGCCAAGATACTTCAACTCTGACTTACAGAACTCGCACTTATTTAAATTGACAGTGAGCCCAGCTTCTTTTAATCTGTCACGAACCTGACGGATGAGGCGGAGATGGCTGTCAAAATCCCGCGAAACTAAGATGAGATCGTCAACGTAACCAAAAATGAAGTCGTCAGACTCTGGAGTATATTCAAAGTTAACGATCATGTCAGTGAGCCTCTGCATCTCGGACGCCGCATTTGTAAGTCCAAAAGGAAGGCGTACAAATTCGAAGAGACCCCGCTGCGGAACGATGAAAGCAGTCTTCTTGCAGCTTGCCTTATCAGCCAACGGGATCTGCCAGAAAGCGCTTCTGAAATCGAGCGAAGTCAAATATTTGGCACCGCGTAAGTTGTCTTAGATGTCCTGGACGCGTGGGAGAGGATAAGAATCCCGAATGGTGACGCTGTTCAGCTTCCTACTGTCGACGCAGAATCTCACACTACCGTCCTTCTTGGTGACCATGACTACAGGAGAAGCCCAAGGCGATCGCGACGGGCGGATAACCCCTAACTCTAACATCTTGTCAATCTCCTCGTTGAGAATCTTCAACTTGACCGGCGATAACGGATAATAGCGTTGGCGAATAGGAGAGCCAACCGTCTCAATTTTATGAGAAAGCCATGTAGTACAACCAAGTCCGGCCTTTTCGGAAGAGATTTCCTCGAATTCCCCAATAACCGCTTGGAGACTAGCCTCTTGATCCGACGAAAGCACTGTGCGTGGGTGGATATAACGCACCTCGCTCACCACTGGACGGTCCAATCCAGAATGGCCAGGTGACGGGACAAAAAGCCTCCCTGTCACACCACTAGAGAACGCATCCTTCAAGATGTCCGTAAGCCCAAAAGAATTCCAAAATTCGATTCCTAAAATGAATGGTGTCGGCAGTTTGCTGCTTACTAGGCACGAGTGTAAAAAACGAGCACCGTTAAAGGCAATAGGGATGTCCAAACCACCCAAAATGTCGATAGGTGAGTTGTCGGCAGATACAACATTTGGTCGAACGTTGTTGTGATAAGTTAAACCGAGTTCCGACAAAAGGTCGACATCGATAAGTGAAATTTGAGCACCAGAATCTAGGAGAGCTTTTACAGGGTGATAGGCAATAGTAACTTCAATAAATAGTCTGTTGTCACGCATCCTATTAACAACAACAGGCGACACTGACGGACCTCTCAGTGCGCCATCGATACGTTTTTTAACGTGGAAGCGTTACAGGATGGACAGTCACGGGTGATCGTTCCTACGCGCCTACATTTAAAACATACCGCCTGGCTAACGTTCGGACAGTTACGATAATTGTGGCCGGTCGCCTCACACTTCATGCAAACGAGAGCGCTAGAACTGTTCGACTCGACAGTATTTACTGGTGCTACTGCCAACCGCGCCGGACGTGAGCCCTGGAAAGCTTCAAAGTTCCTGGATACTTCCAGCAATCCGTCAATATCTCTAACTATATTAGTCGCGAGGCAAGGATGATACCTGGGATTCATACCGTATTTAATTATATTAAATAAACTATCTTCAGATACAGGGGAACGAAGTTTGGCGTTAAGGTCCCGCGCCTGAATTACAAAGTCTACTACCGACTGGTTAGCCTTCTGTGAAAGAGCACGGAGTTGACTTTCAACCTTAAAGTCATAATCCGCAACGTCAAAAGTCTTTAGGAAGGCGGATTTTAGTGTCGGATATAATAAAGAAGGGAACCTAATTGACCTAAAATATTTTAATGCGCTACCTGCCAACAGCTCATGAAAGCGCCTTACCACATAAGAAGGGGGTACATTGCGAGCCAAAGCTTCTTCTTCAACTCTAAAGAAGAATTCGCGAACACACGTTTCGCCCGAAAAAACCAAGTTCCATTTGGTCAAAGACTCGCCCTTTGATGGCACTGGGGACTGAAATACCGCTTCGCGTATAGGCTGGAATCGAGGCTCAGAATCGAAGAACTGTTCCTCTTCTTCATCATGGAACTGCTGATCTAACACCCTAGGACCTTGTGCACCCCACTCCGAGCGAGCGCGTGGCGTATCGCCGATAGAATCCTCATCCACACGTAGCGACATAGTGAATATCCAGGTGACAAGCTGTGCAATATCGCAGAAACAAATTTAAGCAATCGAAGCGAAACTAATCCTGTATAAGTCAACGACAACAAAGGATAAATCTCAATGACCAAAGCGTTACCTTAAAAATAGAACTACGTCTGACTTACCGTAATGAAGAGTTCCCTAACAACTACGGGTTCAAACTACGGGTTTCTAAATACCAATAAATAACACGGGGTTCAATTATGGGATTAAATTAAAAAAACGCCATTAAAATCAGCAAGAAACCAGTTATGTTTCGCAGAACAAATTCTTTAAAATTAAAATGTCAAAAACAATTAACATCATAAATAATTGTAACTTCAGACGGACGACACAGCGGCAGGGTTGAATCCTAGACTTCCGTCGCAGTGACAGGGTACGGTGGTACGTCAAATTGAGTTAAAGCCTCTTGGGAAAAGATTGTTTTAGCTGGAAAATAATAAAAAGGTTATTACCGCGACCGGATTAAGGTCACCATCCACTGACACAACAAAAAAAAAAAAATTAAATCCCAAAATATTCCAAAAAAATATATAAACCAGGGTTACTCACATATGTTCGGGCGCCATTTGCTGCAAAACGCTACTACATATCACTTAATTTGTTAAATAAATAAGGCGTAGCTTTCACGTTAAAATTTTATTTTCATAAAGAGCCGAATTTGTTTAAATTAGATGACAAAAAATTAACTAACACCGATAATAACAAGTTCACAACGACAAAGCACGGGCCTGCTAAGGGCAGGTCATAAAGAAAACACTCACAGTTTGTTCGCACAGGCTAAAATATACGTATCCGGTATAGCCAGATCTGCAGGACGCAGTTTGCATAGACGTGATTATTGTTGAAAAGAAAGATTTTAAGTGGTTCCAGATCCAAGTGGAAACTCCGTACGAATCTACACCTTCATATGATCGGCGTAGGTCACTAAAAGGTGGTGAGGCGTGGTGAAATGAGATGAAAATGGGTGAGCTTAGCCGAAAAATGAACGATTAAAAAGATAATTCACCCGACATAGAGGTAGCTTTGGAATTTGGAGGAAATTTCCAACAATAAAAGTCAAACCTGCACGTTAAGTTATCAGAAAGTAAACTATACACTATTATGCTCCTAGCCTTAAATGCTGTAAACGTTACGTATGGCGTTCCACGCGTAAATAATCCATGGTTGTGACCCACGAATGTCCCGAAGGTTGGTCGCAGCTGTTGGTATCTGTCTTCAATCAAGCCGTGAGTTGCGCGCGGAAATAGAGCCGCTGACAACGGCCTCCAGGCCAGCCGAACACCGCACTCGGAGTTGCTCGTCGAAATAGTGCGCAGGGCCTGAGATGATCAGCCCGTAACCGGAAGCTATGGAATATTTAAGAAGGTAAATACTAGTCCTTACAAGCAAACTGTTACACCACTAAAGAACCAAATAGAATAATATGAAACTTACCCAGTCCAGGAGAGTGAACTGGCTTTAACAATCCGAAAACCCTCTTTTTAGAGAAAAGTTGGAACCTAAAAAGAAATCACAAAATTTAAAATATAGGCCTACGAAAACGGATCACGCAAGAAGGAATTGGAAGCGCAGTAGACGGCACAACTCACCTGAACACACCATCACAAGATATAGCATCTCCGGGTGGATATCCCAAATTACAAGTTCATATTCCTCGCACAAACAACAGGCGCTCATCAGCGCAACCACCGAATGAATAAACAGACCACTACACAGTCCAGAAATACTGATATTTAGCTCTTCAGGAGTAAACACACCATTTCACCATGAATCCAGAAACAGAATTCACGTCGTCAAAATTATCGATCCAAAATAAAACACGCTCTCAATATGAATTTTAAATAATAAAAAGAAAACCGCAGAACAAAAAGGTTATAAAAAACTCCTTGCATATCATCAGCTCATGCAACAGCCAGCCATGAGGGTTAATAACAACACCACCTGCACATCGTAGCCGAAACTACCAAGCGTGATATTAGCTCGTAGCAAAACCATTATCTAGACCTCAAAAAACGTCAACACTTGCACAAGTTTATACCGACAAAATTGGCCAGATGGTGGTATAAGCAATAGCGGCTAGCTACAACAGTTTAGAATAAACATGTAGCGACTTTTAACGCTACAGCATCTCTCAAACACACAAAGAAAAACAAACAAAGGTGGATAACCAGGATTCAACGATAGTACCATAAAGCTAAAAGAAGACCGGATCATCAGTATCTATCTATCAGTATCTATCAGTATCTATCATATCAGTATCTATCATATCAGTATCTATCAGTATCTATCAGTATCTATCAGTATCTATCAGTATCTATCTATCAGTATCTATCAGTATCTATCAGTATCTATCATTATCTATCAGTATCTATCAGTATCTATCAGTATCTATCATATCAGTATCTATCATATCAGTATCTATCAGTATATATTAGTATCTATCAGTATCTATCAATATCTATCATATCAGTATCTATCATATCAGTATCTATCAGTATCTATCAGTATCTATCAGTATCTATCTATCAGTATCTATCAGTATCTATCAGTATCTATCAGTATCTATCAGTATCTATCAGTATCTATCAGTATCTATCAGTATCTATCAGTATCTATCAGTATCTATCAGTATCTATCAGTATCTATCAGTATCTATCAGTATCTATCAGTATCTATCAGTATCTATCAGTATCTATCAGTATCTATCAGTATCTATCAGTATCTAACATATCAGTATCTATCATATCAGTATCTATCATATCAGTATCTATCAGTATCTATCTATCAGTATCTATCAGTATCTATCAGTATCTATCAGTATCTATCAGTATCTATCAGTATCTATCAGTATCTATCAGTATCAATCATATCAGTATCTATCATATCAGTATCTTTCAGTTTCTATCAGTATCTATCAGTATCTATCAGTATCTATCAGTATCTATCAGTATCTATCAGTATCTATCAGTATCTATCATATCAGTATCTATCATATCAGTATCTATCATATCAGTATCTATCATATCAGTATCTATCATATCAGTATCTATCAGTATCTATCAGTATCTATCAGTATCTATCTATCAGTATCTATCAGTATCTATCGGTATCTATCAGTATCTATCAGTATCTATCAGTATCTATCAGTATCTATCAGTATCTATCAAATCAGTATCTATCATATCAGTATCTATCAGTATCTATCAGTACCTATCAGTATCTATCCATCAGTATCTATCAGTTTCTATCCGTATCTATCATATCAGTATCTATCATATCAGTATCTATCAGTATCTTTCAGTATCTATCAGTATCTTTCAGTATCTATCATATCAGTATCTATCATATCAGTATCTATCAGTATCTTTCAGTATCTATCAGTATCTATCAGTATCTATCTATCAATATCTATCATATCAGTATCTATCATATCAGTATCTATCAGTATCTATCAGTATCTATCAGTATCTATCAGTATCTATCAGTATCTATCTATCAATATCTATCAGTATCTATCAGTATCTATCACTATCTATCAGTATCTATCAGTATCTATCAAATCAGTATCTATCATATCAGTATCTATCAGTATCTATCAGTATCTATCCATCAGTATCTATCAGTTTCTACCAGTATCTATCATATCAGTATCTATCAGTATCTTTCAGTATCTATCAGTATCTTTCAGTATCTATCATATCAGTATCTATCATATCAGTATCTATCAATATCTTTCAGTATCTATCAGTATCTATCAGTATCTATCAGTATCTATCAGTATCTATCAGTATCTATCTATCAGTATCTATCAGTATCTATCATATCAGTATCTATCATATCAGTATCTATCAGTATCTATCAGTATCTATCAGTATCTATCAGTATCTATCATATCAGTATCTATCATATCAGTATCTATCAGTATCTTTCAGTATCTATCAGTATCTATCAGTATCTATCTATCAGTATCTATCAGTATCTATCAGTATCTATCAGTATCTATCAGTATCTATCATATCAGTATCTATCATATCAGTATCTATCATATCAGTATCTATCATATCAGTATCTATCAGTATCTATCAGTATCTATCAGTATCTATCTATCAGTATCAATCAGTATCTATCAGTATCTATCAGTATCTATCAGTATCTATCAGTATCTATCAGTATCTATCAGTATCTATCAGTATCTAACATATCAGTATCTATCATATCAGTATCTATCAGTATTTATCAGTATCTATCTATCAGTATCTATCAGTATCTATCAGTATCTATCAGTATCTATCATATCAGTATTTATCAGTATCTATCAGTATCTATCAGTATCTATCAGTATCTATCAGTATCTATCAGTATCTATCAGTATCTATCATATCAGTATCTATCATATCAGTATCTATCAGTATCTATCAGTATCTATCAGTATCTATCAGTATCTATCATATCAGTATCTATCATATCAGTATTTATCAGTATCTATCAGTATCTATCTATCAGTATCTATCAGTATCTATCAGTATCTATCAGTATCTATCAGTATCTATCAGTATCTATCAGTATCTATCAGTATCTATCAGTATCTATCATATCAGTATCTATCATATCAGTATCTATCAGTATCTATCAGTATCTATCTATCAGTATCTATCAGTATCTATCAGTATCTATCAGTATCTATCAGTATCTATCAGTATCTATCCATCAGTATCTATCAGTTTCTATCAGTATCTATCATATCAGTATCTATCATATCAGTATCTATCATATCAGTATCTATCAGTATCTTTCAGTATCTATCAGTATCTATCAGTATCTATCATATCAGTATCTATCATATCAGTATCTATCATATCAGTATCTATCAGTATCTTTCAGTATCTATCAGTATCTATCAGTATCTATCTATCAGTATCTATCAGTATCTATCAGTATCTATCATATCAGTATCTATCAGTATCTATCAGTATCTATCATATCAGTATCTATCATATCAGTATCTATCAGTATCTATCAGTATCTATCAGTATCTATCATATCAGTATCTATCATATCAGTATCTATCAGTATCTATCTATCAGTTTCTATCAGTATATATTAGTATCTATCAGTATCTATCAGTATCTATCAGTATCTATCAGTATCTATCAGTATCTAACATATCAGTATCTATCATATCAGTATCTATCAGTATCTTTCAGTATCTATCAGTATCTTTCAGTATCTATCAGTATCTATCAGTATCTATCAGTATCTATCAGTATCTATCAGTATATATCAGTATCTATCTATCAGTATCTATCAGAATCTATCATATCAGTATCTATCATATCAGTATCTATCAGTATCTATCAGTATCTATCAGTATCTATCTATCAGTTTCTATCAGTATCTATCAGTATCTATCAGTATCTATCAGTATCTATCAGTATCTATCAGTATCTATCAGTATCTATCAGTATCTATCAGTATCTAACATATCAGTATCTATCATATCAGTATCTATCAGTATCTATCAGTATCTATCTATCAGTTTCTATCAGTATATATTAGTATCTATCAGTATCTATCATATCAGTATCTATCAGTATCTATCTATCAGTATCTATCAGTATCTATCAGTATCTATCAGTATCTATCAGTATATATTAGTATCTATCAGTATCTATCAGTATCTATCATTTCAGTATTTATCATATCAGTATCTTTCAATATCTATCAGTATCTATCAGTATCTATCAGTATCTATCAGTATCTATCAGTATCTATCAGTATCTATCATATCAGTATCTATCATATCAGTATCTATCAGTATCTATCAGTATCTATCAGTATCTATCAGTATCTATCTATCAGTATCAATCAGTATCTATCAGTATCTATGTATAAGTATCTATCAGTATCTATCAGTATCTATCAGTATCTATCAGTATCTAACATATCAGTATCTATCATATCAGTATCTATCAGTATCTATCAGTATCTATCTATCAGTATCTATCAGTATCTATCAGTATCTATCCATCAGTATCTATCAGTTTCTATCAGTATCTATCATATCAGTATCTATCATATCAGTATCTATCAGTATCTTTCAGTATCTATCAGTATCTATCAGTATCTATCATATCAGTATCTATCATATCAGTATCTATCAGTATCTTTCAGTATCTATCAGTATCTATCAGTATCTATCTATCAGTATCTATCAGTATCTATCAGTATCTATCATATCAGTATCTATCAGTATCTATCAGTATCTAACAGTATCTATCATATCAGTATCTATCATATCAGTATCTATCAGTATCTATCAGTATCTATCAGTATCTATCATATCAGTATCTATCATATCAGTATCTATCAGTATCTATCTATCAGTTTCTATCAGTATATATTAGTATCTATCAGTATCTATCAGTATCTATCAGTATCTATCAGTATCTATCAGTATCTAACATATCAGTATCTATCATATCAGTATCTATCAGTATCTTTCAGTATCTATCAGTATCTTTCAGTATCTATCAGTATCTATCAGTATCTATCAGTATCTATCAGAATATATCAGTATCTATCTATCAGTATCTATCAGTATCTATCATATCAGTATCTATCATATCAGTATCTATCAGTATCTATCAGTATCTATCAGTATCTATCTATCAGTTTCTATCAGTATCTATCAGTATCTATCAGTATCTATCAGTATCTATCAGTATCTATCAGTATCTATCAGTATCTAACATATCAGTATCTATCATATCAGTATCTATCAGTATCTATCAGTATCTATCTATCAGTTTCTATCAGTATATATTAGTATCTATCAGTATCTATCATATCAGTATCTATCAGTATCTATCAGTATCTATCTATCAGTATCTATCAGTATCTATCAGTATCTATCAGTATCTATCAGTATATATTAGTATCTATCAGTATCTATCAGTATCTATCATTTCAGTATTTATCATATCAGTATCTTTCAGTATCTATCAGTATCTATCAGTATCTATCAGTATCTATCAGTATCTATCAGTATCTATCATATCAGTATCTTTCATATCAGTATCTATCAGTATCTATCAGTATCTATCAGTATCTATCAGTATCTATCTATCAGTATCAATCAGTATCTATCAGTATCTATGTATAAGTATCTATCAGTATCTATCAGTATCTATCAGTATCTATCAGTATCTAACATATCAGTATCTATCAAATCAGTATCTATCAGTATCTATCAGTATCTATCTATCAGTATCTATCAGTATCTATCAGTATCTATCAGTATCTATCATATCAGTATCTATCATATCAGTATCTATCAGTATCTATCAGTATCTATCAGTACCTATCAGTATCTATCAGTATCTATCAGTATCTATCAGTATCTATCAGTATCTTTTTATCAGTATCTATCAGTATCTATTAGTATCTATCAGTATCTATCAGTATCTATCATATCAGTATCTATCATATCAGTATCTATCAGTATCTATTGCTGCAAAAACAACTACTACGTAACACTTAATTTGTTAAATAAATAAGGCGTAGCTTTCACGTTAAAATTTTATTTTCATAAAGAGCCGAATTTGTTTAAATAAGTTGACAAAAAAAATAACTAACACCGATAATAACAAGTTCACAACGACAAAGCACGGGCCTGCTAAGGGCAGGTCATAAAAATACACACGCAGTTTGTTCGCATAGGCTAAAATATATGTATCCGGTATAGCCAGATCTACAGGAAGCAGTTTGCATAGACGTGATTATTGTTGAAAAGAAAGATTTTAAGTGGTTCCAGATCCAAGTGGAAACTCCGTACGAATCTACACCTTCATATGATCGGCGTAGGTCACTAAAAGGTGGTGAGGCGTGGTGAAATGAGATGAAAATGGGTGAGCTTAGCCGAAAAATGAACGATTAAAAAGATAATTCACCCGACATAGAGGTAGCTTTGGAATTTGGAGGAAATTTCCAACAATAAAAGTCAAACCTGCACGTTAAGTTATCAGAAAGTAAACTATACACTATTATGCTCTTAGCCTTAAATGCTGTAAACGTTACGTATGGCGTTCCACGCGTAAATAATCCATGGTTGTGACCCACGAATGTCCCGAAGGTTGGTCGCAGCTGTTGGTATCTGTCTTCAACCAAGCCGTGAGTTGCGCGCGGAAATAGAGCCGCTGACAACAGCCTCCAGGCCAGCCGAACACCGCACTCGGAGTTGCTCGTCGAAATAGTGCGCAGGGCCTGAGATGATCAGCCCGTAACCGGAAGCTATGAAATATTTAAGAAGGTAAATACTAGTCCTTACAAGCAAACTGTTACACCACTAAAGAACCAAATAGAATAATATGAAACTTACCCAGTCCAGGAGAGTGAACTGGCTTTAACAATCCGAAAACCCTCTTTTTAGAGAAAAGTTGGAACCTAAAAAGAAATCACAAAATTAAAAATATAGGCCTACGAAAACGGATCACGTAAGAAGGAATTGGAAGCGCAGTAGACGGCACAACTCACCTGAACACACCATCACAAGATATAGCATCTCCGGGTGGATATCCCAAATTACAAGTACATATTCCTCGCACAAACAACAGGCGCTCATCAGCGCAACCACCGAATGAATAAACAGACCACTACACAGTCCAGAAATACTGATATTTAGCTCTTCAGGAGTAAACACACCATTTCACCATGAATCCAGAAACAGAATTCACGTCGTCAAAATTATCGATCCAAAATAAAACACGCTCTCAATATGAATTTTAAATAATAAAAAGAAAACCGCAGAACAAAAAGGTTATAAAAAACTCCTTGCATATCATCAGCTCATGCAACAGCCAGCCATGAGGGTTAATAACAACACCACCTGCACATCGTAGCCGAAACTACCAAGCGTGATATTAGCTCGTAGCAAAACCATCATCTAGACCTCAAAAAACGTCAACACTTGCACAAGTTAATACCGACAAAATTGTCCAGGTGGTGGTATAAGCAATAGCGGCTAGCTACAACAGTTTAGAATAAACATGTAGCGACTTTTAACGCTACACTATCTATCAGTATCTATCAGTATCTATTAGTATCTATCAGTATCTATCAGTATCTATCAGTATCTATCAGTATCTATCAGTATCTATCAGTATCTATCAGTATCTATCAGTATCTATCATATCAGGATCTATCATATCAGTATTTTTTCAGTATCTATCAGTATCTATCTATCAGTATCTATCAGTATCTATCAGTATCTATCAGTATCTATCAGTATCTATCAGTATCTATCAGTATCTATCAGTATCTATCAGTATCTATCATATCAGTATCTATCATATCAGTATCTATCAGTATCTATCAGTATCTATCAGTATCTATCAGTATCTATCATATCAGTATCTATCATATCAGTATTTATCAGTATCTATCAGTATCTATCTATCAGTATCTATCAGTATCTATCAGTATCTATCAGTATCTATCAGTATCTATCAGTATCTATCAGTATCTATCAGTATCTATCAGTATCTATCATATCAGTATCTATCATATCAGTATCTATCAGTATCTATCAGTATCTATCTATCAGTATCTATCAGTATCTATCAGTATCTATCAGTATCTATCAGTATCTATCAGTATCTATCCATCAGTATCTATCAGTTTCTATCAGTATCTATCATATCAGTATCTATCATATCAGTATCTATCATATCAGTATCTATCAGTATCTTTCAGTATCTATCAGTATCTATCAGTATCTATCATATCAGTATCTATCATATCAGTATCTATCATATCAGTATCTATCAGTATCTTTCAGTATCTATCAGTATCTATCAGTATCTATCTATCAGTATCTATCAGTATCTATCAGTATCTATCATATCAGTATCTATCAGTATCTATCAGTATCTATCATATCAGTATCTATCATATCAGTATCTATCAGTATCTATCAGTATCTATCAGTATCTATCATATCAGTATCTATCATATCAGTATCTATCAGTATCTATCTATCAGTTTCTATCAGTATATATTAGTATCTATCAGTATCTATCAGTATCTATCAGTATCTATCAGTATCTATCAGTATCTAACATATCAGTATCTATCATATCAGTATCTATCAGTATCTATCAGTATCTTTCAGTATCTATCAGTATCTATCAGTATCTATCAGTATCTATCTATCAGTATCTATCAGTATCTATTAGTATCTATCAGTATCTATCAGTATCTATCATATCAGTATCTATCAGTATCTATCAGTATCTATCATATCAGTATCTATCATATCAGTATTTATCAGTATCTATCAGTATCTATCTATCAGTATCTATCAGTATTTATCAGTATCTATCATATCAGTATCTATCATATCAGTATCTATCAGTATCTTTCAGTATCTATCAGTATCTATCAGTATCTATCTATCAGTATCTATCAGTATCTATCATATCAGTATCTATCATATCAGTATCTATCAGTATCTTTCAGTATCTTTCAGTATCTATCAGTATCTATCAGTATCTATCAGTATCTATCTATCAGTATCTTTCAGTATCTATCAGTATCTATCAGTATCTATCAGTATCTATCTATCAGTATCTATCAGTATCTATTAGTATCTATCAGTATCTATCAGTATCTATCATATCAGTATCTATCAGTATCTATCAGTATCTATCATATCAGTATCTATCATATCAGTATTTATCAGTATCTATCAGTATCTATCTATCAGTATCTATCAGTATTTATCAGTATCTATCATATCAGTATCTATCATATCAGTATCTATCAGTATCTTTCAGTATCTATCAGTATCTATCAGTATCTATCTATCAGTATCTATCAGTATCTATCATATCAGTATCTATCATATCAGTATCTATCAGTATCTTTCAGTATCTATCAGTATCTATCTATCAGTATCTATCAGTATCTATCAGTATCTATCAGTATCTATCAGTATCTATCATATCAGTATCTATCATATCAGTATCTATCAGTATCTATCAGTATCTATCTATCAGTTTCTATCAGTATATATTAGTATCTATCAGTTTCTATCAGTATCTATCATATCAGTATCTATCATATCAGTATCTATCAGTATCTATCAGTATCTATCTATCAGTATCTATCAGTATCTATCAGTATCTATCAGTATCTATCAGTATCTATCAGTATCTATCAGTATCTATCAGTATCTATCATATCAGTATCTATTATATCAGTATCTATCAGTATCTATCAGTATCTATCAGTATCTATCAGTATCTATCTATCAGTATCTATCAGTTTCTATCAGTATCTATCAAATCAGTATCTATCATATCAGTATCTATCAGTATCTATCAGTATCTATCAGTATCTATCTATCAGTATCTATCAGTTTCTATCAGTATCTATCATATCAGTATCTTTCATATCAGTATCTATCAGTATCTATCAGTATCTTTCATATCAGTATCTATCATATCAGTATCTATCAGTATCTATCAGTATCTATCTATCAGTTTCTTTCAGTATATATTAGTATCTATCAGTATCTATCATATCAGTATCTATCAGTATCTATCAGTATCTATCTATCAGTATCTATCAGTATCTATCAGTATCTATCAGTATCTATCAGTATCTATCAGTATCTATCAGTATCTATCATATCAGTATCTATTATATCAGTATCTATCAGTATCTATCAGTATCTATCAGTATCTATCAGTATCTATCTATCAGTATCTATCAGTTTCTATCAGTATCTATCAGTATCTATCATATCAGTATCTATCAGTATCTATCAGTATCTATCAGTATCTATCAGTTTCTATCTATCAGTATCTATCAGTATCTATCAGTATCTATCAGTATCTATCAGTATCTATCATATCAGTATCTATCATATCAGTATCTATCAGTATCTATCAGTATCTTTCAGTATCTATCAGTATCTATCAGTATCTATCAGTATCTATCTATCAGTATCTATCAGTATCTATTAGTATCTATCAGTATCTATCAGTATCTATCATATCAGTATCTATCAGTATCTATCAGTATCTATCATATCAGTATCTATCATATCAGTATTTATCAGTATCTATCAGTATCTATCTATCAGTATCTATCAGTATTTATCAGTATCTATCATATCAGTATCTATCATATCAGTATCTATCAGTATCTTTCAGTATCTATCAGTATCTATCAGTATCTATCTATCAGTATCTATCAGTATCTATCATATCAGTATCTATCATATCAGTATCTATCAGTATCTTTCAGTATCTATCAGTATCTATCTATCAGTATCTATCAGTATCTATCAGTATCTATCAGTATCTATCAGTATCTATCATATCAGTATCTATCATATCAGTATCTATCAGTATCTATCAGTATCTATCTATCAGTTTCTATCAGTATATATTAGTATCTATCAGTTTCTATCAGTATCTATCATATCAGTATCTATCATATCAGTATCTATCAGTATCTATCAGTATCTATCTATCAGTATCTATCAGTATCTATCAGTATCTATCAGTATCTATCAGTATCTATCAGTATCTATCAGTATCTATCAGTATCTATCATATCAGTATCTATTATATCAGTATCTATCAGTATCTATCAGTATCTATCAGTATCTATCAGTATCTATCTATCAGTATCTATCAGTTTCTATCAGTATCTATCAAATCAGTATCTATCATATCAGTATCTATCAGTATCTATCAGTATCTATCAGTATCTATCTATCAGTATCTATCAGTTTCTATCAGTATCTATCATATCAGTATCTTTCATATCAGTATCTATCAGTATCTATCAGTATCTATCATATCAGTATCTATCATATCAGTATCTATCAGTATCTATCAGTATCTATCTATCAGTTTCTTTCAGTATATATTAGTATCTATCAGTATCTATCATATCAGTATCTATCAGTATCTATCAGTATCTATCTATCAGTATCTATCAGTATCTATCAGTATCTATCAGTATCTATCAGTATCTATCAGTATCTATCAGTATCTATCATATCAGTATCTATTATATCAGTATCTATCAGTATCTATCAGTATCTATCAGTATCTATCAGTATCTATCTATCAGTATCTATCAGTTTCTATCAGTATCTATCAAATCAGTATCTATCATATCAGTATCTATCAGTATCTATCAGTATCTATCAGTATCTATCTATCAGTATCTATCAGTTTCTATCAGTATCTATCATATCAGTATCTTTCATATCAGTATCTATCAGTATCTATCAGTATCTTTCATATCAGTATCTATCATATCAGTATCTATCAGTATCTATCTATCAGTTTCTTTCAGTATATATCAGTATCTATCAGTATCTATCAGTATCTATCAGTATCTATCTATCAGTATCTATCAGTATCTATCAGTTTCTATCAGTATCTATCAGTATCTATCAGTATCTATCAGTATCTATCATATCAGTATCTATCATATCAGTATCTTGTCGTGTTACCCGGTCCTCCGAGGAGTCGAAGGACAGGATAACAGACGTGAAAGAGAAAAAGATAAGAGGAGAAAAGAAGTAGAAAGAGAAAAACAGTAAATTCAGGGTTAGGGTTCTTTATTTTCACTCAAGTCACCAAGGCAGTGGGATAACGGAGTAAAGGGGAGGTTGGAAGTCCTAGGTCCGGGCGGTTGCAGATGAGGCGATGTCCGTGTAGCCTGATATCAGTCCGTAGCAGGTGGGTTGCAGATGAGGCGATGACCGTGTAGCCTGGTATCAGTCCGTAACAGGTGGTCACACAGGTGGTCGCAGGAAGGCGTATGTGCAGTGACAGCAGGAGGGCGTTCACGCAGTAGCAGCACTGGAGGGCGTATACGCAACAGCAGCAGGAGGGCGTATACGTAACAGCAGCAGGAGGACGTATACGTAACAGCAGCAGGAGGGCGTATACTCGGTCGCTTACACAGCGGTAGCAGATACGCAGTGGCAGCAGGTGGGCGTATTCGTAGTGACAACAGGTGGACGAAAATGCAGTTGCAGCAGGCAAGGCCTTTCAGCGTCCGAGCGAGTCAGTAGTCTTGTTTGGGGATAGCCAAAGGGGAAAAGGGTCTCTCTTGAGTGCAGGGCCAAGCTTTGGCCCTGCACAGACCAATTTCGAGTTCCTCCTTAGTTGAGAGGCACGAGAAGACTGAATTTTTAGCTGATGGCGGCGCTTTTATATTAGGCTCGCTGACAAAATGTTCCGGAATAGATAAAAATATGAATTTTGAATTTTAAGAAGTACTAAGGCACCAGCCAATCGATAAAGTTAATTCGACCTAGCTCAAATATATCCAACCTCACCGCTTTGGAAGTAAAATTACGTGAAATGGAGAATTTTATAAGACAAGACGTTGCTATGACATTTTTTCAAACAGAAATGTCATAACAAAGCTAAAATTGTATATTAGTGTTTTTATACAATATATCGTTATTATAAAAGAAAAAGGAGGAGAGAAAAATGATGTAAGTAGCAGCCTGCGTCAAATTTATTTTTCCGTAATCTAGAAATTAATAAATGAATGTTTCAGGCAATATATTGAAGCAAGCGAATTATACCGAACTAACAACGTGCTAGAGAGATAAACAGAGTATTGGATATTATACGGGAACCCCGAATTTCATCGCTTAAAGGAATTACCAAGGTAAGAGAACACTACATTACCCCAAAAACCCAGGAAAAAAAAAACTTTTTCGTAGTCTATGTTAGGAAAAGTTTTTTTTTTTGTCAAAGATCTAAATTAAAAGTTAATAATAGGTTTAATGAAATGAAATGGTTGGTGAGATACGAAAAATGATTGAAGAACTTCCGGACCTAACATTCATCTCTGTCCTAATCACGCAGTCATTCATCTCTTACAAAGGAAGGGGATGTGGTTCACGTTCAATGACGCACACTCCTACGGAAGTCCTCCCTATGACCTAAGGCTTCTTTTTTAGGAGTAGTCAGCCGCTCCATTTTATGAGAAAAATTGACCTAGGGCTTATTTAACGAGTTGTTAGCCGCTCGATGAAGGAATATACATTATTTACACGCCTAGTAGGTTTAGACCTGACTAGAGAAGTTGGTTCTAGAGCCAACTTTTAGTAAAAGTAGAGGTACCTGTGTTTGGGGTGGACCAAGCAAAGTACAAGCACAAGTTTAAAGAAATTTTTGTCCATTAGGCTTATTTTTTTTCAGAGTTGGACGACCGCTCTAGTTTAGTAAAGGAGAAGAAAGAAAAACAAGATATAATGCTAGAAAAATAATTGGAATCCTGCTAAGCGAGCCAAGAATATGAGTCCGCACACAGTATTTCCAAGGAAAAAGAAAATTAATGGCAATGTGAAATGATATGATGTTATAGATACCTATGTACAAGAAGTAGAAATAAATTATTAAGCATGAGGATTAGGTTTTAAAATCCTTTATATGCCATTTACTTATAGTGCCGTTAGGACATTCCAATAGGTATACAAGTGGGGATAACTTCTCTACAACCTTGCACTTGATGTATTTAGGTGCTAGCTTGGCACTAAAGTAGGAACCAGCGTTACTGAGAACGTAATTTTTACGCCAAACAGTATCGCCGATATTAAATTCTTTGAAGGATCGTCTCAGATCGTATCGAGTACTATTTCTAGTGTGAGCCAAGTAAAGGGCGACTTGGACTTTATCAAAAATTGTTGATAAGAGTCCTATATTGTTAGCGTAAATATCTCTGGGGAGAAATATAATTTCATCTAAGTTTTGTTGTTGAGAATAGATCGAACCACAGGTTACGATTTCGCGACCAAAGACTAGAAATGAGGGGGTAAAGCCAGTAACCACGTTTACCGAGTTATTCATGGCTGACTGTATTAGTGGTAGATGAATGTCCCAAGATCGGTGGTCGTCACCAACTAGAGAGGCCAGAGCTGTAACTATAGTTTTATTATACCTTTCGGTAGGATTAACTTGAGGGCAATAGTGAGGATTGAAATTTGAGAAAGGGATTTGGTATTTGTTGATAAGATTATGAAAGTCTCGTGATTGGAACTGCGTGCCGTTGTCCATAATGATTGTTTGCGGGACTCCAAATACTAGAAATACGGAATTTTCTAGGTAGAAAATTATGTTATCAGTAGTAGCACGTTTCAAAGGAAAAATAAGCGAAAATTTAGTGAAGTAGCAGTTAATCACTAGTATGTACTGGTGTCGTTTTCGGGTCATCGGCAGTGGTCCCATCAGATCCAGTGAAATACATTGGAATGGACGAGAACATATCTTCGGTTTACCCATTGGACCATATGGCGAGTGGTTTGAGTGTTTATAGGCCAAGCAGGTTTCGCATGAAGTTATGTATTTAGCCACATCTCTGAACATTCGAGGCCAGTAGTAGTGCAGTGCCAACTTCTTGTAAGTTTTGAAGGTTCCTAGGTGAGGGCTTGAAGCTGGGCCATGGTGGTGTCTAATAAGTGCTTTCCTCTCTGATGGTGGTGGAACTTCTTTCCAAGCATGATCTTCCGAAAGCAAATCTGTATCGTTGGAGTGACGATAAAGTTTATCATCTTTGATGTTATAGTTCGGGTAACTGTCGGGGTTATTTTGGCAGTCTGACAGAAGTTTTCTGTATAGTTCTTCTTCAGAGACTTGAGGGTTGTTTACTTGTGCTAATGGAGACGTGTGGTGAAGAGAAGTTTCTTTAGTTGTTGCGCGTGAAAGAAGATCTGGAACAAGATTGTCTTTTCCACGTTTATGCTTTAAGGTGAAGTTGAAAGACGAGAGGCGCAGAGCCCATCTGGCGAGTCTTCCAGAAGGATTAGATAAGTTCAAGAACCATTTCAGTGCGGCATGATCCGTGTAGACTGTAAATTCTCGACCGTTGTCCAGATAGCAGCGCCAGTGTTCGAGTGCAGAGATAACCGCTAGCGTTTCTCTTTCCGTTGTAGAATAGTTTTGTTCATGTTTGTTAAGTGACTTGCTCATATAGGCAATGACTGCTTCCTTTCCATCTCTTATTTGAGTAAGCATGGCACCAATTCCGTAATTTGAGGCATCACAGTGTACGGAAAAGGCTTCGTTAAAGTCAGGACAGGCAAGTACTGGAGTAGTCGCTAAAAGTTCTTTTAGCTTTAAGAACGCAGCATTAGCTTCTTTGGTCCATTGGAACTTGGGAGCGTTTTTACCAGTTGCTGACAGCCTGTTGAGAGGAGCTGCTATGGTGCTGAAGTTGGGTATAAATCTTCTGAACCAGCTGCAAGTGCCATGGAATCTTCTGACTTCTTTTTTAGACGTTGGAGTGGGAAAATCCATAATAGCGCGTACTTTCTCTGGATCAGCTCTTAATCCATGTTTGTCTACAATAAATCCTAAATATTTCAGTTCCTTTTTGAAGAATTGGCTTTTTTCAAAGTTGATAGTTAAACCAGCGTAGGATAGTTTCTCGTGTACTTTCAGCAGGAGTGATATATGTTCTTCGAAAGTGGAGCTTACGATCACAATGTCATCAAGATAGCAGAATACTTTATGTTCGAATTCTGGAGTGAATAACGCATCCATCAGTCTCTGCTGGGTTGCTGGAGCATTGGTAAGTCCAAAGGGCATGACGACGAAGCGATACATTCCCCTGCCTGGAACGTAGAATGCAGTCTTGTCCCTGTCAGGCGGGTGCAGTGGAACTTCCCAGAAGGCTTTGGCAATGTCGATGCTAGATAAGAATTTCGCGTTTCTGAGATGGTCCAGGATCTCATTCATGAATGGAAGGCTGTAAGCGTCTCGACGAGTGACGGAATTCAGTTTTCTGCTGTCCACGCAAAAGCGCCATTCGCCATTCTTCTTTGGGGTAATTATGACCGGAGAAAGCCAAGGACTCTCACAGGGCTCGATGACCTTCCAAGTAATCATCTTGTCCACTTCGTCAATGAGTGCTTTCTGTTTCTCTGGAGACAGTCTGTAGCAGCGTTGTTTGATTGGCAGTGTGTCGCCGGTATCAATCCTGTGGCATATTAGGTGGGTGCGCCCTAGTTCACCTTTTTCTTCGAAGGAGATGCGTTTGAATCTATCGATGATATCGTCTGCAATTGTTTTCTGTTCAGAAGTTAACGCATCGTAAGTGAGAATTTTCGGATCGTTAGGTCTGATAGAGTGGCAATGGAGTTTTTCAGAAAATATTGGTTTCAGTAGTTGAGGCACCAGGTCGAACTCTTTCCAAAAGTCTACGCCTAGTATAATAGAGGGATTTATTTCAGGGAAAACGTGAGCTCTAATAATATGAGTTTGATCATTAAAAGTTATAGGTAGATCAATGTAGCCTAAAGACTGTACTTTTTGTTTATTAGCTGTAGATACTGATATTAAAGACGACTTAGATAAAGAATAGCCCATTTTTTGCAGCTTTAGATGAGAATTATTGCCGAGAATACTGATTGAACTTCCACTATCCAGGAGACCAAAAAAAGAAGTTTTATCAATCATAAACTCTAGAAAAGGTCTATTGTAATCTCGGTCTTCATTATAGAGGATTGACGAAATTTTGTAAAAATGAAAGAAATTTTTAAGTGAATTAAGCCAATCATGCCAGTCCTCCAAGTTAAACTTATTATTTCTATCTGAGTCGTCTGAAGCTAGTTTTTTGGATCATTAGGAGTGGTGTTGTTAGCATAATTTTTGCATTTAGGACAATCGGGGGCCTTGAAACCATGGAGTCCGCATTTAAAGCAAATAGGGAATCGGGGTTGTGCACAGGTACTAAGCGAATGCCCATTGCATCTGCAACGAAAGCAATATAAATTAGGGGAGTAATTGCTAGAAATTGCATTAACTTGCTTATTATGGAAGTTAAATGCACGTGAAGGCTTTTCAACTACGTTGGAGACAGGTGATCTGCCATAATTATTATCAGGCCATTTAGGGATCGGAGGGGTTGAAGAGGATGAACTTGCAGCGAATTTATGATTTGGCTGCAAGGTCATATAAGGATTAAAGTTAGGTTTTTGGATTTGGCGGGAGTTCGAGGAGGAACTGTGGGAGGATCTGGGACTTACTAGGTAGTTAAATTCGGTGGCCAGTTGGTCGACCGCTGGTCTTGGCTCTTTGAAGTTTCGGTCCCTATCTAGGATGTGCTCATATTCTTGGCAGGCTGTAACAAGAGAATCTATTGTAGTAATTTTATTTAAAGCTACGAATATTGAATAACAAGGCCGAATATTTCTTAGCAAAATATCAAGTTTTTCTGTCTCAGAAAGTTTCTTGTTAAGGCGTGAAAACATGCCGTGCATGATGGAGATGTAGATGATGATGGGTTCAGTCTCCCCCTGTGTCCTCTCGTTAATTGCAGTTAAGAGCTTATGATCATAGTCAGTGTTGCCAAAGTCTTTGACGAGCAGTATCGAGATTTCGTCCCAGGAGAGGTCTGGTTTGCGGTCTTTTTGGAACCGGATCCAGTGAAGAGCCTTTCCTGTAAATATTTCGAAAACAAGATCTGCGAGACGGCTCTTGTGTAGATTTCGAGAGGTACCAAGTTCTTCTATTTTTTGTAGAAAGGACTTGGGACAGGAGTCACCGTTGTAAGAAATTTTTCTAAGTTCGGAAATGACATTATTTGGAGTAATATCCTGTATAATTGGGTTCTTGTCAGTGAGTAGTGTGAGGGTCTGAGGAGTAGAGACAGGGTTAGAAGACTCTGGCGACATTGTTTCTTGGGGTTGAGAGTTCCCAGAATGTGGAGAGGGCACTGGAGTAGTCTGAGCTGAAAGAAAGGATAAAGTTTCAAATCTGCTTTCTAATTGTTTAAATGCAGTGTAAAGAGTTTCTAACTTTTCTTTAAAAGGGGAATTTGGTTCAAGGTCTATACGTTCAAGCCTATAGAATAAATGATTAAGATACGTTTCAACTTTTTTTTGTAAATTTGAGGAAGATTTAGATTCCAGTTGGGTTATTTTTCCTTCCGTAAATTTAAGGCAAGTATCAATTTGTTCTAGATCTTCCTCTATAGGTAGGAGAGATTCTAGCACGTCGGTTGCTGGGTAGGTCTTAGAAAGAGCTTCAATTTGTTTTTTTAGGGTTACCAGGTTGCTACTAGGATTCTCTAACCTTATGCGGACCTCGTATTCTAATTCTGGTTTGTTGAGATGGATATATTTGATCGGCCGAGCCATGGTGACTATTGTGGCCAAAGTTAACCGAAGAAGTTGTGCGCTAGTGCAAGCGTTTTTTAGAATTTAGATAAGTGAGTGAAAATAAAAAGAGTTGGGCGCCAAACTGTCGTGTTACCCGGTCCTCCGAGGAGTCGAAGGACAGGATAACAGACGTGAAAGAGAAAAAGATAAGAGGAGAAAAGAAGTAGAAAGAGAAAAACAGTAAATTCAGGGTTAGGGTTCTTTATTTTCACTCAAGTCACCAAGGCAGTGGGATAACGGAGTAAAGGGGAGGTTGGAAGTCCTAGGTCCGGGCGGTTGCAGATGAGGCGATGTCCGTGTAGCCTGATATCAGTCCGTAGCAGGTGGGTTGCAGATGAGGCGATGACCGTGTAGCCTGGTATCAGTCCGTAACAGGTGGTCACACAGGTGGTCGCAGGAAGGCGTATGTGCAGTGACAGCAGGAGGGCGTTCACGCAGTAGCAGCACTGGAGGGCGTATACGCAACAGCAGCAGGAGGGCGTATACGTAACAGCAGCAGGAGGACGTATACGTAACAGCAGCAGGAGGGCGTATACTCGGTCGCTTACACAGCGGTAGCAGATACGCAGTGGCAGCAGGTGGGCGTATTCGTAGTGACAACAGGTGGACGAAAATGCAGTTGCAGCAGGCAAGGCCTTTCAGCGTCCGAGCGAGTCAGTAGTCTTGTTTGGGGATAGCCAAAGGGGAAAAGGGTCTCTCTTGAGTGCAGGGCCAAGCTTTGGCCCTGCACAGACCAATTTCGAGTTCCTCCTTAGTTGAGAGGCACGAGAAGACTGAATTTTTAGCTGATGGCGGCGCTTTTATATTAGGCTCGCTGACAAAATGTTCCGGAATAGATAAAAATATGAATTTTGAATTTTAAGAAGTACTAAGGCACCAGCCAATCGATAAAGTTAATTCGACCTAGCTCAAATATATCCAACCTCACCGCTTTGGAAGTAAAATTACGTGAAATGGAGAATTTTATAAGACAAGACGTTGCTATGACATTTTTTCAAACAGAAATGTCATAACAAAGCTAAAATTGTATATTAGTGTTTTTATACAATATATCGTTATTATAAAAGAAAAAGGAGGAGAGAAAAATGATGTAAGTAGCAGCCTGCGTCAAATTTATTTTTCCGTAATCTAGAAATTAATAAATGAATGTTTCAGGCAATATATTGAAGCAAGCGAATTATACCGAACTAACAACGTGCTAGAGAGATAAACAGAGTATTGGATATTATACGGGAACCCCGAATTTCATCGCTTAAAGGAATTACCAAGGTAAGAGAACACTACATTACCCCAAAAACCCAGGAAAAAAAAAACTTTTTCGTAGTCTATGTTAGGAAAAGTTTTTTTTTGTGTCAAAGATCTAAATTAAAAGTTAATAATAGGTTTAATGAAATGAAATGGTTGGTGAGATACGAAAAATGATTGAAGAACTTCCGGACCTAACATTCATCTCTGTCCTAATCACGCAGTCATTCATCTCTTACAAAGGAAGGGGATGTGGTTCACGTTCAATGACGCACACTCCTACGGAAGTCCTCCCTATGACCTAAGGCTTCTTTTTTAGGAGTAGTCAGCCGCTCCATTTTATGAGAAAAATTGACCTAGGGCTTATTTAACGAGTTGTTAGCCGCTCGATGAAGGAATATACATTATTTACACGCCTAGTAGGTTTAGACCTGACTAGAGAAGTTGGTTCTAGAGCCAACTTTTAGTAAAAGTAGAGGTACCTGTGTTTGGGGTGGACCAAGCAAAGTACAAGCACAAGTTTAAAGAAATTTTTGTCCATTAGGCTTATTTTTTTTCAGAGTTGGACGACCGCTCTAGTTTAGTAAAGGAGAAGAAAGAAAAACAAGATATAATGCTAGAAAAATAATTGGAATCCTGCTAAGCGAGCCAAGAATATGAGTCCGCACACAGTATTTCCAAGGAAAAAGAAAATTAATGGCAATGTGAAATGATATGATGTTATAGATACCTATGTACAAGAAGTAGAAATAAATTATTAAGCATGAGGATTAGGTTTTAAAATCCTTTATATGCCATTTACTTATAGTGCCGTTAGGACATTCCAATAGGTATACAAGTGGGGATAACTTCTCTACAACCTTGCACTTGATGTATTTAGGTGCTAGCTTGGCACTAAAGTAGGAACCAGCGTTACTGAGAACGTAATTTTTACGCCAAACAGTATCGCCGATATTAAATTCTTTGAAGGATCGTCTCAGATCGTATCGAGTACTATTTCTAGTGTGAGCCAAGTAAAGGGCGACTTGGACTTTATCAAAAATTGTTGATAAGAGTCCTATATTGTTAGCGTAAATATCTCTGGGGAGAAATATAATTTCATCTAAGTTTTGTTGTTGAGAATAGATCGAACCACAGGTTACGATTTCGCGACCAAAGACTAGAAATGAGGGGGTAAAGCCAGTAACCACGTTTACCGAGTTATTCATGGCTGACTGTATTAGTGGTAGATGAATGTCCCAAGATCGGTGGTCGTCACCAACTAGAGAGGCCAGAGCTGTAACTATAGTTTTATTATACCTTTCGGTAGGATTAACTTGAGGGCAATAGTGAGGATTGAAATTTGAGAAAGGGATTTGGTATTTGTTGATAAGATTATGAAAGTCTCGTGATTGGAACTGCGTGCCGTTGTCCATAATGATTGTTTGCGGGACTCCAAATACTAGAAATACGGAATTTTCTAGGTAGAAAATTATGTTATCAGTAGTAGCACGTTTCAAAGGAAAAATAAGCGAAAATTTAGTGAAGTAGCAGTTAATCACTAGTATGTACTGGTGTCGTTTTCGGGTCATCGGCAGTGGTCCCATCAGATCCAGTGAAATACATTGGAATGGACGAGAACATATCTTCGGTTTACCCATTGGACCATATGGCGAGTGGTTTGAGTGTTTATAGGCCAAGCAGGTTTCGCATGAAGTTATGTATTTAGCCACATCTCTGAACATTCGAGGCCAGTAGTAGTGCAGTGCCAACTTCTTGTAAGTTTTGAAGGTTCCTAGGTGAGGGCTTGAAGCTGGGCCATGGTGGTGTCTAATAAGTGCTTTCCTCTCTGATGGTGGTGGAACTTCTTTCCAAGCATGATCTTCCGAAAGCAAATCTGTATCGTTGGAGTGACGATAAAGTTTATCATCTTTGATGTTATAGTTCGGGTAACTGTCGGGGTTATTTTGGCAGTCTGACAGAAGTTTTCTGTATAGTTCTTCTTCAGAGACTTGAGGGTTGTTTACTTGTGCTAATGGAGACGTGTGGTGAAGAGAAGTTTCTTTAGTTGTTGCGCGTGAAAGAAGATCTGGAACAAGATTGTCTTTTCCACGTTTATGCTTTAAGGTGAAGTTGAAAGACGAGAGGCGCAGAGCCCATCTGGCGAGTCTTCCAGAAGGATTAGATAAGTTCAAGAACCATTTCAGTGCGGCATGATCCGTGTAGACTGTAAATTCTCGACCGTTGTCCAGATAGCAGCGCCAGTGTTCGAGTGCAGAGATAACCGCTAGCGTTTCTCTTTCCGTTGTAGAATAGTTTTGTTCATGTTTGTTAAGTGACTTGCTCATATAGGCAATGACTGCTTCCTTTCCATCTCTTATTTGAGTAAGCATGGCACCAATTCCGTAATTTGAGGCATCACAGTGTACGGAAAAGGCTTCGTTAAAGTCAGGACAGGCAAGTACTGGAGTAGTCGCTAAAAGTTCTTTTAGCTTTAAGAACGCAGCATTAGCTTCTTTGGTCCATTGGAACTTGGGAGCGTTTTTACCAGTTGCTGACAGCCTGTTGAGAGGAGCTGCTATGGTGCTGAAGTTGGGTATAAATCTTCTGAACCAGCTGCAAGTGCCATGGAATCTTCTGACTTCTTTTTTAGACGTTGGAGTGGGAAAATCCATAATAGCGCGTACTTTCTCTGGATCAGCTCTTAATCCATGTTTGTCTACAATAAATCCTAAATATTTCAGTTCCTTTTTGAAGAATTGGCTTTTTTCAAAGTTGATAGTTAAACCAGCGTAGGATAGTTTCTCGTGTACTTTCAGCAGGAGTGATATATGTTCTTCGAAAGTGGAGCTTACGATCACAATGTCATCAAGATAGCAGAATACTTTATGTTCGAATTCTGGAGTGAATAACGCATCCATCAGTCTCTGCTGGGTTGCTGGAGCATTGGTAAGTCCAAAGGGCATGACGACGAAGCGATACATTCCCCTGCCTGGAACGTAGAATGCAGTCTTGTCCCTGTCAGGCGGGTGCAGTGGAACTTCCCAGAAGGCTTTGGCAATGTCGATGCTAGATAAGAATTTCGCGTTTCTGAGATGGTCCAGGATCTCATTCATGAATGGAAGGCTGTAAGCGTCTCGACGAGTGACGGAATTCAGTTTTCTGCTGTCCACGCAAAAGCGCCATTCGCCATTCTTCTTTGGGGTAATTATGACCGGAGAAAGCCAAGGACTCTCACAGGGCTCGATGACCTTCCAAGTAATCATCTTGTCCACTTCGTCAATGAGTGCTTTCTGTTTCTCTGGAGACAGTCTGTAGCAGCGTTGTTTGATTGGCAGTGTGTCGCCGGTATCAATCCTGTGGCATATTAGGTGGGTGCGCCCTAGTTCACCTTTTTCTTCGAAGGAGATGCGTTTGAATCTATCGATGATATCGTCTGCAATTGTTTTCTGTTCAGAAGTTAACGCATCGTAAGTGAGAATTTTCGGATCGTTAGGTCTGATAGAGTGGCAATGGAGTTTTTCAGAAAATATTGGTTTCAGTAGTTGAGGCACCAGGTCGAACTCTTTCCAAAAGTCTACGCCTAGTATAATAGAGGGATTTATTTCAGGGAAAACGTGAGCTCTAATAATATGAGTTTGATCATTAAAAGTTATAGGTAGATCAATGTAGCCTAAAGACTGTACTTTTTGTTTATTAGCTGTAGATACTGATATTAAAGACGACTTAGATAAAGAATAGCCCATTTTTTGCAGCTTTAGATGAGAATTATTGCCGAGAATACTGATTGAACTTCCACTATCCAGGAGACCAAAAAAAGAAGTTTTATCAATCATAAACTCTAGAAAAGGTCTATTGTAATCTCGGTCTTCATTATAGAGGATTGACGAAATTTTGTAAAAATGAAAGAAATTTTTAAGTGAATTAAGCCAATCATGCCAGTCCTCCAAGTTAAACTTATTATTTCTATCTGAGTCGTCTGAAGCTAGTTTTTTGGATCATTAGGAGTGGTGTTGTTAGCATAATTTTTGCATTTAGGACAATCGGGGGCCTTGAAACCATGGAGTCCGCATTTAAAGCAAATAGGGAATCGGGGTTGTGCACAGGTACTAAGCGAATGCCCATTGCATCTGCAACGAAAGCAATATAAATTAGGGGAGTAATTGCTAGAAATTGCATTAACTTGCTTATTATGGAAGTTAAATGCACGTGAAGGCTTTTCAACTACGTTGGAGACAGGTGATCTGCCATAATTATTATCAGGCCATTTAGGGATCGGAGGGGTTGAAGAGGATGAACTTGCAGCGAATTTATGATTTGGCTGCAAGGTCATATAAGGATTAAAGTTAGGTTTTTGGATTTGGCGGGAGTTCGAGGAGGAACTGTGGGAGGATCTGGGACTTACTAGGTAGTTAAATTCGGTGGCCAGTTGGTCGACCGCTGGTCTTGGCTCTTTGAAGTTTCGGTCCCTATCTAGGATGTGCTCATATTCTTGGCAGGCTGTAACAAGAGAATCTATTGTAGTAATTTTATTTAAAGCTACGAATATTGAATAACAAGGCCGAATATTTCTTAGCAAAATATCAAGTTTTTCTGTCTCAGAAAGTTTCTTGTTAAGGCGTGAAAACATGCCGTGCATGATGGAGATGTAGATGATGATGGGTTCAGTCTCCCCCTGTGTCCTCTCGTTAATTGCAGTTAAGAGCTTATGATCATAGTCAGTGTTGCCAAAGTCTTTGACGAGCAGTATCGAGATTTCGTCCCAGGAGAGGTCTGGTTTGCGGTCTTTTTGGAACCGGATCCAGTGAAGAGCCTTTCCTGTAAATATTTCGAAAACAAGATCTGCGAGACGGCTCTTGTGTAGATTTCGAGAGGTACCAAGTTCTTCTATTTTTTGTAGAAAGGACTTGGGACAGGAGTCACCGTTGTAAGAAATTTTTCTAAGTTCGGAAATGACATTATTTGGAGTAATATCCTGTATAATTGGGTTCTTGTCAGTGAGTAGTGTGAGGGTCTGAGGAGTAGAGACAGGGTTAGAAGACTCTGGCGACATTGTTTCTTGGGGTTGAGAGTTCCCAGAATGTGGAGAGGGCACTGGAGTAGTCTGAGCTGAAAGAAAGGATAAAGTTTCAAATCTGCTTTCTAATTGTGTAAATGCAGTGTAAAGAGTTTCTAACTTTTCTTTAAAAGGGGAATTTGGTTCAAGGTCTATACGTTCAAGCCTATAGAATAAATGATTAAGATACGTTTCAACTTTTTTTTGTAAATTTGAGGAAGATTTAGATTCCAGTTGGGTTATTTTTCCTTCCGTAAATTTAAGGCAAGTATCAATTTGTTCTAGATCTTCCTCTATAGGTAGGAGAGATTCTAGCACGTCGGTTGCTGGGTAGGTCTTAGAAAGAGCTTCAATTTGTTTTTTTAGGGTTACCAGGTTGCTACTAGGATTCTCTAACCTTATGCGGACCTCGTATTCTAATTCTGGTTTGTTGAGATGGATATATTTGATCGGCCGAGCCATGGTGACTATTGTGGCCAAAGTTAACCGAAGAAGTTGTGCGCTAGTGCAAGCGTTTTTTAGAATTTAGATAAGTGAGTGAAAATAAAAAGAGTTGGGCGCCAAACTGTCGTGTTACCCGGTCCTCCGAGGAGTCGAAGGACAGGATAACAGACGTGAAAGAGAAAAAGATAAGAGGAGAAAAGAAGTAGAAAGAGAAAAACAGTAAATTCAGGGTTAGGGTTCTTTATTTTCACTCAAGTCACCAAGGCAGTGGGATAACGGAGTAAAGGGGAGGTTGGAAGTCCTAGGTCCGGGCGGTTGCAGATGAGGCGATGTCCGTGTAGCCTGATATCAGTCCGTAGCAGGTGGGTTGCAGATGAGGCGATGACCGTGTAGCCTGGTATCAGTCCGTAACAGGTGGTCACACAGGTGGTCGCAGGAAGGCGTATGTGCAGTGACAGCAGGAGGGCGTTCACGCAGTAGCAGCACTGGAGGGCGTATACGCAACAGCAGCAGGAGGGCGTATACGTAACAGCAGCAGGAGGACGTATACGTAACAGCAGCAGGAGGGCGTATACTCGGTCGCTTACACAGCGGTAGCAGATACGCAGTGGCAGCAGGTGGGCGTATTCGTAGTGACAACAGGTGGACGAAAATGCAGTTGCAGCAGGCAAGGCCTTTCAGCGTCCGAGCGAGTCAGTAGTCTTGTTTGGGGATAGCCAAAGGGGAAAAGGGTCTCTCTTGAGTGCAGGGCCAAGCTTTGGCCCTGCACAGACCAATTTCGAGTTCCTCCTTAGTTGAGAGGCACGAGAAGACTGAATTTTTAGCTGATGGCGGCGCTTTTATATTAGGCTCGCTGACAAAATGTTCCGGAATAGATAAAAATATGAATTTTGAATTTTAAGAAGTACTAAGGCACCAGCCAATCGATAAAGTTAATTCGACCTAGCTCAAATATATCCAACCTCACCGCTTTGGAAGTAAAATTACGTGAAATGGAGAATTTTATAAGACAAGACGTTGCTATGACATTTTTTCAAACAGAAATGTCATAACAAAGCTAAAATTGTATATTAGTGTTTTTATACAATATATCGTTATTATAAAAGAAAAAGGAGGAGAGAAAAATGATGTAAGTAGCAGCCTGCGTCAAATTTATTTTTCCGTAATCTAGAAATTAATAAATGAATGTTTCAGGCAATATATTGAAGCAAGCGAATTATACCGAACTAACAACGTGCTAGAGAGATAAACAGAGTATTGGATATTATACGGGAACCCCGAATTTCATCGCTTAAAGGAATTACCAAGGTAAGAGAACACTACAATCTATCATATCAGTATCTATCATATCAGTATCTATCAGTATCTATCAGTATCTATCAGTATCTATCAGTATCTATCAGTATCTATCTATCAGTATCTATCAGTATCTATCATATCAGTATCTATCATATCAGTATCTATCAGTATCTATCAGTATCTATCAGTATCTATCTATCAGTATCTATCAGTATCTATCAGTATCTATCAGTATCTCTCAGTATCTATCAGTATCTATCAGTATCTATCATATCAGTATCTATCATATCAGTATCTATCAGTATCTATCAGTATCTATCTATCAGTATCTATCAGTATCTATCTATCAGTTTCTATCAGTATATATTAGTATCTATCAGTATCTATCATATCAGTATCTATCATATCAGTATCTATCAGTATCTATCAGTATCTATCTATCAGTATCTATCTATCAGTATCTATCAGTATCTATCAGTATCTATCAGTATCTATCAGTATCTATCAGTATCTATCAGTATCTATCATATCAGTATTGTTCATTATAGTATTCGTTGACCCCCCACCCGCGCCACCCCGCGCCCTTTTTTCCCTCTCTTATGATGACATGGACAGACTGATTTGATGTGCACTCCTATTAACACGCGAGTGAGGTGCCTAATAATTGTGAATCCTGGAAACCTGTGCCGTGCCGTTATCCCGCGGGAATTCTCCTGGAGCTCATATCAGGTACGTGCACACAACGACGTGACATAAATATAATATTATTTTGGAAATTGTTTATCCGTTAACCCCATCTTGAACATTTTGGTAGCAGAGCGTGGTTAGATTCACTTCTTTTAGTACATAATAACGAATAAAAACCCCCCATAGCGTAATTATCCCTTGTTTCTAAAATTTCGTAGCGATTCGTAGATATTTACCTAAAGTTTTAACTAGTAAATTGCATCAACTTCATCGAACACGCGGTCTTAACTCGTTATCTCCTTGGCGCTGCAAAACTATTTACCTGTGACTCGATTAACTTGAACCATTACTGTGTGCGGGAAACTGTGCCTTGTTTGCAACGACATAAGCTTGATCCTAATTCTAAGTGTTTAACTGCTGTGATCTTTGGTAAATGTAATTGTAACTTTGTCAATAATTGATCTTTTATAATAAGATTTTCCCTTTAGTTTAGTGTTAGCCGAATATTATTTGAATATTCGTTAGTAGGTGTTGGTTAATAGTAAAAGTAAAAGTATATAAGAAGTAAAATAGTAAATGTTAATTTTTCACATTATTGCGGACATATTTTTTTTTTTTTATCGTAGTATTACCGTGGCGTTAAGTTGCTTACCCCGTACAACCAATCTTTTAAAACTGTTTAGCGAAACTTATCGATAAATTAAAGTAGGTATCATTTAAATTTTGGAAATTCGTCAATTTAAATTCCTTTTGCACGTTTGTTACAATATAAATATATAATAAAAATGTCTGAAAACGAGCATAATGATACATTGAGGTCTACTTTGTTTACTGAAACCTTGGAATATAGAAAGTCCGTAGGAACTTTTAGATTAACGGGAGATTGGATCACTAGCGCCCACCAGAACATAAACACTGCGGAACGCGCCCGTCTTTTCGTGTATTTCGGCGAATTAGATGATCAATATAAGGAGTTTCGCGATTCCGGTGCTTACCTATTAGGCGGTTTAGATCAGGCAATTGATACTGAAGAATATGCTTACGTGCAAAATCAAATTAGGATAATCGGTGATAAAGTAGTGGATATCAAAATAAAACGGAATGAAATGAATCCTGGTGCAGCTAGTACCCCGACGCGGCCCACTGCTGATCGATTTACTATGGTGCCCTGTGACTTTGACCGTGTACGCCCTCAGAAACTACCTGACCTACCGATACCGCGTTTTAATGGCCGGCCTGATGCGTGGATAAGTTTTCTTGATCAGTTCGATAGTGTTGTGGACGCCCGCACTGATTTGCTCCCAACTCATAAAATGAGCTACCTAATGAGTGCGTTATCCGAAGAGCCCAAACGTTTAGTGCAGCACTTGCGGATTGAAAGCGGAAATTACACCTTAGCCCGAGACCTCCTAAAGAGGCGGTACCATAATACAAGAATCCTTGCTGACACATACCTCTCTCAGATCTTGTCCTTGCCGGACATAAGTTCCCGACTTACCGGACTTCGTGCCTCCTTTCTTAATCCACTGCTTACCTCTTATCGTTGCTTAGAGCGGTTAGAATTGCCGGTGAAGCAGTGGTCCTACATTTTGGTACATATTTGTTTGGTCAAACTCCCTACGGATTTAAGGTCGCGGTTTGAGCGGCGTTATGGTGACGATCAAAAGAACCTGCCTACATTCGACCAACTGATAAATTTTCTGGAAGAGGAATGTCGTCACCATGACAATGTCGGAAGTACTGCGGTTGTTGACACTCCACCTTCCCATTCTAGAGCCCAGCCTGTTGCACGCCCTATGCGTCAGTTTTTAATTGCTGAGCCGGACACGCGGTCCCCTAAGTGTGCCATGTGTTCCAGTCAATCACACTATCTGCGCGAGTGTCGAGATTTCTTGAATATGTCCCACCGCGATCGTGCGGCGTTTGTGAAAGCAAGTAGACTGTGTTATCGATGTTTGGACAAACACTTGATCACATCATGTGCTCGAGATTATCGGTGTGGCACCTGTCGGCATCCGACACATCATACTCTTTTGTGTTTTAATGACCCTCGCAATCCAGTCTACCCCACTTCTTCCGCTCCAGCGGCTCGTGCGGTTTCTTTCCGCCGTTCACCGGAACTAATGCGCCCTAGCTCCCCCCATTCTCGCACGGGCGGGGGTTCACGCTATCACACTGCGACTCGCCCTTCTCCCCGACCGTCTCCTCCAGCCTCACCACGCGGAACGCCTCCACCGTCTTCAACTCGGACATGGTATCGCCCCCCTAACCGTTCGCCTACTCGGTACACCTCACCTCCTCCCCATCGGAATGAACGCTCACCTACCCCTACCACTAGTAGAGATAGACGTGCAGCATCACCTTATCTCTCGCGGCCAGTGCCTTATAATGGTTCTCATCATGAGAATCAGCAATAACTAGACAGCCTCCCTCCCCCCAAACCCTATCCTACACGCACTCTAATGAATTCGGATCTCGTCATACTCCCTACAGCAATTATTCATGTGAAGACATCTAGTGGGTATTATGTTGAAGCGCGGGCTTTGTGTGACACTGGTGCACAAGGCTGCCTAATTACCAGTAACCTTGCTGTATCTAAACTCAATATACACTTGTCCCACCCAATATCACCAATGCTTGTCCGAGGTATTGGAAATATTCCTTCTGTGCCAGTACGCGGTTGTGTTTCCCTTAATTTCAAGCCTATTCATTCCCTGGATCCAGTCATTACAACATCAGTAATGGTGGTAGATGACATTGCTGGTATACACCCGGAAATGGAGTTGCCTCTATCTGTTCAGTCTATTGCGAATTCTTTGCCCTTGGCCGACCCTTCATTCCACAAACCGAATTCCATTGAAGTGCTTCTAGGTGCTGATGTCTTAGGTCCTCTTTTACGCGTCAAGGTGATAGATCTCAAATCATCTGGGTTAAGTGCCGTATCTACAGTTTTTGGTTATATTGTGTTTGGGCCAATTACAAACTTTTGTACTCCAGAGCTCCCTTTAACTGGTGTTTCTTTATCTCAAGTAGTCGAACGGTTTTGGAAGTTAGAAGAACCTCCTGAAATACCAGCACCAAATCCATTAGATGCTATTTGCGAGGCATTTTTTAAAGCCTCTACCTTAAGAAACGCGGACGGTACCTTCGTGACCAAACTACCCTTTTTAGATGATCGTCCTCCTCTTGGAGCTTCGCGGGCTATAGCGGAAAGAAGGTTTATGAATTTAGAAAAGCGATTACAAAGTGATCCCCTCCTTAAAACTAAGTACATAGAGTTTATGCGCGAATATCAAACCCTTAATCATATGTCGGTCTCCTTAGTAAATCTCCAATCCGTGGAACATTATTTTATCCCTCATCATGGCGTGTTTAAAGCTGGTGATAGTGAGAAAATCAGGGTTGTCTTTGATGGTAGTAGCAAAACTTCAAATGGCGTTTCTCTAAACCAGTGCCTGCACACGGGTCCCAAGTTGCAGAGAGACATCACACATATCCTTCTTAATTTTCGTAGACACGCTATCGTATTTGTGGCAGATATACGCATGATGTTTCGTATGTCTTGGGTGCATCCTGATGACAGGCGGTACCAGTTAATCTTGTGGCGTGAATCCCCTTCTGAACCCCTCCTAGCCTATGAGCTTAACACGAATACCTATGGGTTACGATCTTCTCCCTATATCGCTATACGCGTACTGCTGGAGTTAGCTGAACAAGAGCGCTCTAAATATCCTAGGGCCGCCGCTGTCATCGAATCAGACGTGTATGTTGATGACTGTTTAACAGGAGCCTCTAACCTTGAGGAGGCTCATCAACTCAAAACGGAGCTAGAATCCCTAATGCGAGCGGGCGGCTACGAGTTGAGAAAGTGGTTGTCCAATAAACCAGAACTCCTAGAAAATGTTCCCCAACATCACCTGCAGCCGCTGCATACAATACAAGATGTGGATAATCCTCAAACTGTAGCGGTACTGGGAGTTCAGTTTAACCCCGCGACTGACGCCTTCACCTATACTACTCGTGTGAACAATGATGAGTGTCCCACCAAACGCAAAGTATTGTCCCTTATAGCTCGAACCTTTGCCCCAAGCGGATGGATCTCACCTATAGTGTTCAAAGCCAAAGTCTTCATTCAGCGCCTCTGGCTTTCTGGCCTAGATTGGGATGAGCCACACAGTTCAGATTTAATATCCGAGTGGATGGCCTTTACCAATGACCTAAAAATTACAATTAGTAAGATTTCTATATCTTTCCCCAAGAACCTAAGTCTTATACTTTACACGGATTTAGTGACGCCTCAGAGGCAGGATTTGCTGCAGTAGTTTATCTCCGGGTACTCGATCAGCAGAACAATTGTTCCGTTCACTTATTAATGTCCAAAACCAAGGTTGCACCCGTTCGGACCCGTTTGACAATTCCAAAAATGGAACTGCAAGGAGCCACACTCCTCTCAAAATTAGTCCAACACGTCGCCCTCTGTTTGCAGAAGACTATAGTGCTGGACGCCATCTACTCCTGGACAGATAGCCAAATTGTTCTAGCCTGGCTCAATACTTCACCTTACGATCTTCAAACCTTTGAAGCCAACCGAGTTTCACAAATTAAAAATGCTGAAATCCCCTCTACTTTCCGTCATGTCCCTAGCAATCTCAATCCCGCAGACTGTGCCTCACGTGGGTTGTCCCCCCAGGCGCTACTAAGCCACCCGCTCTGGTGGGGCCCACCTTGGCTGTTAAAGCATCCCACGTGTTGGCCACCAGAAAAATCATCTCAGATTTCCCAACTTCCTGGACTACGTTGTCTCTTAGTCAGCAGTGCAAGTTGCATCCCTAATCCCAACTTCCTACTTGACCGGTTTAGCTCTTTTCAAAAACTAATAGGCGTCACCGGTTTCATGTTACGGTTTGTTAATAATTCCCGTTTTCCTGATCAACGCGTTACATCTCCTTTTCTATCGGTAGCTGAACGAAAAGCGGCCCTTCACCTTCTTGTTAGACAAGTTCAGTCAATCTCGTTTCCCACAGAAATCGACCTCCTTAAACGTGGGCTAATGGTTCGGTCTCCCATTCGAAAATTAAATCCTTTCCTGGACACAGCAGGTCTGCTGAGAGTTGGTGGCCGTATAAGGCACTCCGATTTACCCTTTGATGCTAGGCACCCCTTAATCCTCCCTAAAAACGGCAACTTTGTGAAATTACTGATTGCCCACTACCACACCGAGAATTCACATGCTCCACCCGGCGCTTTGCACGCCATATTATCTCGCGAGTTCTGGATTATTTCCGTGCATAGGTTAATCAATAACGTGGTGTTTAAATGTTTACCTTGTTACCGGTTGAACTGTGTCGCGAAACAACCTTTTATGGGTGACCTACCTAAAGACAGAGTAACGGCGACCCGAGCGTTTAAAGGGGTGGGCACCGATTTCGCGGGACCTTTCTTTACAAAGGTACAGGCAGCTCGCAATAGGACCCTGATCAAAACGTACCTTTGTGTTTTTGTGTGCCTTTCGACAAAGGCGGTTCACCTCGAAATAGTGTCGGATCTCACCACAGAAGCATTTCTGGCTGCACTCACGCGCTTTACTTCCCGTCGTGGACTTCCCTCTCTTATCCGATCGGACTGTGGTAGGAACTACGTGGGTGCGGATAACCACCTCCTGGAGGTACATAATTTCCTTAATCTAAATAAATGCACCTTAGCCTCCGAGATGGCAAAACGCCATATCACCTGGATTTTTGATCCTCCCACCACCCCCCATTGGGGCGGCCTATTTGAAGCGGCGGTGAAATCAGCCAAGGCCCATCTAAAACGAGTTGTTGGTGACACACCACTCACCTACGAAGAGTTGACAACAGTGTTTACCAAGATTGAGGCGGTCCTTAATTCGCGTCCTTTGTGTCCCTTGTCGCCGGATCCTAACGACCTTGAAGTACTTACGCCCGGGCACTTTATCATAGGAGAACCTTTGACTGCGATCCCCGAGTATCCTTTGCAGGAAGTTAAAACTAATCGGCTCACACGTTTTCAATTAGTGCAGCAAATGTTACAACACTTTTGGTCACGATGGCACACGGAATACTTATCGACATTGCAAACAAGGCCCAAATGGGCATCCCATTCCTCGCAACCTCCCGAAGTAGGCGATCTGGTTCTTCTTAGAGAAGATAATGTTCCTCCCTTAGAATGGCGGCGCGGCCGCATCGTGTCCGTACTTCCCGGGAATGACGGCGTCGTGCGTGTTGTACAAGTTAAGACCGCTACGGGTGTTCTAACTAGACCTACGAATAGGATAATTCGCCTCCCTTGTGATGACTGTTCAAATTAACTTATTTTCTCTTGTTTATCGTAAACATGGTAATGTTTAGGGCGGGGGTATGTTCATTATAGTATTCGTTGACCCCCCACCCGCGCCACCCCGCGCCCTTTTTTCCCTCTCTTATGATGACATGGACAGACTGATTTGATGTGCACTCCTATTAACACGCGAGTGAGGTGCCTAATAATTGTGAATCCTGGAAACCTGTGCCGTGCCGTTATCCCGCGGGAATTCTCCTGGAGCTCATATCAGGTACGTGCACACAACGACGTGACATAAATATAATATTATTTTGGAAATTGTTTATCCGTTAACCCCATCTTGAACAAGTATCTATCATATCAGTATCTATCATATCAGTATCTATCATATCAGTATCTTTCAGTATCTATCAGTATCTATCAGTATCTATCTATCAGTATCTATCAGTATCTATCAGTATCTATCAGTATCTATCAGTATCTATCATATCAGTATCTATCATATCAGTATCTATCAGTATCTATCCATCAGTATCTATCAGTTTCTATCAGTATCTATCATATAAGTATCTATCATATCAGTATCTATCAGTATCTTTCAGTATCTATCAGTATCTTGCAGTATCTATCTATCAGTATCTATCAGTATCTATCATATCAGTATCTATCATATCAGTATCTATCAGATAGATAGATACTGATAGATATTGATAGATACTGATAGATACTGATAGATACTGATAGATACTGATATGATAGATACTGATATGATAGATACTGATAGATACTGATAGATACTGATAGATACTGATAGATACTGATAGATACTGATAGATAGATACTGATAGATACTAATAGATACTGATAGATACTAATATATACTGATAGAAACTGATAGATAGATACTGATAGATACTGATAGATACTGATAGATACAGATAGATACTGATAGATACTGATAGATACTGATAAATACTAATAGATACTGATAGATACTGATTGATACTGATAGTTACTGATAGATAGATACTGATAGATACTGATAGATACTGATAGATACTGATATGATAGATACTGATATGATAGATACTGATAGATACTGATAGATACTGATAGATACTGATAGATACTGATAGATACTGATAGATACTGATAGATAGATACTGATAGATACTAATAGATACTGATAGATACTGATAGATACTGATATGATAGATACTGATATGATAGATACTGATAGATACTGATAGATACTAATAGATACTGATAGATACTGATAGATAGATACTGATAGATACTGATAGATACTGATAGATACTGATAGATACTGATAGATACTGATAGATACTGATATGATAGATACTGATATGATAGATACTGATAGATACTGATAGATACTGATAGATACTGATAGATACTGATAGATACTGATAGATACTGATAGATACTGATATGATAGATACTGATAGATACTGATCAGTATCTATCAGTATCTATCAGTATCTATCATATCAGTATCTATCATATCAGTATCTATCAGTATCTATCAGTATCTATCAGTATCTATCAGTATCTATCAGTATCTATCTATCAGTATCTATCAGTATCTATCAGTATCTATCAGTATCTATCAGTATCTATCAGTATCTATCAGTATCTATCAGTATCTATCAGTATCTATCATATCAGTATCTATCATATCAGTATCTATCAGTATCTATCAGTATCTATCAGTATCTATCAGTATCTATCAGTATCTATCAGTATCTATCAGTATCTATCAGTATCTATCAGTATCTATCAGTATCTATCAGTATCTATCAGTATCTATCATATCAGTATCTATCATATCAGTATCTATCAGTATCTATCAGTATCTATCAGTATCTATCTATCAGTATCTATCAGTATCTATCAGTATCTATTAGTATCTATCAGTATCTATCAGTATCTATCAGTATCTATCTATCAGTATCTATCAGTATCTATCAGTATCTATCAGTATCTATCAGTATCTATCAGTATATATCAGTATCTATCAGTATCTATCAGTATCTATCAGTATCTATCAGTATCTATCTATCAGTATCTATCAGTATCTATCAGTATCTATCAGTATCTATCAGTATCTATCAGTATCTATCAGTATCTATCATATCAGTATCTATCTATCAGTATCTATCAGTATCTATCAGTATCTATCAGTATCTATCAGTATCTATCAGTATCTATCAGTATCTATCATATCAGTATCTATCATATCAGTATCTATCAGTATCTATCAGTATCTATCAGTATCTATCAGTATCTATCAGTATCTATCAGTATCTATTTATCAGTATCTATCAGTATCTATTAGTATCTATCAGTATCTATCAGTATCTATCAGTATCTATCAGTATCTATCAGTATCTATCAGTATCTATCAGTATCTATCAGTATCTATCTATCAGTATCTATCAGTATCTATCAGTATCTATCAGTATCTATCAGTATCTATCAGTATCTATCAGTATCTATCAGTATCTATCAGTATCTATCAGTATCTATCTGTATCTGTCAGTATCTATCAGTATCTATCATATCAGTATCTATCGTATCAGTATCTATCAGTATCTATCAGTATCTATCAGTATCTATCAGTATCTATCAGTATCTATCTATCAGTATCTATCAGTATCTATCAGTATCTATCAGTATCTATCAGTATCTATCAGTATCTATCAGTATCTTTCAGTATATATCAGTATCTATCATATCAGTATCTATCAGTATCTATCTATCAGTATCTATCAGTATCTATTAGTATCTATCAGTATCTATCAGTATCTATCATATCAGTATCTATCATATCAGTATCTATCATATCAGTATCTATCAGTATCTATCATATCAGTATCTATCATATCAGTATCTATCATATCAGTATCTATCAGTATCTATCAGTATCTATCAGTATCTATCTATTAGTATCTATCAGTATCTATCGGTATCTATCAGTATCTATTAGTATCTATCAGTATCTATCATATCAGTATCTATCATATCAGTATCTATCAGTATCTATCAGTATCTATCTATCAGTATCTATCAGTATCTATCAGTATCTATCAGTATCTATCAGTATCTATCAGTATCTATCATATCAGTATCTATCATATCAGTATCTATCAGTATCTATCAGTATCTATCAGTATCTATCAGTATCTATCTATCAGTATCTATCAGTATCTATCAGTATCTATCAGTATCTATCATATTAGTATCTATCATATCAGTATCTATCAGTATCTATCAGTATCTATCAGTATCTATCAGTATCTATCAGTATCTATCAGTATCTATCAGTATCTATCTATCAGTATCTATCAGTATCTATTAGTATCTATCAGTATTGAGCACATCAGTATCTATCATATCAGTATTATATCAGTATCTATCAGTATCTATCTATCAGTATCTATCAGTATCTATCAGTATCTATCATATCAGTATCTATCATATCAGTATCTATCAGTATCTATCAGTATCTATCAGTATCTATCAGTATCTATCTATCAGTATCTATCAGTATCTATCAGTATCTATCAGTATCTATCAGTATCTATCTGTATCTGTCAGTATCTATCAGTATCTATCATATCAGTATCTATCGTATCAGTATCTATCAGTATCTATCAGTATCTATCAGTATCTATCTATCAGTATCTATCAGTATCTATTAGTATCTATCAGTATCTATCAGTATCTATCATTTCAGTATCTATCATATCAGTATCTATCAGTATCTATCAGTATCTATCATATCAGTATCTATCATATCAGTATCTATCAGTATCTATCAGTATCTATCAGTATCTATCAGTATCTATCAGTATCTATCAAATCAGTATCTATCATATCAGTATCTATCAGTATCTATCAGTATCTATCTATCAGTATCTATCAGTTTCTATCAGTATCTATCATATCAGTTTCTATCATATCAGAATCTATCAGTATCTATCAGTATCTATCAGTACCTATCTATCAGTTTCTATCAGTATATATTAGTATCTATCAGTATCTATCAGTATCTATCATATCAGTATTTATCATATCAGTATCTATCAGTATCTATCTATCAGTATCTATCAGTATCTATCAGTATCTATCATATCAGTATCTATCATATCAGTATCTTTCATATCAGTATCTATGATATCAGTATCGATCAGTATCTATCAGTATCTATCAGTATCTATCTATCAGTATCTATCAGTATCTATCATATCAGTATCTATCAGTATCTATCAGTATCTATCAGTATCTATCTATCGGTATCTATCAGTATCTATCAGTATCTATCAGTATCTATCAGTATCTATCAGTATCTATCAGTATCTATCAGTATCTATCAGTATCTATCAGTATCTATCAGTATCTATCATATCAGTATCTATCATATCAGTATCTATCAGTATCTATCTATCAGTTTCTATCAGTATATATTAGTATCTATCAGTATCTATCAGTATCTATCATATCAGTATCTATCATATCAGTATCTATCAAAATCTATCAGTATCTATCATATCAGTATCTATCATATCAGTATCTATCATATCAGTATCCATGATATCAGTATCTATCTATCAGTATCTATCAGTATCTATCAGTATCTATCTATCAGTATCTATCAGTATCTATCAGTATCTATCAGTATCTATCAGTATCTATCAGTATCTAACATATCAGTATCTATCATATCAGTATCTATCAGTATCTATCAGTATCTATCAGTATCTATCAGTATCTATCAGTATCTATCAGTATCTATCAGTATCTATCAGTATCTATCAGTATCTATCATATCAGTATCTATCATATCAGTATCTATCAGTATCTATCTTTCAGTATCTATCAGTATCTATCAGTATCTATCAGTATCTATCAGTATCTATCAGTATCTATCATATCAGTATCTATCATATCAGTATCTATCAGTATCTTTCAGTATCTATCAGTATCTATCAGTATCTATCTATCAGTATCTATCAGTATCTATCATATCAGTATCTATCAGAATCTATCAGTATCTATCAGTATCTATCTATCAGTATCTATCAGTATCTATCAGTATATATCAGTATCTATCAGTATCTATCAGTATCTATCAGTATCTATCAGTATCTATCAGTATCTATCATATCAGTATCTATCATATCAGTATCTATCAGTATCTATCTATCAGTTTCTATCAGTATATATTAGTATCTATCAGTATCTATCATATCAGTTTCTATCATATCAGTATCTATCAGTATCTATCAGTATCTATCAGTATCTATCATATCAGTTTCTATCATATCAGTATCTATCAGTATCTATCAGTATCTATCTATCAGTTTCTATCAGTATATATTAGTATCTATCAGTATCTTTCAGTATCTATCAGTATCTATCTATCAGTATCTATCAGTATCTATCAGTATCTATAAGTATCTATCAAATCAGTATCTATCATATCAGTATCTATCAGTATCTATCCATCAGTATCTATCAGTTTCTATCAGTATCTATCATATCAGTATCTATCATATCAGTATCTATCAGTATCTTTCAGTATCTATCAGTATCTTTCAGTATCTATCATATCAGTATCTATCAGTATCTTTCAGTATCTATCAGTATCTATCAGTATCTATCAGTATCTATCTATCAGTATCTATCAGTATCTATCATATCAGTATCTATCATATCAGTATCTATCAGTATCTATCAGTATCTATCTATCAGTATCTATCAGTATCTATCATATCAGTATCTATCATATCAGTTTCTATCAGTATCTATCAGTATCTATCAGTATCTATCAAATCAGTATCTATCATATCAGTATCTATCAGTATCTATCAGTATCTATCAGTATCTATCATATCAGTATCTATCAGTATCTTTCAGTATCTTTCAGTATATATCAGTATCTATCAGTATCTATCTATCAGTATCTATCAGTATCTATCATATCAGTATCTATCATATCAGTATCTATCAGTATCTATCAGTATCTATCTATCAGTATCTATCAGTATCTATCAGTATCTATCAGTATCTATCAGTATCTATCAGTATCTATCAGTATCTATCAGTATCTATCAGTATCTATCAGTATCTATCATATCAGTTTCTATCATATCAGTATCTATCAGTATCTATCAGTTTCTATCAGTATCTATCATATCAGTATCTTTCATATCAGTATCTATCAGTATCTATCAGTATCTTTCATATCAGTATCTATCATATCAGTATCTATCAGTATCTATCAGTATCTATCTATCAGTTTCTTTCAGTATATATTAGTATCTATCAGTATCTATCATATCAGTATCTATCAGTATCTATCAGTATCTATCTATCAGTATCTATCAGTATCTATCAGTATCTATCAGTATCTATCAGTATCTATCAGTATCTATCAGTATCTATCATATCAGTATCTATTATATCAGTATCTATCAGTATCTATCAGTATCTATCAGTATCTATCAGTATCTATCTATCAGTATCTATCAGTTTCTATCAGTATCTATCAAATCAGTATCTATCATATCAGTATCTATCAGTATCTATCAGTATCTATCAGTATCTATCTATCAGTATCTATCAGTTTCTATCATATCAGTATCTTTCATATCAGTATCTATCAGTATCTATCAGTATCTTTCATATCAGTATCTATCATATCAGTATCTATCAGTATCTATCTATCAGTTTCTTTCAGTATATATCAGTATCTATCAGTATCTATCAGTATCTATCAGTATCTATCTATCAGTATCTATCAGTATCTATCAGTTTCTATCAGTATCTATCAGTATCTATCAGTATCTATCAGTATCTATCATATCAGTATCTATCATATCAGTATCTTGTCGTGTTACCCGGTCCTCCGAGGAGTCGAAGGACAGGATAACAGACGTGAAAGAGAAAAAGATAAGAGGAGAAAAGAAGTAGAAAGAGAAAAACAGTAAATTCAGGGTTAGGGTTCTTTATTTTCACTCAAGTCACCAAGGCAGTGGGATAACGGAGTAAAGGGGAGGTTGGAAGTCCTAGGTCCGGGCGGTTGCAGATGAGGCGATGTCCGTGTAGCCTGATATCAGTCCGTAGCAGGTGGGTTGCAGATGAGGCGATGACCGTGTAGCCTGGTATCAGTCCGTAACAGGTGGTCACACAGGTGGTCGCAGGAAGGCGTATGTGCAGTGACAGCAGGAGGGCGTTCACGCAGTAGCAGCACTGGAGGGCGTATACGCAACAGCAGCAGGAGGGCGTATACGTAACAGCAGCAGGAGGACGTATACGTAACAGCAGCAGGAGGGCGTATACTCGGTCGCTTACACAGCGGTAGCAGATACGCAGTGGCAGCAGGTGGGCGTATTCGTAGTGACAACAGGTGGACGAAAATGCAGTTGCAGCAGGCAAGGCCTTTCAGCGTCCGAGCGAGTCAGTAGTCTTGTTTGGGGATAGCCAAAGGGGAAAAGGGTCTCTCTTGAGTGCAGGGCCAAGCTTTGGCCCTGCACAGACCAATTTCGAGTTCCTCCTTAGTTGAGAGGCACGAGAAGACTGAATTTTTAGCTGATGGCGGCGCTTTTATATTAGGCTCGCTGACAAAATGTTCCGGAATAGATAAAAATATGAATTTTGAATTTTAAGAAGTACTAAGGCACCAGCCAATCGATAAAGTTAATTCGACCTAGCTCAAATATATCCAACCTCACCGCTTTGGAAGTAAAATTACGTGAAATGGAGAATTTTATAAGACAAGACGTTGCTATGACATTTTTTCAAACAGAAATGTCATAACAAAGCTAAAATTGTATATTAGTGTTTTTATACAATATATCGTTATTATAAAAGAAAAAGGAGGAGAGAAAAATGATGTAAGTAGCAGCCTGCGTCAAATTTATTTTTCCGTAATCTAGAAATTAATAAATGAATGTTTCAGGCAATATATTGAAGCAAGCGAATTATACCGAACTAACAACGTGCTAGAGAGATAAACAGAGTATTGGATATTATACGGGAACCCCGAATTTCATCGCTTAAAGGAATTACCAAGGTAAGAGAACACTACATTACCCCAAAAACCCAGGAAAAAAAAAACTTTTTCGTAGTCTATGTTAGGAAAAGTTTTTTTTTTTGTCAAAGATCTAAATTAAAAGTTAATAATAGGTTTAATGAAATGAAATGGTTGGTGAGATACGAAAAATGATTGAAGAACTTCCGGACCTAACATTCATCTCTGTCCTAATCACGCAGTCATTCATCTCTTACAAAGGAAGGGGATGTGGTTCACGTTCAATGACGCACACTCCTACGGAAGTCCTCCCTATGACCTAAGGCTTCTTTTTTAGGAGTAGTCAGCCGCTCCATTTTATGAGAAAAATTGACCTAGGGCTTATTTAACGAGTTGTTAGCCGCTCGATGAAGGAATATACATTATTTACACGCCTAGTAGGTTTAGACCTGACTAGAGAAGTTGGTTCTAGAGCCAACTTTTAGTAAAAGTAGAGGTACCTGTGTTTGGGGTGGACCAAGCAAAGTACAAGCACAAGTTTAAAGAATTTTTTGTCCATTAGGCTTATTTTTTTTCAGAGTTGGACGACCGCTCTAGTTTAGTAAAGGAGAAGAAAGAAAAACAAGATATAATGCTAGAAAAATAATTGGAATCCTGCTAAGCGAGCCAAGAATATGAGTCCGCACACAGTATTTCCAAGGAAAAAGAAAATTAATGGCAATGTGAAATGATATGATGTTATAGATACCTATGTACAAGAAGTAGAAATAAATTATTAAGCATGAGGATTAGGTTTTAAAATCCTTTATATGCCATTTACTTATAGTGCCGTTAGGACATTCCAATAGGTATACAAGTGGGGATAACTTCTCTACAACCTTGCACTTGATGTATTTAGGTGCTAGCTTGGCACTAAAGTAGGAACCAGCGTTACTGAGAACGTAATTTTTACGCCAAACAGTATCGCCGATATTAAATTCTTTGAAGGATCGTCTCAGATCGTATCGAGTACTATTTCTAGTGTGAGCCAAGTAAAGGGCGACTTGGACTTTATCAAAAATTGTTGATAAGAGTCCTATATTGTTAGCGTAAATATCTCTGGGGAGAAATATAATTTCATCTAAGTTTTGTTGTTGAGAATAGATCGAACCACAGGTTACGATTTCGCGACCAAAGACTAGAAATGAGGGGGTAAAGCCAGTAACCACGTTTACCGAGTTATTCATGGCTGACTGTATTAGTGGTAGATGAATGTCCCAAGATCGGTGGTCGTCACCAACTAGAGAGGCCAGAGCTGTAACTATAGTTTTATTATACCTTTCGGTAGGATTAACTTGAGGGCAATAGTGAGGATTGAAATTTGAGAAAGGGATTTGGTATTTGTTGATAAGATTATGAAAGTCTCGTGATTGGAACTGCGTGCCGTTGTCCATAATGATTGTTTGCGGGACTCCAAATACTAGAAATACGGAATTTTCTAGGTAGAAAATTATGTTATCAGTAGTAGCACGTTTCAAAGGAAAAATAAGCGAAAATTTAGTGAAGTAGCAGTTAATCACTAGTATGTACTGGTGTCGTTTTCGGGTCATCGGCAGTGGTCCCATCAGATCCAGTGAAATACATTGGAATGGACGAGAACATATCTTCGGTTTACCCATTGGACCATATGGCGAGTGGTTTGAGTGTTTATAGGCCAAGCAGGTTTCGCATGAAGTTATGTATTTAGCCACATCTCTGAACATTCGAGGCCAGTAGTAGTGCAGTGCCAACTTCTTGTAAGTTTTGAAGGTTCCTAGGTGAGGGCTTGAAGCTGGGCCATGGTGGTGTCTAATAAGTGCTTTCCTCTCTGATGGTGGTGGAACTTCTTTCCAAGCATGATCTTCCGAAAGCAAATCTGTATCGTTGGAGTGACGATAAAGTTTATCATCTTTGATGTTATAGTTCGGGTAACTGTCGGGGTTATTTTGGCAGTCTGACAGAAGTTTTCTGTATAGTTCTTCTTCAGAGACTTGAGGGTTGTTTACTTGTGCTAATGGAGACGTGTGGTGAAGAGAAGTTTCTTTAGTTGTTGCGCGTGAAAGAAGATCTGGAACAAGATTGTCTTTTCCACGTTTATGCTTTAAGGTGAAGTTGAAAGACGAGAGGCGCAGAGCCCATCTGGCGAGTCTTCCAGAAGGATTAGATAAGTTCAAGAACCATTTCAGTGCGGCATGATCCGTGTAGACTGTAAATTCTCGACCGTTGTCCAGATAGCAGCGCCAGTGTTCGAGTGCAGAGATAACCGCTAGCGTTTCTCTTTCCGTTGTAGAATAGTTTTGTTCATGTTTGTTAAGTGACTTGCTCATATAGGCAATGACTGCTTCCTTTCCATCTCTTATTTGAGTAAGCATGGCACCAATTCCGTAATTTGAGGCATCACAGTGTACGGAAAAGGCTTCGTTAAAGTCAGGACAGGCAAGTACTGGAGTAGTCGCTAAAAGTTCTTTTAGCTTTAAGAACGCAGCATTAGCTTCTTTGGTCCATTGGAACTTGGGAGCGTTTTTACCAGTTGCTGACAGCCTGTTGAGAGGAGCTGCTATGGTGCTGAAGTTGGGTATAAATCTTCTGAACCAGCTGCAAGTGCCATGGAATCTTCTGACTTCTTTTTTAGACGTTGGAGTGGGAAAATCCATAATAGCGCGTACTTTCTCTGGATCAGCTCTTAATCCATGTTTGTCTACAATAAATCCTAAATATTTCAGTTCCTTTTTGAAGAATTGGCTTTTTTCAAAGTTGATAGTTAAACCAGCGTAGGATAGTTTCTCGTGTACTTTCAGCAGGAGTGATATATGTTCTTCGAAAGTGGAGCTTACGATCACAATGTCATCAAGATAGCAGAATACTTTATGTTCGAATTCTGGAGTGAATAACGCATCCATCAGTCTCTGCTGGGTTGCTGGAGCATTGGTAAGTCCAAAGGGCATGACGACGAAGCGATACATTCCCCTGCCTGGAACGTAGAATGCAGTCTTGTCCCTGTCAGGCGGGTGCAGTGGAACTTCCCAGAAGGCTTTGGCAATGTCGATGCTAGATAAGAATTTCGCGTTTCTGAGATGGTCCAGGATCTCATTCATGAATGGAAGGCTGTAAGCGTCTCGACGAGTGACGGAATTCAGTTTTCTGCTGTCCACGCAAAAGCGCCATTCGCCATTCTTCTTTGGGGTAATTATGACCGGAGAAAGCCAAGGACTCTCACAGGGCTCGATGACCTTCCAAGTAATCATCTTGTCCACTTCGTCAATGAGTGCTTTCTGTTTCTCTGGAGACAGTCTGTAGCAGCGTTGTTTGATTGGCAGTGTGTCGCCGGTATCAATCCTGTGGCATATTAGGTGGGTGCGCCCTAGTTCACCTTTTTCTTCGAAGGAGATGCGTTTGAATCTATCGATGATATCGTCTGCAATTGTTTTCTGTTCAGAAGTTAACGCATCGTAAGTGAGAATTTTCGGATCGTTAGGTCTGATAGAGTGGCAATGGAGTTTTTCAGAAAATATTGGTTTCAGTAGTTGAGGCACCAGGTCGAACTCTTTCCAAAAGTCTACGCCTAGTATAATAGAGGGATTTATTTCAGGGAAAACGTGAGCTCTAATAATATGAGTTTGATCATTAAAAGTTATAGGTAGATCAATGTAGCCTAAAGACTGTACTTTTTGTTTATTAGCTGTAGATACTGATATTAAAGACGACTTAGATAAAGAATAGCCCATTTTTTGCAGCTTTAGATGAGAATTATTGCCGAGAATACTGATTGAACTTCCACTATCCAGGAGACCAAAAAAAGAAGTTTTATCAATCATAAACTCTAGAAAAGGTCTATTGTAATCTCGGTCTTCATTATAGAGGATTGACGAAATTTTGTAAAAATGAAAGAAATTTTTAAGTGAATTAAGCCAATCATGCCAGTCCTCCAAGTTAAACTTATTATTTCTATCTGAGTCGTCTGAAGCTAGTTTTTTGGATCATTAGGAGTGGTGTTGTTAGCATAATTTTTGCATTTAGGACAATCGGGGGCCTTGAAACCATGGAGTCCGCATTTAAAGCAAATAGGGAATCGGGGTTGTGCACAGGTACTAAGCGAATGCCCATTGCATCTGCAACGAAAGCAATATAAATTAGGGGAGTAATTGCTAGAAATTGCATTAACTTGCTTATTATGGAAGTTAAATGCACGTGAAGGCTTTTCAACTACGTTGGAGACAGGTGATCTGCCATAATTATTATCAGGCCATTTAGGGATCGGAGGGGTTGAAGAGGATGAACTTGCAGCGAATTTATGATTTGGCTGCAAGGTCATATAAGGATTAAAGTTAGGTTTTTGGATTTGGCGGGAGTTCGAGGAGGAACTGTGGGAGGATCTGGGACTTACTAGGTAGTTAAATTCGGTGGCCAGTTGGTCGACCGCTGGTCTTGGCTCTTTGAAGTTTCGGTCCCTATCTAGGATGTGCTCATATTCTTGGCAGGCTGTAACAAGAGAATCTATTGTAGTAATTTTATTTAAAGCTACGAATATTGAATAACAAGGCCGAATATTTCTTAGCAAAATATCAAGTTTTTCTGTCTCAGAAAGTTTCTTGTTAAGGCGTGAAAACATGCCGTGCATGATGGAGATGTAGATGATGATGGGTTCAGTCTCCCCCTGTGTCCTCTCGTTAATTGCAGTTAAGAGCTTATGATCATAGTCAGTGTTGCCAAAGTCTTTGACGAGCAGTATCGAGATTTCGTCCCAGGAGAGGTCTGGTTTGCGGTCTTTTTGGAACCGGATCCAGTGAAGAGCCTTTCCTGTAAATATTTCGAAAACAAGATCTGCGAGACGGCTCTTGTGTAGATTTCGAGAGGTACCAAGTTCTTCTATTTTTTGTAGAAAGGACTTGGGACAGGAGTCACCGTTGTAAGAAATTTTTCTAAGTTCGGAAATGACATTATTTGGAGTAATATCCTGTATAATTGGGTTCTTGTCAGTGAGTAGTGTGAGGGTCTGAGGAGTAGAGACAGGGTTAGAAGACTCTGGCGACATTGTTTCTTGGGGTTGAGAGTTCCCAGAATGTGGAGAGGGCACTGGAGTAGTCTGAGCTGAAAGAAAGGATAAAGTTTCAAATCTGCTTTCTAATTGTTTAAATGCAGTGTAAAGAGTTTCTAACTTTTCTTTAAAAGGGGAATTTGGTTCAAGGTCTATACGTTCAAGCCTATAGAATAAATGATTAAGATACGTTTCAACTTTTTTTTGTAAATTTGAGGAAGATTTAGATTCCAGTTGGGTTATTTTTCCTTCCGTAAATTTAAGGCAAGTATCAATTTGTTCTAGATCTTCCTCTATAGGTAGGAGAGATTCTAGCACGTCGGTTGCTGGGTAGGTCTTAGAAAGAGCTTCAATTTGTTTTTTTAGGGTTACCAGGTTGCTACTAGGATTCTCTAACCTTATGCGGACCTCGTATTCTAATTCTGGTTTGTTGAGATGGATATATTTGATCGGCCGAGCCATGGTGACTATTGTGGCCAAAGTTAACCGAAGAAGTTGTGCGCTAGTGCAAGCGTTTTTTAGAATTTAGATAAGTGAGTGAAAATAAAAAGAGTTGGGCGCCAAACTGTCGTGTTACCCGGTCCTCCGAGGAGTCGAAGGACAGGATAACAGACGTGAAAGAGAAAAAGATAAGAGGAGAAAAGAAGTAGAAAGAGAAAAACAGTAAATTCAGGGTTAGGGTTCTTTATTTTCACTCAAGTCACCAAGGCAGTGGGATAACGGAGTAAAGGGGAGGTTGGAAGTCCTAGGTCCGGGCGGTTGCAGATGAGGCGATGTCCGTGTAGCCTGATATCAGTCCGTAGCAGGTGGGTTGCAGATGAGGCGATGACCGTGTAGCCTGGTATCAGTCCGTAACAGGTGGTCACACAGGTGGTCGCAGGAAGGCGTATGTGCAGTGACAGCAGGAGGGCGTTCACGCAGTAGCAGCACTGGAGGGCGTATACGCAACAGCAGCAGGAGGGCGTATACGTAACAGCAGCAGGAGGACGTATACGTAACAGCAGCAGGAGGGCGTATACTCGGTCGCTTACACAGCGGTAGCAGATACGCAGTGGCAGCAGGTGGGCGTATTCGTAGTGACAACAGGTGGACGAAAATGCAGTTGCAGCAGGCAAGGCCTTTCAGCGTCCGAGCGAGTCAGTAGTCTTGTTTGGGGATAGCCAAAGGGGAAAAGGGTCTCTCTTGAGTGCAGGGCCAAGCTTTGGCCCTGCACAGACCAATTTCGAGTTCCTCCTTAGTTGAGAGGCACGAGAAGACTGAATTTTTAGCTGATGGCGGCGCTTTTATATTAGGCTCGCTGACAAAATGTTCCGGAATAGATAAAAATATGAATTTTGAATTTTAAGAAGTACTAAGGCACCAGCCAATCGATAAAGTTAATTCGACCTAGCTCAAATATATCCAACCTCACCGCTTTGGAAGTAAAATTACGTGAAATGGAGAATTTTATAAGACAAGACGTTGCTATGACATTTTTTCAAACAGAAATGTCATAACAAAGCTAAAATTGTATATTAGTGTTTTTATACAATATATCGTTATTATAAAAGAAAAAGGAGGAGAGAAAAATGATGTAAGTAGCAGCCTGCGTCAAATTTATTTTTCCGTAATCTAGAAATTAATAAATGAATGTTTCAGGCAATATATTGAAGCAAGCGAATTATACCGAACTAACAACGTGCTAGAGAGATAAACAGAGTATTGGATATTATACGGGAACCCCGAATTTCATCGCTTAAAGGAATTACCAAGGTAAGAGAACACTACAATCTATCATATCAGTATCTATCATATCAGTATCTATCAGTATCTATCAGTATCTATCAGTATCTATCAGTATCTATCAGTATCTATCTATCAGTATCTATCAGTATCTATCATATCAGTATCTATTATATCAGTATCTATCAGTATCTATCAGTATCTATCAGTATCTATCTATCAGTATCTATCAGTATCTATCAGTATCTATCAGTATCTCTCAGTATCTATCAGTATCTATCAGTATCTATCATATCAGTATCTATCATATCAGTATCTATCAGTATCTATCAGTATCTATCTATCAGTATCTATCAGTATCTATCTATCAGTTTCTATCAGTATATATTAGTATCTATCAGTATCTATCATATCAGTATCTATCATATCAGTATCTATCAGTATCTATCAGTATCTATCTATCAGTATCTATCTATCAGTATCTATCAGTATCTATCAGTATCTATCAGTATCTATCAGTATCTATCAGTATCTATCAGTATCTATCATATCAGTATTGTTCATTATAGTATTCGTTGACCCCCCACCCGCGCCACCCCGCGCCCTTTTTTCCCTCTCTTATGATGACATGGACAGACTGATTTGATGTGCACTCCTATTAACACGCGAGTGAGGTGCCTAATAATTGTGAATCCTGGAAACCTGTGCCGTGCCGTTATCCCGCGGGAATTCTCCTGGAGCTCATATCAGGTACGTGCACACAACGACGTGACATAAATATAATATTATTTTGGAAATTGTTTATCCGTTAACCCCATCTTGAACATTTTGGTAGCAGAGCGTGGTTAGATTCACTTCTTTTAGTACATAATAACGAATAAAAACCCCCCATAGCGTAATTATCCCTTGTTTCTAAAATTTCGTAGCGATTCGTAGATATTTACCTAAAGTTTTAACTAGTAAATTGCATCAACTTCATCGAACACGCGGTCTTAACTCGTTATCTCCTTGGCGCTGCAAAACTATTTACCTGTGACTCGATTAACTTGAACCATTACTGTGTGCGGGAAACTGTGCCTTGTTTGCAACGACATAAGCTTGATCCTAATTCTAAGTGTTTAACTGCTGTGATCTTTGGTAAATGTAATTGTAACTTTGTCAATAATTGATCTTTTATAATAAGATTTTCCCTTTAGTTTAGTGTTAGCCGAATATTATTTGAATATTCGTTAGTAGGTGTTGGTTAATAGTAAAAGTAAAAGTATATAAGAAGTAAAATAGTAAATGTTAATTTTTCACATTATTGCGGACATATTTTTTTTTTTTTATCGTAGTATTACCGTGGCGTTAAGTTGCTTACCCCGTACAACCAATCTTTTAAAACTGTTTAGCGAAACTTATCGATAAATTAAAGTAGGTATCATTTAAATTTTGGAAATTCGTCAATTTAAATTCCTTTTGCACGTTTGTTACAATATAAATATATAATAAAAATGTCTGAAAACGAGCATAATGATACATTGAGGTCTACTTTGTTTACTGAAACCTTGGAATATAGAAAGTCCGTAGGAACTTTTAGATTAACGGGAGATTGGATCACTAGCGCCCACCAGAACATAAACACTGCGGAACGCGCCCGTCTTTTCGTGTATTTCGGCGAATTAGATGATCAATATAAGGAGTTTCGCGATTCCGGTGCTTACCTATTAGGCGGTTTAGATCAGGCAATTGATACTGAAGAATATGCTTACGTGCAAAATCAAATTAGGATAATCGGTGATAAAGTAGTGGATATCAAAATAAAACGGAATGAAATGAATCCTGGTGCAGCTAGTACCCCGACGCGGCCCACTGCTGATCGATTTACTATGGTGCCCTGTGACTTTGACCGTGTACGCCCTCAGAAACTACCTGACCTACCGATACCGCGTTTTAATGGCCGGCCTGATGCGTGGATAAGTTTTCTTGATCAGTTCGATAGTGTTGTGGACGCCCGCACTGATTTGCTCCCAACTCATAAAATGAGCTACCTAATAAGTGCGTTATCCGAAGAGCCCAAACGTTTAGTGCAGCACTTGCGGATTGAAAGCGGAAATTACACCTTAGCCCGAGACCTCCTAAAGAGGCGGTACCATAATACAAGAATCCTTGCTGACACATACCTCTCTCAGATCTTGTCCTTGCCGGACATAAGTTCCCGACTTACCGGACTTCGTGCCTCCTTTCTTAATCCACTGCTTACCTCTTATCGTTGCTTAGAGCGGTTAGAATTGCCGGTGAAGCAGTGGTCCTACATTTTGGTACATATTTGTTTGGTCAAACTCCCTACGGATTTAAGGTCGCGGTTTGAGCGGCGTTATGGTGACGATCAAAAGAACCTGCCTACATTCGACCAACTGATAAATTTTCTGGAAGAGGAATGTCGTCACCATGACAATGTCGGAAGTACTGCGGTTGTTGACACTCCACCTTCCCATTCTAGAGCCCAGCCTGTTGCACGCCCTATGCGTCAGTTTTTAATTGCTGAGCCGGACACGCGGTCCCCTAAGTGTGCCATGTGTTCCAGTCAATCACACTATCTGCGCGAGTGTCGAGATTTCTTGAATATGTCCCACCGCGATCGTGCGGCGTTTGTGAAAGCAAGTAGACTGTGTTATCGATGTTTGGACAAACACTTGATCACATCATGTGCTCGAGATTATCGGTGTGGCACCTGTCGGCATCCGACACATCATACTCTTTTGTGTTTTAATGACCCTCGCAATCCAGTCTACCCCACTTCTTCCGCTCCAGCGGCTCGTGCGGTTTCTTTCCGCCGTTCACCGGAACTAATGCGCCCTAGCTCCCCCCATTCTCGCACGGGCGGGGGTTCACGCTATCACACTGCGACTCGCCCTTCTCCCCGACCGTCTCCTCCAGCCTCACCACGCGGAACGCCTCCACCGTCTTCAACTCGGACATGGTATCGCCCCCCTAACCGTTCGCCTACTCGGTACACCTCACCTCCTCCCCATCGGAATGAACGCTCACCTACCCCTACCACTAGTAGAGATAGACGTGCAGCATCACCTTATCTCTCGCGGCCAGTGCCTTATAATGGTTCTCATCATGAGAATCAGCAATAACTAGACAGCCTCCCTCCCCCCAAACCCTATCCTACACGCACTCTAATGAATTCGGATCTCGTCATACTCCCTACAGCAATTATTCATGTGAAGACATCTAGTGGGTATTATGTTGAAGCGCGGGCTTTGTGTGACACTGGTGCACAAGGCTGCCTAATTACCAGTAACCTTGCTGTATCTAAACTCAATATACACTTGTCCCACCCAATATCACCAATGCTTGTCCGAGGTATTGGAAATATTCCTTCTGTGCCAGTACGCGGTTGTGTTTCCCTTAATTTCAAGCCTATTCATTCCCTGGATCCAGTCATTACAACATCAGTAATGGTGGTAGATGACATTGCTGGTATACACCCGGAAATGGAGTTGCCTCTATCTGTTCAGTCTATTGCGAATTCTTTGCCCTTGGCCGACCCTTCATTCCACAAACCGAATTCCATTGAAGTGCTTCTAGGTGCTGATGTCTTAGGTCCTCTTTTACGCGTCAAGGTGATAGATCTCAAATCATCTGGGTTAAGTGCCGTATCTACAGTTTTTGGTTATATTGTGTTTGGGCCAATTACAAACTTTTGTACTCCAGAGCTCCCTTTAACTGGTGTTTCTTTATCTCAAGTAGTCGAACGGTTTTGGAAGTTAGAAGAACCTCCTGAAATACCAGCACCAAATCCATTAGATGCTATTTGCGAGGCATTTTTTAAAGCCTCTACCTTAAGAAACGCGGACGGTACCTTCGTGACCAAACTACCCTTTTTAGATGATCGTCCTCCTCTTGGAGCTTCGCGGGCTATAGCGGAAAGAAGGTTTATGAATTTAGAAAAGCGATTACAAAGTGATCCCCTCCTTAAAACTAAGTACATAGAGTTTATGCGCGAATATCAAACCCTTAATCATATGTCGGTCTCCTTAGTAAATCTCCAATCCGTGGAACATTATTTTATCCCTCATCATGGCGTGTTTAAAGCTGGTGATAGTGAGAAAATCAGGGTTGTCTTTGATGGTAGTAGCAAAACTTCAAATGGCGTTTCTCTAAACCAGTGCCTGCACACGGGTCCCAAGTTGCAGAGAGACATCACACATATCCTTCTTAATTTTCGTAGACACGCTATCGTATTTGTGGCAGATATACGCATGATGTTTCGTATGTCTTGGGTGCATCCTGATGACAGGCGGTACCAGTTAATCTTGTGGCGTGAATCCCCTTCTGAACCCCTCCTAGCCTATGAGCTTAACACGAATACCTATGGGTTACGATCTTCTCCCTATATCGCTATACGCGTACTGCTGGAGTTAGCTGAACAAGAGCGCTCTAAATATCCTAGGGCCGCCGCTGTCATCGAATCAGACGTGTATGTTGATGACTGTTTAACAGGAGCCTCTAACCTTGAGGAGGCTCATCAACTCAAAACGGAGCTAGAATCCCTAATGCGAGCGGGCGGCTACGAGTTGAGAAAGTGGTTGTCCAATAAACCAGAACTCCTAGAAAATGTTCCCCAACATCACCTGCAGCCGCTGCATACAATACAAGATGTGGATAATCCTCAAACTGTAGCGGTACTGGGAGTTCAGTTTAACCCCGCGACTGACGCCTTCACCTATACTACTCGTGTGAACAATGATGAGTGTCCCACCAAACGCAAAGTATTGTCCCTTATAGCTCGAACCTTTGCCCCAAGCGGATGGATCTCACCTATAGTGTTCAAAGCCAAAGTCTTCATTCAGCGCCTCTGGCTTTCTGGCCTAGATTGGGATGAGCCACACAGTTCAGATTTAATATCCGAGTGGATGGCCTTTACCAATGACCTAAAAATTACAATTAGTAAGATTTCTATATCTTTCCCCAAGAACCTAAGTCTTATACTTTACACGGATTTAGTGACGCCTCAGAGGCAGGATTTGCTGCAGTAGTTTATCTCCGGGTACTCGATCAGCAGAACAATTGTTCCGTTCACTTATTAATGTCCAAAACCAAGGTTGCACCCGTTCGGACCCGTTTGACAATTCCAAAAATGGAACTGCAAGGAGCCACACTCCTCTCAAAATTAGTCCAACACGTCGCCCTCTGTTTGCAGAAGACTATAGTGCTGGACGCCATCTACTCCTGGACAGATAGCCAAATTGTTCTAGCCTGGCTCAATACTTCACCTTACGATCTTCAAACCTTTGAAGCCAACCGAGTTTCACAAATTAAAAATGCTGAAATCCCCTCTACTTTCCGTCATGTCCCTAGCAATCTCAATCCCGCAGACTGTGCCTCACGTGGGTTGTCCCCCCAGGCGCTACTAAGCCACCCGCTCTGGTGGGGCCCACCTTGGCTGTTAAAGCATCCCACGTGTTGGCCACCAGAAAAATCATCTCAGATTTCCCAACTTCCTGGACTACGTTGTCTCTTAGTCAGCAGTGCAAGTTGCATCCCTAATCCCAACTTCCTACTTGACCGGTTTAGCTCTTTTCAAAAACTAATAGGCGTCACCGGTTTCATGTTACGGTTTGTTAATAATTCCCGTTTTCCTGATCAACGCGTTACATCTCCTTTTCTATCGGTAGCTGAACGAAAAGCGGCCCTTCACCTTCTTGTTAGACAAGTTCAGTCAATCTCGTTTCCCACAGAAATCGACCTCCTTAAACGTGGGCTAATGGTTCGGTCTCCCATTCGAAAATTAAATCCTTTCCTGGACACAGCAGGTCTGCTGAGAGTTGGTGGCCGTATAAGGCACTCCGATTTACCCTTTGATGCTAGGCACCCCTTAATCCTCCCTAAAAACGGCAACTTTGTGAAATTACTGATTGCCCACTACCACACCGAGAATTCACATGCTCCACCCGGCGCTTTGCACGCCATATTATCTCGCGAGTTCTGGATTATTTCCGTGCATAGGTTAATCAATAACGTGGTGTTTAAATGTTTACCTTGTTACCGGTTGAACTGTGTCGCGAAACAACCTTTTATGGGTGACCTACCTAAAGACAGAGTAACGGCGACCCGAGCGTTTAAAGGGGTGGGCACCGATTTCGCGGGACCTTTCTTTACAAAGGTACAGGCAGCTCGCAATAGGACCCTGATCAAAACGTACCTTTGTGTTTTTGTGTGCCTTTCGACAAAGGCGGTTCACCTCGAAATAGTGTCGGATCTCACCACAGAAGCATTTCTGGCTGCACTCACGCGCTTTACTTCCCGTCGTGGACTTCCCTCTCTTATCCGATCGGACTGTGGTAGGAACTACGTGGGTGCGGATAACCACCTCCTGGAGGTACATAATTTCCTTAATCTAAATAAATGCACCTTAGCCTCCGAGATGGCAAAACGCCATATCACCTGGATTTTTGATCCTCCCACCACCCCCCATTGGGGCGGCCTATTTGAAGCGGCGGTGAAATCAGCCAAGGCCCATCTAAAACGAGTTGTTGGTGACACACCACTCACCTACGAAGAGTTGACAACAGTGTTTACCAAGATTGAGGCGGTCCTTAATTCGCGTCCTTTGTGTCCCTTGTCGCCGGATCCTAACGACCTTGAAGTACTTACGCCCGGGCACTTTATCATAGGAGAACCTTTGACTGCGATCCCCGAGTATCCTTTGCAGGAAGTTAAAACTAATCGGCTCACACGTTTTCAATTAGTGCAGCAAATGTTACAACACTTTTGGTCACGATGGCACACGGAATACTTATCGACATTGCAAACAAGGCCCAAATGGGCATCCCATTCCTCGCAACCTCCCGAAGTAGGCGATCTGGTTCTTCTTAGAGAAGATAATGTTCCTCCCTTAGAATGGCGGCGCGGCCGCATCGTGTCCGTACTTCCCGGGAATGACGGCGTCGTGCGTGTTGTACAAGTTAAGACCGCTACGGGTGTTCTAACTAGACCTACGAATAGGATAATTCGCCTCCCTTGTGATGACTGTTCAAATTAACTTATTTTCTCTTGTTTATCGTAAACATGGTAATGTTTAGGGCGGGGGTATGTTCATTATAGTATTCGTTGACCCCCCACCCGCGCCACCCCGCGCCCTTTTTTCCCTCTCTTATGATGACATGGACAGACTGATTTGATGTGCACTCCTATTAACACGCGAGTGAGGTGCCTAATAATTGTGAATCCTGGAAACCTGTGCCGTGCCGTTATCCCGCGGGAATTCTCCTGGAGCTCATATCAGGTACGTGCACACAACGACGTGACATAAATATAATATTATTTTGGAAATTGTTTATCCGTTAACCCCATCTTGAACAAGTATCTATCATATCAGTATCTATCATATCAGTATCTATCATATCAGTATCTTTCAGTATCTATCAGTATCTATCAGTATCTATCTATCAGTATCTATCAGTATCTATCAGTATCTATCAGTATCTATCAGTATCTATCAAATCAGTATCTATCATATCAGTATCTATCAGTATCTATCCATCAGTATCTATCAGTTTCTATCAGTATCTATCATATAAGTATCTATCATATCAGTATCTATCAGTATCTATCAGTATCTATCAGTATCTATCAGTATCTATCTATCAGTATCTATCAGTATCTATCATATCAGTATCTATCATATCAGTATCTATCAGATAGATAGATACTGATAGATATTGATAGATACTGATAGATACTGATAGATACTGATAGATACTGATATGATAGATACTGATATGATAGATACTGATAGATACTGATAGATACTGATAGATACTGATAGATACTGATAGATACTGATAGATAGATACTGATAGATACTAATAGATACTGATAGATACTAATAGATACTGATAGACACTGATAGATAGATACTGATAGATACTGATAGATACTGATAGATACAGATAGATACTGATAGATACTGATAGATACTGATAAATACTAATAGATACTGATAGATACTGATTGATACTGATAGATACTGATAGATAGATACTGATAGATACTGATAGATACTGATAGATACTGATATGATAGATACTGATATGATAGATACTGATAGATACTGATAGATACTGATAGATACTGATAGATACTGATAGATACTGATAGATACTGATAGATAGATACTGATAGATACTAATAGATACTGATAGATACTGATAGATACTGATATGATAGATACTGATATGATAGATACTGATAGATACTGATAGATACTAATAGATACTGATAGATACTGATAGATAGATACTGATAGATACTGATAGATACTGATAGATACTGATAGATACTGATAGATACTGATAGATACTGATATGATAGATACTGATATGATAGATACTGATAGATACTGATAGATACTGATAGATACTGATAGATACTGATAGATACTGATAGATACTGATAGATACTGATATCAGTATCTATCAGTATCTATCAGTATCTATCATATCAGTATCTATCATATCAGTATCTATCAGTATCTATCAGTATCTATCAGTATCTATCAATATCTATCAGTATCTATCTATCAGTATCTATCAGTATCTATCAGTATCTATCAGTATCTATCAGTATCTATCAGTATCTATCAGTATCTATCAGTATCTATCAGTATCTATCATATCAGTATCTATCATATCAGTATCTATCAGTATCTATCAGTATCTATCAGTATCTATCAGTATCTATCAGTATCTATCAGTATCTATCAGTATCTATCAGTATCTATCAGTATCTATCAGTATCTATCAGTATCTATCAGTATCTATCATATCAGTATCTATCATATCAGTATCTATCAGTATCTATCAGTATCTATCAGTATCTATCTATCAGTATCTATCAGTATCTATCAGTATCTATTAGTATCTATCAGTATCTATCAGTATCTATCAGTATCTATCTATCAGTATCTATCAGTATCTATCAGTATCTATCAGTATCTATCAGTATCTATCAGTATATATCAGTATCTATCAGTATCTATCAGTATCTATCAGTATCTATCAGTATCTATCTATCAGTATCTATCAGTATCTATCAGTATCTATCAGTATCTATCAGTATCTATCAGTATCTATCAGTATCTATCATATCAGTATCTATCTATCAGTATCTATCAGTATCTATCAGTATCTATCAGTATCTATCAGTATCTATCAGTATCTATCAGTATCTATCATATCAGTATCTATCATATCAGTATCTATCAGTATCTATCAGTATCTATCAGTATCTATCAGTATCTATCAGTATCTATCAGTATCTATTTATCAGTATCTATCAGTATCTATTAGTATCTATCAGTATCTATCAGTATCTATCAGTATCTATCAGTATCTATCAGTATCTATCAGTATCTATCAGTATCTATCAGTATCTATCTATCAGTATCTATCAGTATCTATCAGTATCTATCAGTATCTATCAGTATCTATCAGTATCTATCAGTATCTATCAGTATCTATCAGTATCTATCAGTATCTATCTGTATCTGTCAGTATCTATCAGTATCTATCATATCAGTATCTATCGTATCAGTATCTATCAGTATCTATCAGTATCTATCAGTATCTATCAGTATCTATCAGTATCTATCTATCAGTATCTATCAGTATCTATCAGTATCTATCAGTATCTATCAGTATCTATCAGTATCTATCAGTATCTATCAGTATCTTTCAGTATATATCAGTATCTATCATATCAGTATCTATCAGTATCTATCTATCAGTATCTATCAGTATCTATTAGTATCTATCAGTATCTATCAGTATCTATCATATCAGTATCTATCATATCAGTATCTATCATATCAGTATCTATCAGTATCTATCATATCAGTATCTATCATATCAGTATCTATCATATCAGTATCTATCAGTATCTATCAGTATCTATCAGTATCTATCTATTAGTATCTATCAGTATCTATCGGTATCTATCAGTATCTATTAGTATCTATCAGTATCTATCATATCAGTATCTATCATATCAGTATCTATCAGTATCTATCAGTATCTATCTATCAGTATCTATCAGTATCTATCAGTATCTATCAGTATCTATCAGTATCTATCAGTATCTATTATATCAGTATCTATCATATCAGTATCTATCAGTATCTATCAGTATCTATCAGTATCTATCAGTATCTATCTATCAGTATCTATCAGTATCTATCAGTATCTATCAGTATCTATCATATTAGTATCTATCATATCTAAAGGATATTGGTTACTAATAGCAAATAAAAGATAAACTTGAGACTGAAATATTTGATGTTATATTTTCCGAGAACATGAGAAGAACGAACAAAAGACGAATGACGTCCATAGACAAAGTAGAGCACCATAAACAATCACAAAACTACTAATTAAACTTTATAAAGAAAACATATTGCATTCATAATCCAACACCCCCTCTAGAATGTAAACCCATTTTCTTTATACAATACAAATGTTTCTCTAAAGTAGTCCCCTTTGTTAAAATGTCAGCTACCATTTCACTACCCTTACAATATGCAAAATTAATATTTTTGTTATTAACATTATCTCTCAAGAAATGAAATCGAATATCTATGTGTTTTGTTCTAGGTTTGTAACAATCAACAGAAGCTAAACTTATTGCACTCTGATTGTCACAATTAATAGATAGGGGACACTCATCCTGTAAGCCAAGTTGTTGTTGGAGTTGACGGAGCCATAGTCCCTCCTGTGTCGCAGCAGCCATCGCCATGTATTCTGCTTCAGCTGTGGATAGGGCAACTGTAGATTGCTTACAACTATTCCAAGCTATGGCACCATTCTGAAAAATGTAAACGTAACCGGTGCAGGACCTTCTGTCCTCTGGACTGCTAGCCCAGTCTGAATCACAGAAACCTGTTATCTTATTAGACGCATCTTTGGTGTAGCACAACTTGTAATCTTTAGTGCCTTGCAGGTATCTCATTATCCTCTTGACACCGAGCCAATGCTGGTTTGAGGGGTTACTGACATATCGACTTAGTTTATTAACTGCAAATCCAATATCAGGTCTCGTTGCCTGAGCTAAATATAATAAACATCCAATTGCCTGTCGATATGGAATGCTGTCATTGATGCGTGTATCATCGGATTCAAATTTGGCATTAACTTCTATTGGAGTTCTCACAGGTTTTGATTCTGCCATACCATAACGGTCTAATATCTCGTTGACATAAATTTCTTGATCCAACATTATTTTTCCTTCTTTACGGTTTCTACTGATATTCAACCCTATAAATTGTTTCGCTTCACCAAGATCCTTCATATGAAATTCTCCCTTTAATTTTTCTTTTATTTCAGTCGTAATGTTACGATCACTTGAAAAAATTATAAGGTCATCAACCCATACAGCCACAAAAAACATTGTGTTTTCTTTAACGCTGTAATAAATACAGGGATCTATTTTTGATCTTGTTAAGCCAATTTTCTGAAGTACGCTATCTAGCTTAAGATTCCATTGCCGGCTGGCTTGCTTCAAACCATAAATGGATTTCTGTAGCATACATACTTTGTTTCCTTCTTCATAAGATTCGGGCTGGACCATGTAAATTTCGTTTTCTAGATCTCCTTGTAAAAATGCTGTAATTGCATCCATTTGATCTATTTCCAGGTCGTATTTTGCAGCCAATGCAATTAAGTATCTTACAGATGTGTATCTTACGACAGGTGCGTATATTAAATCATAATCAACACCTTTTTTCTGAGCATAGCCCTTTACAACTAATCTTGCTTTATATCTGTTCACAGCCCCAGTTTCATCGGTTTTTGTTTTAAAAATCCATTTGCAAGGTAAAGCCTTCTTTCCAGCTGGTAAGTCGGTAATCTTCCAGGTATTATTTCTTAATAAGGATTGGTATTCTTCCTCCATTGCAATTTTCCATTTCTCAGCATTTTCGGAGGATAGAGCTTCCTTTACAGATTCTGGATCTCTGAGATTTTTAACAGAACAAAAATAACTAGGTGTTGAAACAGTCTTGCCAGTCTTGTCTCTAGGTCGTAAGGTCACGGTACTCGGTGGTAAGCCCTGTGTTGATCTACGCGCGACATAACAATCATCTTCGTCTGTGTCTGTTTCATACTCATCGGAGCTGCCACTTATGCTCTCTGCTTTACTGAGCTCTGAAGATTCCAATAGTACTTGTACTGTTTTGGGTGCAGGAGCTGACAGAGACGGTGCTGATTGCACTTCTTCAGTGGAGCTTGAGCTGTTAACATCACAAGGTAAGTATATATTATTATTTTTCATTACATTCTCCAAAAATTCGACATCTCTACTTTTCATGATTCGATTTGTTTTAGGTTCAGCAAGACGGTATCCTTTGGTGTTGTCACAATATCCTACAAAGATCATCCTTTGCGATTTCGGGTCCCATTTCTTACGCTTTTCTTTGGGAACTTGCATCATGACTTCGGAACCAAAAATTCTCATATTGGATAAATCGGGCCGATTACCTGACCATAATTCATACGGAGTTAATTTACTTAAAGCTGTAGTAGGCGAGCGGTTGATGATGTACGCCGCAGTAGCAGTCGCCTCAGCCCAGTATGGTTTAGGTAAATCTGCATCCAATAACATACATTTCGCCCTTTCTATAAGAGTACGGTTCATACGTTCGGCGAGCCCGTTTTGCTGCGGTGAGTATGGTGTGCTGGTTTGATGTTTAATGCCATGTTGACTTAAGTAATTTTCAAAAACTTTGTTACAGTATTCAAGGCCATTGTCTGTACGAATAATTTTAATTTTCTTATTACACTCATTCTCGGCTTTCTTGTGAAAATCTTTAAATGCATTAAGGACACTGAGCTTGTCTTTAAGAAAGTATACATAGACTGATCTGGAGTAATCATCCACAAAAGTAAGAAAATATCTCATACCTCCTAGGGACGGCGTCTCCATGGGGCCACACAAATCAGAATGTATCACCTGAAGTACTTCTGTAGCTCTGGAGCCCTCATGATTAAAAGGTAGTCTTGACTGTTTTCCCTTTAGGCAGGTAGTGCAGGTCACGGGTAATTTCTTCTTATCTGAAGTCAAGCTCACTCCTTCGGTGCACTCAGGTAACCGGTTCACATCTGGAAAGTTTAAATGTCCCATGCGTCGATGCCATAGGACAACATCTTTTGAAATATCGGAAATGCTCAAGTTTGCATTTATTTCTCTATCAACTGTGAGTGTATATAAGTTATTCTCTAATTTAGCATTACAGACAAAGTCTCCTTTATTATTTAAAATCTCACACTTATTCTGTGTGAAATTTACTGTACATCCACTCTTGACCATGGCACTGACAGAAAGTAAATTACCAGCAAGTTTAGGTATATATAAGACATTGCATACCTGAATTTTCTTCTCAACATCACCATCTAAAACCATATTTACTTTTCCAATCCCTTGAACAGGAAGAGATGAATTATTTGCAACAGTGATACTTGATATCGGTGGATTTGTCACATCATACAACCAGTCGCTGCGGTTTGTCATGTGCATTGAAGCGCCAGAATCCAGGTACCATTTGTTGCTGTCACTGCCTATTGTTGCACAAGAAGCGGAAAAAGCTGCAACAAAGCCTTTATCATCACTTTGTTTACATGAAGTTTTCTTCTGTGCCCGACAATATTTACTGAGATGTCCAAATCGATTGCAGTTGAAACATCTTGGTCCTTTAACATAGTTCTGTTTCGGTTGAGAGTTATTCTTCTTGAATGAATAGAAAGCAGTGGTTTCGGAACTAACTTCTTGAAGAAGTTTAGTTTTAATAGTATCGGCACTGATTTTCACTCCGGAACTCTCAATGGCCATAATCATGGGTTTGTATTTGTCCGGCAAACCCGCTAACATCAAAGTTCCCAGCCATTCGTCGTCAACTGAAAATCCTATATTTCGCAACTTATGAGCCGACGTCAAAATTGTATTGACATAGTCTTCGACACTTTTCGAGGATTCCAAGCTTGTAGTGATAAGATCTTTCAATAAAGCCACTTTTCGCGTCAAACCGTTGTCATCAAATGCGCTCTCAAGGTTAAGCCAGACCTCCTTCGATGTCTTTGCATCTTGTATGTGGACGTAATTGATCGAATCCACTAGCAAAATAAGTTTAGATTTTGCTTTTATGTCTTTGACAGAATCGACATTTTCGCCTGTGACGCAAGTCCAGAGATCTTCGTGTTCCATATATGCTTTGACGGCAAACTTCCATGTGGCATAATTATCTCGACCAGTGAGTTTTTCTATACTAAACGCACTATTAACAGCCATTTTTCACTTTTTCACTAGCAATTATAACCTCAAACTGTATGACGCCGAGTCCGGTAGAATTTTCGTTTCAAATTTAAGTTTCGGTCTTTTCTGTTTACTAATCCGAGTAACCAACGATTATCCTGCGTTTTTAACGCTCTGCTACCATAAAGGATATTGGTTACTAATAGCAAATAAAAGATAAACTTGAGACTGAAATATTTGATGTTATATTTTCCGAGAACATGAGAAGAACGAACAAAAGACGAATGACGTCCATAGACAAAGTAGAGCACCATAAACAATCACAAAACTACTAATTAAACTTTATAAAGAAAACATATTGCATTCATAATCCAACAATATCAGTATCTATCAGTATCTATCAGTATCTATCAGTATCTATCAGTATCTATCAGTATCTATCAGTATCTATCAGTATCTATCTATCAGTATCTATCAGTATCTATTAGTATCTATCAGTATTGAGCACATCAGTATCTATCATATCAGTATTATATCAGTATCTATCAGTATCTATCTATCAGTATCTATCAGTATCTATCAGTATCTATCATATCAGTATCTATCATATCAGTATCTATCAGTATCTATCAGTATCTATCAGTATCTATCAGTATCTATCTATCAGTATCTATCAGTATCTATCAGTATCTATCAGTATCTATCAGTATCTATCTGTATCTGTCAGTATCTATCAGTATCTATCATATCAGTATCTATCGTATCAGTATCTATCAGTATCTATCAGTATCTATCAGTATCTATCTATCAGTATCTATCAGTATCTATTAGTATCTATCAGTATCTATCAGTATCTATCATTTCAGTATCTATCATATCAGTATCTATCAGTATCTATCAGTATCTATCATATCAGTATCTATCATATCAGTATCTATCAGTATCTATCAGTATCTATCAGTATCTATCAGTATCTATCAGTATCTATCAAATCAGTATCTATCATATCAGTATCTATCAGTATCTATCAGTATCTATCTATCAGTATCTATCAGTTTCTATCAGTATCTATCATATCAGTTTCTATCATATCAGAATCTATCAGTATCTATCAGTATCTATCAGTACCTATCTATCAGTTTCTATCAGTATATATTAGTATCTATCAGTATCTATCAGTATCTATCATATCAGTATTTATCATATCAGTATCTATCAGTATCTATCTATCAGTATCTATCAGTATCTATCAGTATCTATCATATCAGTATCTATCATATCAGTATCTTTCATATCAGTATCTATGATATCAGTATCGATCAGTATCTATCAGTATCTATCAGTATCTATCTATCAGTATCTATCAGTATCTATCATATCAGTATCTATCAGTATCTATCAGTATCTATCAGTATCTATCTATCGGTATCTATCAGTATCTATCAGTATCTATCAGTATCTATCAGTATCTATCAGTATCTATCAGTATCTATCAGTATCTATCAGTATCTATCAGTATCTATCAGTATCTATCATATCAGTATCTATCATATCAGTATCTATCAGTATCTATCTATCAGTTTCTATCAGTATATATTAGTATCTATCAGTATCTATCAGTATCTATCATATCAGTATCTATCATATCAGTATCTATCAAAATCTATCAGTATCTATCATATCAGTATCTATCATATCAGTATCTATCATATCAGTATCCATGATATCAGTATCTATCTATCAGTATCTATCAGTATCTATCAGTATCTATCTATCAGTATCAATCAGTATCTATCAGTATCTATCAGTATCTATCAGTATCTATCAGTATCTAACATATCAGTATCTATCATATCAGTATCTATCAGTATCTATCAGTATCTATCAGTATCTATCAGTATCTATCAGTATCTATCAGTATCTATCAGTATCTATCAGTATCTATCAGTATCTATCAGTATCTATCATATCAGTATCTATCATATCAGTATTTATCAGTATCTATCTTTCAGTATCTATCAGTATCTATCAGTATCTATCAGTATCTATCAGTATCTATCAGTATCTATCATATCAGTATCTATCATATCAGTATCTATCAGTATCTTTCAGTATCTATCAGTATCTATCAGTATCTATCTATCAGTATCTATCAGTATCTATCATATCAGTATCTATCAGAATCTATCAGTATCTATCAGTATCTATCTATCAGTATCTATCAGTATCTATCAGTATATATCAGTATCTATCAGTATCTATCAGTATCTATCAGTATCTATCAGTATCTATCAGTATCTATCATATCAGTATCTATCATATCAGTATCTATCAGTATCTATCTATCAGTTTCTATCAGTATATATTAGTATCTATCAGTATCTATCATATCAGTTTCTATCATATCAGTATCTATCAGTATCTATCAGTATCTATCAGTATCTATCATATCAGTTTCTATCATATCAGTATCTATCAGTATCTATCAGTATCTATCTATCAGTTTCTATCAGTATATATTAGTATCTATCAGTATCTTTCAGTATCTATCAGTATCTATCTATCAGTATCTATCAGTATCTATCAGTATCTATAAGTATCTATCAAATCAGTATCTATCATATCAGTATCTATCAGTATCTATCCATCAGTATCTATCAGTTTCTATCAGTATCTATCATATCAGTATCTATCATATCAGTATCCATCAGTATCTTTCAGTATCTATCAGTATCTTTCAGTATCTATCATATCAGTATCTATCAGTATCTTTCAGTATCTATCAGTATCTATCAGTATCTATCAGTATCTATCTATCAGTATCTATCAGTATCTATCATATCAGTATCTATCATATCAGTATCTATCAGTATCTATCAGTATCTATCTATCAGTATCTATCAGTATCTATCATATCAGTATCTATCATATCAGTTTCTATCAGTATCTATCAGTATCTATCAGTATCTATCAAATCAGTATCTATCATATCAGTATCTATCAGTATCTATCAGTATCTATCATATCAGTATCTATCAGTATCTTTCAGTATCTTTCAGTATATATCAGTATCTATCAGTATCTATCTATCAGTATCTATCAGTATCTATCATATCAGTATCTATCATATCAGTATCTATCAGTATCTATCAGTATCTATCTATCAGTATCTATCAGTATCTATCAGTATCTATCAGTATCTATCAGTATCTATCAGTATCTATCAGTATCTATCAGTATCTATCAGTATCTATCAGTATCTATCATATCAGTTTCTATCATATCAGTATCTATCAGTATCTATCAGTATCTATCAGTATCTATCTATCAGTTTCTATCAGTATATATTAGTATCTATCAGTATTTATCATATCAGTATTTATCATATCAGTATCTATCAGTATCTATCAGTATCTATCAGTATCTATCTATCAGTATCTATCAGTATCTATCAGTATCTATCAGTATCTATCAGTATCTATCAGTATCTATCAGTATCTATCAGTATCTATCAGTATCTATCATATCAGTATCTATCATATCAGTATCTATCAGTATCTATCAGTATCTATCAGTATCTATCTATCAGAATCAATCAGTATCTATCAGTATCTATCAGTATCTATCAGTATCTAACATATCAGTATCTATCATATCAGTATCTATCAGTATCTATCAGTATCTATCTATCAGTATCTATCAGTATCTATCAGTATCTATCAGTATCTATCAGTATCTATCAGTATCTATCAGTATCTATCAGTATCTATCAGTATCTATCAGTATCTATCAGTATCTATCAGTATCTATCAGTATCTATCTATCAGTATCTATCAGTATCTATCAGTATCTATCAGTATCTATCAGTATCTATCAGTATATATCAGTATCTATCAGTATCTATCAGTAGCTATCAGTATCTATCAGTATCTATCATATCAGTATCTATCATATCAGTATCTATCATATCAGTATCTATCATATCAGTATCTATCAGTATCTATCAGTATCTATCAGTATCTATCTATCAGTATATATCAGTATCTATCAGTATCTATCAGTATCTATCAGTATCTATCAGTATCTATCATATCAGTATCTATCATATCAGTATCTATCAGTATCTATCAGTATCTATCAGTATCTATCAGTATCTATCAGTATCTATTTATCAGTATCTATCAGTATCTATTAGTATCTATCAGTATCTATCAGTATCTATCAGTATCTATCAGTATCTATCAGTATCTATCAGTATCTATCAGTATCTATCAGTATCTATCTATCAGTATCTATCAGTATCTATCATATCAGTATCTATCAGTATCTATCAGTATCTATCAGTATCTATCAGTATCTATCTATCAGTATCTATCAGTATCTATCAGTATCTATCATATTAGTATCTATCATATCAGTATCTATCAGTATCTATCAGTATCTATCAGTATCTATCAGTATCTATCAGTATCTATCAGTATCTATCAGTATCTATCTATCAGTATCTATCAGTATCTATTAGTATCTATCAGTATCGAGCACATCAGTATCTATCATATCAGTATTATATCAGTATCTATCAGTATCTATCTATCAGTATCTATCAGTATCTATCAGTATCTATCTATCGGTATCTATCAGTATCTATCAGTATCTATCAGTATCTATCAGTATCTATCAGTATCTATCAGTATCTATCAGTATCTATCAGTATCTATCAGTATCTATCAGTATCTATCATATCAGTATCTATCATATCAGTATCTATCAGTATCTATCTATCAGTTTCTATCAGTATATATTAGTATCTATCAGTATCTATCAGTATCTATCATATCAGTATCTATCATATCAGTATCTATCAAAATCTATCAGTATCTATCATATCAGTATCTATCATATCAGTATCTATCATATCAGTATCCATGATATCAGTATCTATCTATCAGTATCTATCAGTATCTATCAGTATCTATCTATCAGTATCAATCAGTATCTATCAGTATCTATCAGTATCTATCAGTATCTATCAGTATCTATCAGTATCTATCAGTATCTAACATATCAGTATCTATCATATCAGTATCTATCAGTATCTATCAGTATCTATCAGTATCTATCAGTATCTATCAGTATCTATCAGTATCTATCAGTATCTATCAGTATCTATCAGTATCTATCAGTATCTATCAGTATCTATCAGTATCTATCTATCAGTATCTATCAGTATCTATCAGTATCTATCAGTATCTATCAGTATCTATCAGTATCTATCAGTATCTATCAGTATCTATCAGTATCTATCTGTATCTGTCAGTATCTATCATATCAGTATCTATCGTATCAGTATCTATCAGTATCTATCAGTATCTATCAGTATCTATCAGTATCTATCAGTATCTATCTATCAGTATCTATCAGTATCTATCAGTATCTATCAGTATCTATCAGTATCTATCAGTATCTATCAGTATCTATCAGTATCTATCAGTATCTATCAGTATCTATCAGTATCTTTCAGTATATATCAGTATCTATCATATCAGTATCTATCAGTATCTATCTATCAGTATCTATCAGTATCTATCAGTATCTATCAGTATCTATCAGTATCTATCATATCAGTATCTATCATATCAGTATCTATCATATCAGTATCTATCAGTATCTATCATATCAGTATCTATCATATCAGTATCTATCAGTATCTATCAGTATCTATCAGTATCTATCTATTAGTATCTATCAGTATCTATCGGTATCTATCAGTATCTATTAGTATCTATCAGTATATATCATATCAGTATCTATCATATCAGTATCTATCAGTATCTATCAGTATCTATCTATCAGTATCTATCAGTATCTATCAGTATCTATCAGTATCTATCAGTATCTATCAGTATCTATTATATCAGTATCTATCATATCAGTATCTATCAGTATCTATCAGTATCTATCAGTATCTATCAGTATCTATCTATCAGTATCTATCAGTATCTATCAGTATCTATCATATTAGTATCTATCATATCAGTATCTATCAGTATCTATCAGTATCTATCAGTATCTATCAGTATCTATCAGTATCTATCAGTATCTATCAGTATCTATCAGTATCTATCTATCAGTATCTATCAGTATCTATTAGTATCTATCAGTATCGAGCACATCAGTATCTATCATATCAGTATTATATCAGTATCTATCAGTATCTATCTATCAGTATCTATCAGTATCTATCAGTATCTATCATATCAGTATCTATCATATCAGTATCTATCAGTATCTATCAGTATCTATCAGTATCTATCAGTATCTAACAGTATCTATCTATCAGTATCTATCAGTATCTATCAGTATCTATCAGTATCTATCAGTATCTATCTGTATCTGTCAGTATCTATCAGTATCTATCATATCAGTATCTATCGTATCAGTATCTATCAGTATCTATCAGTATCTATCTATCAGTATCTATCAGTATCTATTAGTATCTATCAGTATCTATCAGTATCTATCATTTCAGTATCTATCATATCAGTATCTATCAGTATCTATCAGTATCTATCATATCAGTATCTATCATATCAGTATCTATCAGTATCTATCAGTATCTATCAGTATCTATCAGTATCTATCAGTATCTATCAGTATCTATCAAATCAGTATCTATCATATCAGTATCTATCAGTATCTATCAGTATCTATCTATCAGTATCTATCAGTTTCTATCAGTATCTATCATATCAGTTTCTATCATATCAGTATCTATCAGTATCTATCAGTATCTATCAGTACCTATCTATCAGTTTCTATCAGTATATATTAGTATCTATCAGTATCTATCAGTATCTATCATATCAGTATTTATCATATCAGTATCTATCAGTATCTATCTATCAGTATCTATCAGTATCTATCAGTATCTATCATATCAGTATCTATCATATCAGTATCTTTCATATCAGTATCTATGATATCAGTATCGATCAGTATCTATCAGTATCTATCAGTATCTATCTATCAGTATCTATCAGTATCTATCATATCAGTATCTATCAGTATCTATCAGTATCTATCAGTATCTATCTATCGGTATCTATCAGTATCTATCAGTATCTATCAGTATCTATCAGTATCTATCAGTATCTATCAGTATCTATCAGTATCTATCAGTATCTATCAGTATCTATCAGTATCTATCATATCAGTATCTATCATATCAGTATCTATCAGTATCTATCTATCAGTTTCTATCAGTATATATTAGTATCTATCAGTATCTATCAGTATCTATCATATCAGTATCTATCATATCAGTATCTATCAAAATCTATCAGTATCTATCATATCAGTATCTATCATATCAGTATCTATCATATCAGTATCCATGATATCAGTATCTATCTATCAGTATCTATCAGTATCTATCAGTATCTATCTATCAGTATCTATCAGTATCTATCAGTATCTATCAGTATCTATCAGTATCTATCAGTATCTATCAGTATCTATCAGTATCTAACATATCAGTATCTATCATATCAGTATCTATCAGTATCTATCAGTATCTATCAGTATCTATCAGTATCTATCAGTATCTATCAGTATCTATCAGTATCTATCAGTATCTATCATATCAGTATCTATCATATCAGTATCTATCAGTATCTATCTTTCAGTATCTATCAGTATCTATCAGTATCTATCAGTATCTATCAGTATCTATCAGTATCTATCAGTATCTATCAGTATCTATCATATCAGTATCTATCATATCAGTATCTATCAGTATCTTTCAGTATCTATCAGTATCTATCAGTATCTATCTATCAGTATCTATCAGTATCTATCATATCAGTATCTATCAGTATCTATCAGTATCTATCAGTATCTATCTATCAGTATCTATCAGTATCTATCAGTATATATCAGTATCTATCAGTATCTATCAGTATCTATCAGTATCTATCAGTATCTATCAGTATCTATCATATCAGTATCTATCATATCAGTATCTATCAGTATCTATCTATCAGTTTCTATCAGTATATATTAGTATCTATCAGTATCTATCATATCAGTTTCTATCATATCAGTATCTATCAGTATCTATCAGTATCTATCATATCAGTTTCTATCATATCAGTATCTATCAGTATCTATCAGTATCTATCTATCAGTTTCTATCAGTATATATTAGTATCTATCAGTATCTATCAGTATCTATCAGTATCTATCAGTATCTATCTGTATCTGTCAGTATCTATCAGTATCTATCATATCAGTATCTATCGTATCAGTATCTATCAGTATCTATCAGTATCTATCTATCAGTATCTATCAGTATCTATCAGTATCTATCAGTATCTATCAGTATCTATCATTTCAGTATCTATCATATCAGTATCTATCAGTATCTATCAGTATCTATCATATCAGTATCTATCATATCAGTATCTATCAGTATCTATCAGTATCTATCAGTATCTATCAGTATCTATCAGTATCTATCAGTATCTATCAAATCAGTATCTATCATATCAGTATCTATCAGTATCTATCAGTATCTATCTATCAGTATCTATCAGTTTCTATCAGTATCTATCATATCAGTTTCTATCATATCAGTATCTATCAGTATCTATCAGTACCTATCTATCAGTTTCTATCAGTATATATTAGTATCTATCAGTATCTATCAGTATCTATCATATCAGTATTTATCATATCAGTATCTATCAGTATCTATCTATCAGTATCTATCAGTATCTATCAGTATCTATCATATCAGTATCTATCATATCAGTATCTTTCATATCAGTATCTATGATATCAGTATCGATCAGTATCTATCAGTATCTATCAGTATCTATCTATCAGTATCTATCAGTATCTATCATATCAGTATCTATCAGTATCTATCAGTATCTATCAGTATCTATCTATCGGTATCTATCAGTATCTATCAGTATCTATCAGTATCTATCAGTATCTATCAGTATTTATCAGTATCTATCAGTATCTATCAGTATCTATCATATCAGTATCTATCATATCAGTATCTATCAGTATCTATCTATCAGTTTCTATCAGTATATATTAGTATCTATCAGTATCTATCAGTATCTATCATATCAGTATCTATCATATCAGTATCTATCAAAATCTATCAGTATCTATCATATCAGTATCTATCATATCAGTATCTATCATATCAGTATCCATGATATCAGTATCTATCTATCAGTATCTATCAGTATCTATCAGTATCTATCAGTATCTATCAGTATCTATCTATCAGTATCAATCAGTATCTATCAGTATCTATCAGTATCTATCAGTATCTATCAGTATCTATCAGTATCTATCAGTATCTAACATATCAGTATCTATCATATCAGTATCTATCAGTATCTATCAGTATCTATCAGTATCTATCAGTATCTATCAGTATCTATCAGTATCTATCAGTATCTATCAGTATCTATCATATCAGTATCTATCATATCAGTATTTATCAGTATCTATCTTTCAGTATCTATCAGTATCTATCAGTATCTATCAGTATCTATCAGTATCTATCAGTATCTATCAGTATCTATCAGTATCTATCATATTAGTATCTATCATATCAGTATCTATCAGTATCTTTCAGTATCTATCAGTATCTATCAGTATCTATCAGTATCTATCTATCAGTATCTATCAGTATCTATCATATCAGTATCTATCAGAATCTATCAGTATCTATCAGTATCTATCTATCAGTATCTATCAGTATCTATCAGTATATATCAGTATCTATCAGTATCTATCAGTATCTATCAGTATCTATCAGTATCTATCAGTATCTATCAGTATCTATCATATCAGTATCTATCATATCAGTATCTATCAGTATCTATCTATCAGTTTCTATCAGTATATATTAGTATCTATCAGTATCTATCATATCAGTTTCTATCATATCAGTATCTATCAGTATCTATCAGTATCTATCATATCAGTTTCTATCATATCAGTATCTATCAGTATCTATCAGTATCTATCTATCAGTTTCCATCAGTATATATTAGTATCTATCAGTATCTTTCAGTATCTATCAGTATCTATCTATCAGTATCTATCAGTATCTATCAGTATCTATCAGTATCTATCAAATCAGTATCTATCATATCAGTATCTATCAGTATCTATCAGTATCTATCCATCAGTATCTATCAGTTTCTATCAGTATCTATCATATCAGTATCTATCATATCAGTATCTATCAGTATCTTTCAGTATCTATCAGTATCTTTCAGTATCTATCATATCAGTATCTATCATATCAGTATCTATCAGTATCTTTCAGTATCTATCAGTATCTATCAGTATCTATCAGTATCTATCTATCAGTATCTATCAGTATCTATCATATCAGTATCTATCATATCAGTATCTATCAGTATCTATCAGTATCTATCTATCAGTATCTATCAGTATCTATCATATCAGTATCTATCATATCAGTTTCTATCAGTATCTATCAGTATCTATCAGTATCTATCAAATCAGTATCTATCATATCAGTATCTATCAGTATCTATCAGTATCTATCAGTATCTATCATATCAGTATCTATCAGTATCTTTCAGTATCTTTCAGTATATATCAGTATCTATCAGTATCTATCTATCAGTATCTATCAGTATCTATCATATCAGTATCTATCATATCAGTATCTATCAGTATCTATCAGTATCTATCTATCAGTATCTATCAGTATCTATCAGTATCTATCAGTATCTATCAGTATCTATCAGTATCTATCAGTATCTATCAGTATCTATCAGTATCTATCATATCAGTTTCTATCATATCAGTATCTATCAGTATCTATCAGTATCTATCAGTATCTATCTATCAGTTTCTATCAGTATATATTAGTATCTATCAGTATTTATCATATCAGTATTTATCATATCAGTATCTATCAGTATCTATCAGTATCTATCAGTATCTATCTATCAGTATCTATCAGTATCTATCAGTATCTATCAGTATCTATCAGTATCTATCAGTATCTATCAGTATCTATCAGTATCTATCAGTATCTATCAGTATCTATCATATCAGTATCTATCATATCAGTATCTATCAGTATCTATCAGTATCTATCAGTATCTATCTATCAGAATCAATCAGTATCTATCAGTATCTATCAGTATCTATCAGTATCTAACATATCAGTATCTATCATATCAGTATCTATCAGTATCTATCAGTATCTATCTATCAGTATCTATCAGTATCTATCAGTATCTATCAGTATCTATCAGTATTTATCAGTATCTATCAGTATCTATCAGTATCTATCAGTATCTATCAGTATCTATCAGTATCTATCAGTATCTATCAGTATCTTTTTATCAGTATCTATCAGTATCTATTAGTATCTATCAGTATCTATCAGTATCTATCATATCAGTATCTATAATATCAGTATCTATCAGTATCTATCTATCAGTGTCTATCAGTATCTATCAGTATCTCTCAGTATCTATCAGTATCTATCAGTATCTATCAGTATCTATCATATCAGTATCTATCATATCAGTATCTATCAGTATCTTTCAGTATCTATCAGTATATATCAGTATCTATCAGTATCTATCTATCAGTATCTATCAGTATCTATCATATCAGTATCTATCATATCAGTATCTATCAGTATCTATCAGTATCTATCTATCAGTATCTATCAGTATCTATCAGTATCTATCAGTATCTATCAGTATCTATCAGTATCTATCAGTATCTATCAGTATCTATCAGTATCTATCATATCAGTTTCTATCATATCAGTATCTATCAGTATCTATCAGTATCTATCAGTATCTATCAGTATCTATCTATCAGTTTCTATCAGTATATATTAGTATCTATCAGTATCTTTCATATCAGTATTTATCATATCAGTATCTATCAGTATCTATCAGTATCTATCAGTATCTATCTATCAGTATCTATCAGTATCTATCAGTATCTATCAGTATCTATCAGTATCTATCAGTATCTATCAGTATCTATCATATCAGTATCTATCATATCAGTATCTTTCAGTATCTATCAGTATCTATCAGTATCTATCAGTATCTATCTATCAGAATCAATCAGTATCTATCAGTATCTATCAGTATCTATCAGTATCTATCAGTATCTATCAGTATCTATCAGTATCTATCAGTATCTATCAGTATCTATCAGTATCTATCAGTATCTATCAGTATCTATCAGTATCTATCAGTATCTATCAGTATCTATCAGTATCTATCAGTATCTATCAGTATCTATCAGTATCTATCAGTATCTATCAGTATCTATCAGTATCTATCAGTATCTATTAGTATCTATCAGTATCTATCAGTATCTATCAGTATCTATCAGTATCTATCAGTATCTATCAGTATCTATCATATCAGTATCTATCATATCAGTATCTATCAGTATCTATCTATCAGTTTCTATCAGTATCTATCAGTATTTATCAGTATCTATCATATCAGTATCTATCATATCAGGTATCTATCTATCAGTATCTATCAGTATCTATCAGTTTCTATCAGTATCTATCAGTATCTATCAGTATCTATAAGTATCTATCAGTATCTATCAGTATCTATCATATCAGTATCTATCATATCAGTATCTATCATATCAGTATCTATCAGTATCTATCAGTATCTATCAGTATCTATCAGTATCTATCAGTATCTATCAGTATCTATCTATCAGTATCTATCAGTATCTATCAGTATCTATCAGTATCTATCAAATCAGTATCTATCATATCAGTATCTATCAGTATCTATCAGTATCTATCCATCAGTATCTATCAGTTTCTATCAGTATCTATCATATAAGTATCTATCATATCAGTATCTATCAGTATCTTTCAGTATCTATCAGTATCTATCAGTATCTTTCAGTATCTATCATATCAGTATCTATCATATCAGTATCTATCAGTATCTTTCAGTATCTATCAGTATCTATCAGTATCTATCAGTATCTATCAGTATATATCAGTATCTATCTATCAGTATCTATCAGTATCTATCATATCAGTATCTATCATATCAGTATCTATCAGTATCTATCAGTATCTATCAGTATCTATCTATCAGTATTCATCAGTATCTATCAGTATCTATCAGTATCTATCAGTATCTATCAGTATCTATCAGTATCTATCAGTATCTATCAGTATCTATCAGTATCTATCAGTATCTAACATATCAGTATCTATCATATCAGTATCTATCAGTATCTATCAGTATCTATCTATCAGTTTCTATCAGTATATATTAGTATCTATCAGTATCTATCATATCAGTATCTATCAGTATCTATCAGTATCTATCTATCAGTATCTATCAGTATCTATCAGTATCTATCAGTATCTATCAGTATATATTAGTATCTATCAGTATCTATCAGTATCTATCATTTCAGTATTTATCATATCAGTATCTTTCAGTATCTATCAGTATCTATCAGTATCTATCTATCAGTATCTATCAGTATCTATCAGTATCTATCAGTATCTATCAGTATCTATCAGTATCTATCATATCAGTATCTATCATATCAGTATCTATCAGTATCTATCAGTATCTATCAGTATCTATCAGTATCTATCAGTATCTATCAGTATCTAACATATCAGTATCTATCATATCAGTATCTATCAGTATCTATCAGTATCTATCTATCAGTATCTATCAGTATCTATCAGTATCTATCAGTATCTATCATATCAGTATCTATCATATCAGTATCTATCAGTATCTATCAGTATCTATCAGTACCTATCAGTATCTATCAGTATCTATCAGTATCTATCAGTATCTATCAGTATCTATCAGTATCTATTTATCAGTATCTATCAGTATCTATTAGTATCTATCAGTATCTATCAGTATCTATCATATCAGTATCTATCATATCAGTATCTATCAGTATCTATCAGTATCTATCTATCAGTATCTATCAGTATCTATTAGTATCTATCAGTATCTATCAGTATCTATCAGTATCTATCAGTATCTATCAGTATCTATCAGTATCTATCAGTATCTATCAGTATCTATCAGTATCTATCATATCAGTATCTATCATATCAGTATTTATCAGTATCTATCTTTCAGTATCTATCAGTATCTATCAGTATCTATCAGTATCTATCAGTATCTATCAGTATCTATCAGTATCTATCAGTATCTATCATATCAGTATCTATCATATAAGTATCTATCAGTATCTTTCAGTATCTATCAGTATCTATCAGTATCTATCTATCAGTATCTATCAGTATCTATCATATCAGTATCTATCAGTATCTATCAGTATCTATCAGTATCTATCTATCAGTATCTATCAGTATCTATCAGTATCTATCAGTATCTATCAGTATCTATCAGTATCTATCAGTATCTATCATATCAGTATCTATCATATCAGTATCTATCAGTATCTATCTATCAGTTTCTATCAGTATATATTAGTATCTATCAGTATCTATCATATCAGTTTCTATCATATCAGTATCTATCAGTATCTATCAGTATCTATCAGTATCTATCATATCAGTATCTATCATATCAGTATCTATCAGTATCTATCAGTATCTATCTATCAGTTTCTATCAGTATAAATTAGTATCTATCAGTATCTTTCAGTATCTATCATATCAGTATTTATCATATCAGTATCTATCAGTATCTATCAGTATCTATCAGTATCTATCTATCAGTATCTATCAGTATTTATCAGTATCTATCATATCAGTATCTATCATATCAGTATCTATCATATCAGTATCTATCAGTATCTATCAGTATCTATCTATCAGTATCTATCATATCAGTATCTATCATATCAGTATCTATCATATCAGTATCTATCAGTATCTATCAGTATCTATCAGTATCTATCTATCAGTATCAATCAGTATCTATCAGTATCTATCAGTATCTATCAGTATCTATCAGTATCTATCAGTATCTAACATATCAGTATCTATCATATCAGTATCTATCAGTATCTATCAGTATCTATCAGTATTTATCAGTATCTATCTATCAGTATCTATCAGTATCTATCAGTATCTATCAGTATCTATCAGTATCTATCAGTATCTATCATATCAGTATTTATCAGTATCTATCAGTATCTATCTATCAGTATCTATCAGTATCTTTCAGTATCTATCAGTATCTATCAGTATCTATCATATCAGTATCTATCATATCAGTATCTATCAGTATCTATCAGTATCTATCAGTATCTATCTATCAGTATCTATCAGTATCTATTAGTATCTATCAGTATCTATCAGTATCTATCATATCAGTATCTATCATATCAGTATCTATCAGTATCTATCAGTATCTATCAGTATCTTTCTATCGGTATCTATCAGTATCTATCAGTATCTATCAGTATCTATCAGTATCTATCAGTATCTATCATATCAGTATCTATCATATCAATATCTATCAGTATCTTTCAGTATCTATCAGTATCTATCAGGATCTATCTATCAGTATCTATCAGTATCTATCATATCAGTATCTATCATATCAGTATCTATCAGTATCTATCAGTATCTATCAGTATCTATCATATCAGTATCTAGCAGTATCTATCAGTATCTATCTATCAGTATCTATCAGTATCTATCAGTATCTATCAGTATCTATCAGTATCTATCAGTATCTATCAGTATCTATCAGTATCTATCAGTATCTATCATATCAGTATCTAATATATCAGTATCTATCATATCAGTATCTATCAGTATCTATCAGTATCTATCTATCAGTATCTATCAGTATCTATCAAATCAGTATCTATCATATCAGTATCTATCAGTATCTATCTATCAGTTTCTATCAGTATCTATCATATCAGTATCTATCATATCAGTATCTATCAGTATCTATCAGTATCTATCAGTATCAGTATCTATCAGTATCTATCAGTATCTATCAGTATCTATCAGTATCTATCAGTATCTATCAGTATCTATCAGTATCTATCAGTATCTATCAGTATCTATCATATCAGTATCTATCAGTATCTATCAGTATCTATCAGTATCTATCAGTATCTATCTATCAGTTTCTATCAGTATATATTAGTATCTATCAGTATCTTTCATATCAGTATCTATCAGTATCTATCATATCAGTATCTTTCATATCAGTATCTATCAGTCTCTATCAGTATCTATCATATCAGTATCTATCAGTATCTATCAGTATCTATCTATCAGTATCTATCTATCAGTATCTATCAGTATCTATCATATCAGTATCTATCATATCAGTATCTATCAGTATCTATCAGTATCTATCAGTATCTATCAGTATCTATCAGTATCTATCTATCAGTATCTATCAGTATCTATTAGTATCTATCAGTATCTATCAGTATCTATCATATCAGTATCTATCATATCAGTATCTATCAGTATCTATCAGTATCTATCAGTATCTATCTATCGGTATCTATCAGTATCTATCAGTATCTATCAGTATCTATCAGTATCTATCATATCAGTATCTATCATATCAGTATCTATCAGTATCTTTCAGTATCTATCAGTATCTATCAGTATCTATCTATCAGTATCTATCAGTATCTATCATATCAGTTTCTATCATATCAGTATCTATCAGTATCTATCAGTATCTATCAGTATCTATCAGTATCTATCAGTATCTATCTATCAGTATCTATCAGTATCTATCAGTATCTATCAGTATCTATCAGTATCTATCAGTATCTATCAGTATCTATCAGTATCTATCAGTATCTATCAGTATCTATCAGTATCTATCAGTATCTATCAGTATCTATCAGTATCTATCAGTATCTATCATATCAGTATCTATCATATCAGTATCTATCAGTATCTATCAGTATCTATCAGTATCTATCTATCAGTATCAATCAGTATCTATCAGTATCTATCAGTATCTATCAGTATCTATCAGTATCTATCTGTATCTATCAGTATCTATCATATCAGTATCTATCAGTATCTATCAGTATCTATCAGTATCTATCTATCAGTATCTATTAGTATCCATCAGTATCTATCAGTATCTATCATATCAGTATCTATCATATCAGTATCTATCATATCAGTATCTATCAGTATCTATCAGTATCTATCTATCAGTATCTATCAGTATCTATCAGTATCTATCAGTATCTATCAGTATCTATCAGTATCTATCAGTATCTATCATATCAGTATCTATCATATCAGTATCTATCATATCAGTATCTATCAGTATCTATCAGTATCTATCTTTCAGTATCTATCAGTATCTATCAGTATCTATCAGTATCTATCAGTATCTATCAGTATCTATCATATCAGTATCTATCATATCAGTATCTATCATATCAGTATCTATCATATCAGTATCTATCAGTATCTATCAGTATCTATCAGTATCTATCAGTATCTATCAGTATCTATCAGTATCTATCAGTATCTATCATATCAGTATCTATCAGTATCTATCAGTATCTATCAGTATCTATCATATCAGTATCTATCATATCAGTATCTATCAGTATCTATCATATCAGTATCTATCATATCAGTATCTATCAGTATCTATCAGTATCTATCAGTATCTATCAGTATCTATCATATCAGTATCTATCATATCAGTATCTACACTATTATTAGTATTGTATTTGTCTTGTTTCCTTTTGTAAACTTTTATTGGTGTGCAATAAAGTATTGTATTATTATTATTATTATTATTATCTATCAGTATCTATCAGTATCTATCTATCAGTATCTATCTATCAGTATCTATCAGTATCTATCATATCAGTATCTATCATATCAGTATCTATCAGTATCTATCAGTATCTATCAGTATCTATCAGTATCTATCAGTATCTATCAGTATCTATCAGTATCTATCAGTATCTATCAGTATCTATCTATTAGTATCTATCAGTATCTATTAGTATCTATCAGTATCTATCTATATCTATCATATCAGTATCTATCATATCAGTATCTATCAGTATCTATCAGTATCTATCAGTATCTATCAGTATCTATCAGTATCTTTCTATCGGTATCTATCAGTATCTAGCAGTATCTATCAGTATCTATCAGTATCTATCAGTATCTATCAGTATCTATCATATCAGTATCTATCATATCAGTATCTATCAGTATCTATCAGTATCTATCAGTATCTATCAGTATCTATCAGTATCTATCTATCAGTATCTATCAGTATCTATCATATCAGTATCTATCATATCAGTATCTATCAGTATCTATCTATCAGTATCTATCAGTATCCATCAGTATCTATCAGTATCCATCAGTATCTATCAGTATCTATCATATTAGTATCTATCATATCAGTATCTATCAGTATCTATCAATATCTATCTATCAGTTTCTATCAGTATTTATTAGTATCTATCAGTATCTATCAGTATCTATCATATCAGTATCTATCATATCAGTATCTAGCAGTATCTATCAGTATCTATCAGTATCTATCTATCAGTATCTAGCAGTATCTATCAGTATCTATCAGTATCTATCAGTATCTATCAGTATCTATCAGTATCTATCAGTATCTATCAGTATCTATCAGTAAATATCAGTATCTATCAGTATTTATCATATCAGTATCTATTATATCAGTATCTATCATATCAGTATCTATCAGTATCTATCAGTATCTATCTATCAGTATAAATCAGTATCTATCAAATCAGTATCTATCATATCAGTATCTATCAGTATCTATCCATCAGTATCTATCAGTTTCTATCATTATCTATCATATCAGTATCTATCATATCAGTATCTATCAGTATCTTTCAGTATCTATCAGTATCTTTCAGTATCTATCATATCAGTATCTATCAGTATCTATCTATCAGTATCTATCAGTATCTATCAGTATCTATCAGTATCTATCAGTATCTATCATATCAGTATCTATCATATCAGTATCTATCAGTATCTTTCAGTATCTATCAGTATCTATCAGTATCTATCTATCAGTATCTATCATATCAGTATCTATCATATCAGTATCTATCATATCAGTATCTATCAGTATCTATCAGTATCTATCTATCAGTATCTATCAGTATCTATCAGTATCTATCAGTATCTATCAGTATCTATCAGTATCTATCAGTATCTATCAGTATCTATCAGTATCTATCAGTATCTATCATATCAGTATCTATCATATCAGTATCTATCAGTATCTATCAGTATCTATCTGTTTCTATCAGTATAAATTAGTATCTATCAGTATCTATCAGTATCTATCATATCAGTATCTATCATATCAGTATCTATCAGTATCTATCAGTATCTATCAGTATCTATCAGTATCTATCAGTATCTATCATATCAGTATCTATCATATCAGTATCTATCATATCAGTATCTATCATATCAGTATCTATCAGTATCTATCAGTATCTATCAGTATCTATCAGGATCTATCTATCAGTATCTATCAGTATCTATCATATCAGTATCTATCATATCAGTATCTATCAGTATCTATCAGTATCTATCAGTATCTATCATATCAGTATCTAGCAGTATCTATCAGTATCTATCTATCAGTATCTATCAGTATCTATCAGTATCTATCAGTATCTATCAGTATCTATCAGTATCTATCAGTATCTATCAGTATCTATCAGTATCTATCATATCAGTATCTAATATATCAGTATCTATCATATCAGTATCTATCAGTATCTATCAGTATCTATCTATCAGTATCTATCAGTATCTATCAAATCAGTATCTATCATATCAGTATCTATCAGTATCTATCTATCAGTATCTATCAGTATCTATCAGTATCTATCATATCAGTATCTATCATATCAGTATCTATCAGTATCTTTCAGTATCTATCAGTATCAGTATCTATCAGTATCTATCAGTATCTATCAGTATCTATCAGTATCTATCAGTATCTATCAGTATCTATCAGTATCTATCAGTATCTATCAGTATCTATCATATCAGTATCTATCAGTATCTATCAGTATCTATCAGTATCTATCAGTATCTATCTATCAGTTTCTATCAGTATATATTAGTATCTATCAGTATCTATCATATCAGTATCTATCAGTATCTATCATATCAGTATCTTTCATATCAGTATCTATCAGTCTCTATCAGTATCTATCATATCAGTATCTATCAGTATCTATCAGTATCTATCTATCAGTATCTATCTATCAGTATCTATCAGTATCTATCATATCAGTATCTATCATATCAGTATCTATCAGTATCTATCAGTATCTATCAGTATCTATCAGTATCTATCAGTATCTATCTATCAGTATCTATCAGTATCTATTAGTATCTATCAGTATCTATCAGTATCTATCATATCAGTATCTATCATATCAGTATCTATCAGTATCTATCAGTATCTATCAGTATCTATCTATCGGTATCTATCAGTATCTATCAGTATCTATCAGTATCTATCAGTATCTATCATATCAGTATCTATCATATCAGTATCTATCAGTATCTTTCAGTATCTATCAGTATCTATCAGTATCTATCTATCAGTATCTATCAGTATCTATCATATCAGTTTCTATCATATCAGTATCTATCAGTATCTATCAGTATCTATCAGTATCTATCAGTATCTATCAGTATCTATCTATCAGTATCTATCAGTATCTATCAGTATCTATCAGTATCTATCAGTATCTATCAGTATCTATCAGTATCTATCAGTATCTATCAGTATCTATCAGTATCTATCAGTATCTATCAGTATCTATCAGTATCTATCAGTATCTATCAGTATCTATCATATCAGTATCTATCATATCAGTATCTATCAGTATCTATCAGTATCTATCAGTATCTATCTATCAGTATCAATCAGTATCTATCAGTATCTATCAGTATCTATCAGTATCTATCAGTATCTATCTGTATCTATCAGTATCTATCATATCAGTATCTATCAGTATCTATCAGTATCTATCAGTATCTATCTATCAGTATCTATCAGTATCTATCAGTATCTATCAGTATCTATCATATCAGTATCTATCATATCAGTATCTATCATATCAGTATCTATCAGTATCTATCAGTATCTATCTATCAGTATCTATCAGTATCTATCAGTATCTATCAGTATCTATCAGTATCTATCAGTATCTATCAGTGTCTATCATATCAGTATCTATCATATCAGTATCTATCATATCAGTATCTATCAGTATCTATCAGTATCTATCTTTCAGTATCTATCAGTATCTATCAGTATCTATCAGTATCTATCAGTATCTATCAGTATCTATCATATCAGTATCTATCATATCAGTATCTATCATATCAGTATCTATCATATCAGTATCTATCAGTATCTATCAGTATCTATCAGTATCTATCAGTATCTATCAGTATCTATCAGTATCTATCAGTATCTATCATATCAGTATCTATCAGTATCTATCAGTATCTATCAGTATCTATCATATCAGTATCTATCATATCAGTATCTATCAGTATCTATCATATCAGTATCTATCATATCAGTATCTATCAGTATCTATCAGTATCTATCAGTATCTATCAGTATCTATCATATCAGTATCTATCATATCAGTATCTACACTATTATTAGTATTGTATTTGTCTTGTTTCCTTTTGTAAACTTTTATTGGTGTGCAATAAAGTATTGTATTATTATTATTATTATTATTATCTATCAGTATCTATCAGTATCTATCTATCAGTATCTATCTATCAGTATCTATCAGTATCTATCATATCAGTATCTATCATATCAGTATCTATCAGTATCTATCAGTATCTATCAGTATCTATCAGTATCTATCAGTATCTATCAGTATCTATCAGTATCTATCAGTATCTATCAGTATCTATCTATTAGTATCTATCAGTATCTATTAGTATCTATCAGTATCTATCTATATCTATCATATCAGTATCTATCATATCAGTATCTATCAGTATCTATCAGTATCTATCAGTATCTATCAGTATCTATCAGTATCTTTCTATCGGTATCTATCAGTATCTAGCAGTATCTATCAGTATCTATCAGTATCTATCAGTATCTATCAGTATCTATCATATCAGTATCTATCATATCAGTATCTATCAGTATCTTTCAGTATCTATCAGTATCTATCAGTATCTATCAGTATCTATCTATCAGTATCTATCAGTATCTATCATATCAGTATCTATCATATCAGTATCTATCAGTATCTATCTATCAGTATCTATCAGTATCCATCAGTATCTATCAGTATCTATCAGTATCTATCAGTATCTATCATATTAGTATCTATCATATCAGTATCTATCAGTATCTATCAATATCTATCTATCAGTTTCTATCAGTATTTATTAGTATCTATCAGTATCTATCAGTATCTATCATATCAGTATCTATCATATCAGTATCTAGCAGTATCTATCAGTATCTATCAGTATCTATCTATCAGTATCTATCAGTATCTATCAGTATCTATCAGTATCTATCAGTATCTATCAGTATCTATCAGTATCTATCAGTATCTATCAGTATCTATCAGTATCTATCAGTATCTATCAGTATTTATCATATCAGTATCTATTATATCAGTATCTATCATATCAGTATCTATCAGTATCTATCAGTATCTATCTATCAGTATAAATCAGTATCTATCAAATCAGTATCTATCATATCAGTATCTATCAGTATCTATCAATCAGTATCTATCAGTTTCTATCATTATCTATCATATCAGTATCTATCATATCAGTATCTATCAGTATCTTTCAGTATCTATCAGTATCTTTCAGTATCTATCATATCAGTATCTATCAGTATCTATCTATCGGTATCTATCAGTATCTATCAGTATCTATCAGTATCTATCAGTATCTATCATATCAGTATCTATCATATCAGTATCTATCAGTATCTTTCAGTATCTATCAGTATCTATCATATCAGTATCTATCATATCAGTATCTATCATATCAGTATCTATCATATCAGTATCTATCAGTATCTATCAGTATCTATCTATCAGTATCTATCAGTATCTATCAGTATCTATCAGTATCTATCAGTATCTATCAGTATCTATCAGTATCTATCAGTATCTATCAGTATCTATCAGTATCTATCATATCAGTATCTATCATATCAGTATCTATCAGTATCTATCAGTATCTATCTATCAGTTTCTATCAGTATAAATTAGTATCTATCAGTATCTATCAGTATCTATCATATCAGTATCTATCATATCAGTATCTATCAGTATCTATCAGTATCTATCAGTATCTATCAGTATCTATCAGTATCTATCATATCAGTATCTATCATATCAGTATCTATCATATCAGTATCTATCATATCAGTATCTATCAGTATCTATCAGTATCTATCAGTATCTATCAGGATCTATCTATCAGTATCTATCAGTATCTATCATATCAGTATCTATCATATCAGTATCTATCAGTATCTATCAGTATCTATCAGTATCTATCATATCAGTATCTAGCAGTATCTATCAGTATCTATCTATCAGTATCTATCAGTATCTATCAGTATCTATCAGTATCTATCAGTATCTATCAGTATCTATCAGTATCTATCAGTATCTATCAGTATCTATCAGTATCTATCATATCAGTATCTAATATATCAGTATCTATCATATCAGTATCTATCAGTATCTATCAGTATCTATCTATCAGTATCTATCAGTATCTATCAAATCAGTATCTATCATATCAGTATCTATCAGTATCTATCCATCAGTATCTATCAGTTTCTATCAGTATCTATCATATCAGTATCTATCATATCAGTATCTATCAGTATCTTTCAGTATCTATCAGTATCAGTATCTATCAGTATCTATCAGTATCTATCAGTATCTATCAGTATCTATCAGTATCTATCAGTATCTATCAGTATCTATCAGTATCTATCAGTATCTATCATATCAGTATCTATCAGTATCTATCAGTATCTATCAGTATCTATCAGTATCTATCTATCAGTTTCTATCAGTATATATTAGTATCTATCAGTATCTTTCATATCAGTATCTATCAGTATCTATCATATCAGTATCTTTCATATCAGTATCTATCAGTCTCTATCAGTATCTATCATATCAGTATCTATCAGTATCTATCAGTATCTATCTATCAGTATCTATCTATCAGTATCTATCAGTATCTATCATATCAGTATCTATCATATCAGTATCTATCAGTATCTATCAGTATCTATCAGTATCTATCAGTATCTATCAGTATCTATCTATCAGTATCTATCAGTATCTATTAGTATCTATCAGTATCTATCAGTATCTATCATATCAGTATCTATCATATCAGTATCTATCAGTATCTATCAGTATCTATCAGTATCTATCTATCGGTATCTATCAGTATCTATCAGTATCTATCAGTATCTATCAGTATCTATCATATCAGTATCTATCATATCAGTATCTATCAGTATCTTTCAGTATCTATCAGTATCTATCTATCAGTATCTATCAGTATCTATCATATCAGTTTCTATCATATCAGTATCTATCAGTATCTATCAGTATCTATCAGTATCTATCAGTATCTATCAGTATCTATCTATCAGTATCTATCAGAATCTATCAGTATCTATCAGTATCTATCAGTATCTATCAGTATCTATCAGTATCTATCAGTATCTATCAGTATCTATCAGTATCTATCAGTATCTATCAGTATCTATCAGTATCTATCAGTATCTATCAGTATCTATCATATCAGTATCTATCATATCAGTATCTATCAGTATCTATCAGTATCTATCAGTATCTATCTATCAGTATCAATCAGTATCTATCAGTATCTATCAGTATCTATCAGTATCTATCAGTATCTATCTGTATCTATCAGTATCTATCATATCAGTATCTATCAGTATCTATCAGTATCTATCAGTATCTATCTATCAGTATCTATTAGTATCCATCAGTATCTATCAGTATCTATCATATCAGTATCTATCATATCAGTATCTATCATATCAGTATCTATCAGTATCTATCAGTATCTATCTATCAGTATCTATCAGTATCTATCAGTATCTATCAGTATCTATCAGTATCTATCAGTATCTATCAGTGTCTATCATATCAGTATCTATCATATCAGTATCTATCATATCAGTATCTATCAGTATCTATCAGTATCTATCTATCAGTATCTATCAGTATCTATCAGTATCTATCAGTATCTATCAGTATCTATCAGTATCTATCATATCAGTATCTATCATATCAGTATCTATCATATCAGTATCTATCATATCAGTATCTATCAGTATCTATCAGTATCTATCAGTATCTATCAGTATCTATCAGTATCTATCAGTATCTATCAGTATCTATCATATCAGTATCTATCAGTATCTATCAGTATCTATCAGTATCTATCATATCAGTATCTATCATATCAGTATCTATCAGTATCTATCATATCAGTATCTATCATATCAGTATCTATCAGTATCTATCAGTATCTATCAGTATCTATCAGTATCTATCATATCAGTATCTATCATATCAGTATCTACACTATTATTAGTATTGTATTTGTCTTGTTTCCTTTTGTAAACTTTTATTGGTGTGCAATAAAGTATTGTATTATTATTATTATTATTATTATCTATCAGTATCTATCAGTATCTATCTATCAGTATCTATCTATCAGTATCTATCAGTATCTATCATATCAGTATCTATCATATCAGTATCTATCAGTATCTATCAGTATCTATCAGTATCTATCAGTATCTATCAGTATCTATCAGTATCTATCAGTATCTATCAGTATCTATCAGTATCTATCTATTAGTATCTATCAGTATCTATTAGTATCTATCAGTATCTATCTATATCTATCATATCAGTATCTATCATATCAGTATCTATCAGTATCTATCAGTATCTATCAGTATCTATCAGTATCTATCAGTATCTTTCTATCGGTATCTATCAGTATCTATCAGTATCTATCAGTATCTATCAGTATCTATCAGTATCTATCAGTATCTATCATATCAGTATCTATCATATCAGTATCTATCAGTATCTTTCAGTATCTATCAGTATCTATCAGTATCTATCAGTATCTATCTATCAGTATCTATCAGTATCTATCATATCAGTATCTATCATATCAGTATCTATCAGTATCTATCTATCAGTATCTATCAGTATCCATCAGTATCTATCAGTATCCATCAGTATCTATCAGTATCTATCATATCAGTATCTATCATATCAGTATCTATCAGTATCTATCAATATCTATCTATCAGTTTCTATCAGTATTTATTAGTATCTATCAGTATCTATCAGTATCTATCATATCAGTATCTATCATATCAGTATCTAGCAGTATCTATCAGTATCTATCAGTATCTATCTATCAGTATCTATCAGTATCTATCAGTATCTATCAGTATCTATCAGTATCTATCAGTATCTATCAGTATCTATCAGTATCTATCAGTATCTATCAGTATCTATCAGTATTTATCATATCAGTATCTATCATATCAGTATCTATCATATCAGTATCTATCAGTATCTATCAGTATCTATCTATCAGTATAAATCAGTATCTATCAAATCAGTATCTATCATATCAGTATCTATCAGTATCTATCCATCAGTATCTATCAGTTTCTATCATTATCTATCATATCAGTATCTATCATATCAGTATCTATCAGTATCTATCAGTATCTATCAGTATCTTTCAGTATCTATCATATCAGTATCTATCAGTATCTATCTATCAGTATCTATCAGTATCTATCAGTATCTATCAGTATCTATCAGTATCTATCATATCAGTATCTATCATATCAGTATCTATCAGTATCTTTCAGTATCTATCAGTATCTATCAGTATCTATCTATCAGTATCTATCATATCAGTATCTATCATATCAGTATCTATCATATCAGTATCTATCAGTATCTATCAGTATCTATCTATCAGTATCTATCAGTATCTATCAGTATCTATCAGTATCTATCAGTATCTATCAGTATCTATCAGTATCTATCAGTATCTATCAGTATCTATCAGTATCTATCATATCAGTATCTATCATATCAGTATCTATCAGTATCTATCAGTATCTATCTATCAGTTTCTATCAGTATAAATTAGTATCTATCAGTATCTATCAGTATCTATCATATCAGTATCTATCATATCAGTATCTATCAGTATCTATCAGTATCTATCAGTATCTATCAGTATCTATCAGTATCTATCATATCAGTATCTATCATATCAGTATCTATCATATCAGTATCTATCATATCAGTATCTATCAGTATCTATCAGTATCTATCAGTATCTATCAGTATCTATCAGTATCTATCAGTATCTATCATATCAGTATCTATCAGTATCTATCAGTATCTATCAGTATATATCAGTATCTATCAGTATCTATCAGTATCTATCAGTATCTATCTATCAGTATCTATCAGTATCTATTAGTATCTATCAGTATCTATCGGTATCTATCATATCAGTATCTATCATATCAGTATTTTTCAGTATCTATCATATCAGTATCTATCAGTATCTATCTATCAGTATCTATCAGTATCTATCAGTATCTATCTATCAGTATCTATCAGTATCTATCAGTATCTATCAGTATCTAACATATCAGTATCTATCAGTATCTATCTATCAGTATCTATCAGTATCTATCTATCAGTATCTATCAGTATCTATCAGTATCTATCAGTATCTATCAGCATCTATCAGTATCTATCAGTATCTATCAGTATCTATCAGTATCTATCAGTATCTATCAGTATCTATCAGTATCTATCAGTATCTATCATATCAGTATCTATCATATCAGTATCTATCAGTATCTATCAGTATCTATCTATCAGTATCTATCAGTATCTATCAGTATCTATCTATCAGTATCTATCTATCAGTATCTATCTATCAGTATCTATCAGTATCTATCATATCAGTATCTATCATATCAGTATCTATCATATCAGTATCTATCAGTATCTATTTTCATTCATTCATTTATTTTGATAAAACATAGTTTTACATGTCAACATAATTATAAGTACTAAGTTTGTATATAAATTAATTATTTATCTTGGGTAGCGAACCGGTTAAGGGTGTGCACTCAGTTACTTGAAAAAAATTCGTCAATAGAGTAGATCGCGTCTACTGCTAGTTTGGTCTTAAGTTTGTTTACAAAACAATTCATGCTAGGAGAATTCCTGATTTCTAAGGATATTTTGTTATAGACTTTAGGGCCTATAGTGTGCAGGCACTTTTTCGATTTCGCGAGACGTGTCCAAGGCGGGCGCAGCTCCCCGCGCCGCCTGGTGTCGCGGTCGTGTGAGTCACCGCGCGTCGGGAATTGTTCAAGGTTACCTCTCACGTACTTGGCTACTTCGAGGACGTACAGGCTGGAAAGGGTAAGAATTTTGGTTTCCCTGAACAATTCACGAGCCGGGTGATCCCATGGGGTTCCACTTATGCAACGAATTGCACGCTTTTGAAGCTTGAATGGTCTCTCACGATCGGCAGCATTTGCCCAAAGATCTATGCCGTATGTTAAGAGAGAGTGAAAATAACCGTAATAGGCTTTTTTTAAATTGGCAGGGTGTAGACTTGGGCGCAGCCTGCCGAGCGCGAAACAGGCGGACGATAAACGATCACATAGCGAGTCAATATGGGGGCTCCATGTTAATCCGGAGTCAATTATAAGACCTAGGTATTTAACTTCATCAACTTGAGGAACAGGAATGTTATTACATAATACATTTAAGTTGTGTTCTTTTTTACCATTTAAGCCAAATTGCATGATATTTGTTTTTTCTACGTTTAGTATCATGCCGTTAGCTGAAAACCAAGATGCAACATCTGTCACTACTTTGTCAAGTTTTAATTTTAGCTCTGGTTGACTGGAAGCTGAGACAATCACACAACCGTCATCGGCGAACATGACGAATTCCGCGTCGCCGGTGGCGGTTGTGAAATCGTTCATAAGTATTAAAAACAGGTTATTTCCTATAACAGAGCCCTGCGGTACGGCGCATTCGCCAAGTTCTAACAAGTCCGATCTGGTACCACACACAGAGGTCAGCTGCTTGCGGCTCCTTAGGAAGGACGCAATTATATCTTTAAAGTTGCCTGTAATCCCATAGTGGTCCAGCTTGGCCAGGATGAGTGGATGAGAGACCAGCTCGAAGGCGCGCGACAGGTCGCAGAATATGGCGGCCACCTGTCGCGCGGCGTCGAGGTGGCCGATCACCCTGGTCACGACCTCGCGGGCCGCGTCGATCGTCGATCTGCCAGGTTGGTAGGCGTATTGCTGTTTATTTATTAGATTATTTAAATTAAAATGTGACATTAGTCTGTCACTTAAAAGACGTTCAAAGACTTTAGAGAATATCGGTATTAAAGATATGGGCCTATAGTTTTTTAACAAGGTTAAGTCTCCTTTGCCTTTATAGATTGGCTGTATTTTAATTTTCTTTAAATTACTCGGATAGGTGCCGTTCTCAATACATTCGTTAAATAGTTTACACAGTATGCTAATAATAAACTTGGGTATTAGGTCTAGTAAGCGAGTAGACATATCGTTAATGTCTTTAGAGTCTTTGCGTTTTATTTTTTGTATACATTTATCAACGCATTGCAAATCAATAGGGCCCGTCTTAATGAGGTTAGCATGTTTGTTTACATACTTACTGAGATAACACAATGCGGCCGGGACGTCGGTGAGCGCTCCGGTGTTCGTGTTAGCGTCGACATAGAACCGGTTGAGCGCGGTGGCGGTGGCGGCAGCGCGGCGCTCCGGCGTCGGCTCAGCTGATCCGCTCGTCAGTACGTCCAGCGCATCTTGTTTTGTGTTACCCTTACACGACTCAGATGCTATCACTCGCCAAGATGTTTTACTTATATTTGTACTATTGAATATTAAGCTGTTTATATATTGTTTACGTGTTGCACATAGTTCAAATTGGTATTTATTTTCAAGCGTTAATAAGTCACAGCTTGGCTGCGTTAAAGGAGTACTAGCTTCTATAGTTTTTAATTTGTGTAACTGATTGCGGATACTCTTAACCGGTTCGCTTATCCAAGCCTTAGATAAATTACGTACAGGATATTTTCTTAACGGAAAATTAATGTCAAAAATGTGTATTAAAATATCGATAATAGAATTAAACAATTTGTCAGGACATGTTTGCTTAAATAGAATATGATCCCAGTCATAGTTATGTAATGCGTATAAAAAGTTATCTATATTCATTTTTGAAAATATACGTTTCCAGATTACATTGTTTTGCTGTAGAATTTTAGTTAGTGATAAACATACTACTATGCATTTATGATCGGACAAAAACATTTCGTACGGTTCTACAGATAGTACATTTTCTTTTACAATGTTGGTGTAGGCGTGATCGATACAAGTTTTTGTTGTTTTGCAAATTCTAGTTGGAAACGACACGAGAGATCTCATTCCTGCAGTTTTCATACAATCTAGCAAGACCTTTTTTTCCACTGTTTTGGATAGGAGGTCAATGTTAAAATCGCCCAATATTATTACTTTATATTGTTTAAATATTGGAAGTTCAAATAACTGGTTTAATTTAGAAATAAATAATTTGAAATTGTTGTTCTCACCTGGTTGGGGAGGGGGCTTATAAACACATAAAACGATTACGCCTACACCAACATACTCTGCCGCGCATGCTTCGAAAACCGTTTCCGTGCTTAGGTCGGACACCTCCTTGCGTTCCAGGGTGAGATGTGAAGACTTGGAGTAGATGCAGACTCCACCGCCGTTCTTCATGGTCCTGCTGAAGCCCGCACTCAGCTTGTAGTTCAATATATTCACCGTTTCCAGCTGGTTCCTTGTTAGCCAATGTTCAGATAAACAAAGGGCGTCGGCCTTACAGTTTAACTGTAATTCACATTCTAACTTGAAGGTTTTGTTCTTTAGTCTGTTTATGTTTTGGTGAACCGTCATAAAGTTATCAGTTTGTAACTGGAGTGCCGTAGTTTGAGGGCCAGTTGAATACAGGTTAGGCGTCTGATAACCTGCGTCCCTTTTTGAACAAAAAGGGCTGCCAGGGCGACACACTTATGTTTACAGGCCACACCGATGTGTCGAGGAAATCTTCGTAGACGGAGGACGGTAATCCTATTTTATATGAATTGTAGGTTGTGTGTTTCGATGGTATTAACTCGGCCGTGTAGCTCGGGGCATCATTTATTGTTTTGAGGTATTTGATGATGTCTTCGGGTGTTGTTGCTGTTTTGAAGTAGCAGGCGTGTAGGTATTTTGTCTGCTCAATACCTCTTAGGTTAGTGTCCGTTGCCGTTCCTCTGATGGTTTTCGAAGGTTTTGTCCGTGGATTTTTTATTTTGGTTTGATCGTTTTTCGTCTCGTTTGTCACGATGAGTGTCTCGCATGATTTTGTCGGGCTCGCTATTTTTGTGTTGCCTGTGTGATTTTGCTGTACGCCTGGGGTCTTGTTACAGGCTGTGGGGTGCAGTTGTACTGATGACTCACAGGTATTTGTTTTGTTCTGGGAGTCTGGAGTGCTTGACTGACTGGACAATGGATGAAGTTTTGGAGTAGTCTGACCGGCGGGCTGCCGTTTTGACTGGGTAGTGGTTAGTTTCTCCTTTGTCTTTATTGCTGCAGCTCTTACAGGTCTGCATGTATCGTCACATTTGTCAAGTTCTGTTCTTGGTGACGAGGCAATATTACGGGATAGTGCAGTAGCGTAATCTGATTTTTGTTCGCGTACCTCCTTCAGCGGCGCGCGCGCGGCATGCATCGGGGCCGTGTCAGATGTAACGGTTTTTTGCGATCGTATTTCACATCGTAGTTCACTAATTATGGTCGTTAAATAGTCAAGTTTTTTCTCCAAAGGTCGTAAGGCACTTTTGATTGCATTGGAAATCGCGTCGGAGTTTAATTGCGACATTTTTAGCACTTTTCGTTATAGATAAGGCGCGAGCGCACGAATGCGCTGTTAGTTGGCTGAGTGTGCGAGCGAGACTGATCTATCTATCAGTATCTATCAGTATCTATCAGTATCTATCAGTATCTATCAGTATCTATCAGTATCTATCTATCAGTATCTATCAGTATCTATTAGTATCTATCAGTATCTATCATATCAGTATCTATCATATCAGTATCTTTCAGTATCTATCATATCAGTATCTATCAGTATCTATCTATCAGTATCTATCAGTATCTATCAGTATCTATCTATCAGTATCTATCAGTATCTATCAGTATCTAACATATCAGTATCTATCATATCAGTATCTATCAGTATCTATCAGTATCTATCTATCAGTATCTATCAGTATCTATCAGTATCTATCAGTATCTATCAGCATCTATCAGTATCTATCAGTATCTATCAGTATCTATCAGTATCTATCAGTATCTATCAGTATCTATCATATCAGTATCTATCATATCAGTATCTATCAGTATCTTTCAGTATCTATCAGTATCTATCAGTATCTATCTATCAGTATCTATCAGTATCTATCATATCAGTATCTATCATATCAGTATCTATCAGTATCTATCAGTATCTATCTATCAGTATCTATCAGTATCTATCAGTATCTATCAGTATCTATCAGTATCTATCAGTATCTATCAGTATCTATCAGTAACTATCAGTATCTATCTATCAGTATCTATCAGTATCTATCTGTATCTATCAGTATCTATCATATCAGTATCTATCATATCAGTATCTATCATATCAGTATCTATCATATCAGTATCTATCATATCAGTATCTATCATATCAGTATCTATCAGTATCTATCAGTATCTATCTATCAGTATCAATCAGTATCTATCAGTATCTATCAGTATCTATCAGTATCTATCAGTATCTTTCAGTATCTATCAGTATCTATCAGTATCTAACATATCAGTATCTATCATATCAGTATCTATCAGTATCTATCAGTATTTATCAGTATGTATCTATCAGTATCTATCATATCAGTATCTATCAGTATCTATCAGTATCTATCAGTATCTATCAGTATCTATCATATCAGTATTTATCAGTATCTATCAGTATCTATCTATCAGTATCTATAAGTATCGATCAGTATCTATCAGTATCTATCAGTATCTATCAGTATCTATTTATCAGTATCTATCAGTATCTATTAGTATCTATCAGTATCTATCAGTATCTATCAGTATCTATCAGTATCTATCAGTATCTATCAGTATCTATCAGTATCTATCAGTATCTATCATATCAGTATCTATCAGTATCTATCTATCGGTATCTATCAGTATCTATCAGTATCTATCAGTATCTATCATATCAGTATCTATCATATCAGTATCTATCAGTATCTTTCAGTATCTATCAGTATCTATCAGTATCTATCTATCAGTATCTATCATATCAGTATCTATCATATCAGTATCTATCATATCAGTATCTATCAGTATCTATCAGTATCTATCAGTATCTATCTATCAGTATCTATCAGTATCTATCAGTATCTCTCAGTATCTATCAGTATCTATCAGTATCTATCAGTATCTATCATATCAGTATCTATCATATCAGTATCTATCAGTATCTATCAGTATCTATCTATCAGTTTCTATCAGTATAAATTAGTATCTATCAGTATCTATCAGTATCTATCATATCAGTATCTATCATATCAGTATCTATCATATCAGTATCTATCAGTATCTATCAGTATCTATCAGTATCTATCAGTATCTATCATATCAGTATCTATCATATCAGTATCTATCATATCAGTATCTATCAGTATCTATCAGTATCTATCAGTATCTATCAGTATCTATCAGTATCTATCATATCAGTATCTATCAGTATCTATCAGTATCTATCAGTATCTATCAGTATCTATCAGTATCTATCAGTATCTATCAGTATCTATCTATCAGTATCTATCAGTATCTATTAGTATCTATCAGTATCTATCGGTATCTATCATATCAGTATCTATCATATCAGTATCTTTCAGTATCTATCATATCAGTATCTATCAGTATCTATCTATCAGTATCTATCAGTATCTATCAGTATCTATCTATCAGTATCTATCAGTATCTAACATATCAGTATCTATCAGTATCTATCTATCAGTATCTATCAGTATCTATCTATCAGTATCTATCAGTATCTATCAGTATCTATCAGTATCTATCTATCAGTATCTATCTATCAGTATCTATCTATCAGTATCTATCAGTATCTATCATATCAGTATCTATCATATCAGTATCTATCAGGATCTATCAGTATCTATCAGTATCTATCAGTATCTATCAGTATCTATCAGTATCTATCAGTATCTATCTATCAGTATCTATCAGTATCTATTAGTATCTATCAGTATCTATCAGTATCTATCATATCAGTATCTATCATATCAGTATCTTTCAGTATCTATCATATCAGTATCTATCAGTATCTATCTATCAGTATCTATCAGTATCTATCAGTATCTATCTATCAGTATCTATCAGTATCTATCAGTATCTAACATATCAGTATCTATCATATCAGTATCTATCAGTATCTATCAGTATCTATCTATCAGTATCTATCAGTATCTAACATATCAGTATCTATCATATCAGTATCTATCAGTATCTATCTATCAGTATCTATCAGTATCTATCAGTATCTATCAGTATCTATCAGCATCTATCAGTATCTATCAGTATCTATCAGTATCTATCATATCAGTATCTATCATATCAGTATCTATCAGTATCTATCAGTATCTATCTATCAGTATCTATCAGTATCTATCAGTATCTATCTATCAGTATCTATCTATCAGTATCTATCTATCAGTATCTATCAGTATCTATCATATCAGTATCTATCATATCAGTATCTATCAGGATCTATCAGTATCTATCAGTATCTATCAGTATCTATCAGTATCTATCAGTATCTATCAGTATCTATCTATCAGTATCTATCAGTATCTATTAGTATCTATCAGTATCTATCAGTATCTATCATATCAGTATCTATCATATCAGTATCTTTCAGTATCTATCATATCAGTATCTATCAGTATCTATCTATCAGTATCTATCAGTATCTATCAGTATCTATCTATCAGTATCTATCAGTATCTATCAGTATCTAACATATCAGTATCTATCATAGCAGTATCTATCAGTATCTATCAGTATCTATCTATCAGTATCTATCAGTATCTAACATATCAGTATCTATCATATCAGTATCTATCAGTATCTATCTATCAGTATCTATCAGTATCTATCAGTATCTATCAGTATCTATCAGCATCTATCAGTATCTATCAGTATCTATCAGTATCTATCAGTATCTATCAGTATCTATCAGTATCTATCATATCAGTATCTATCATATCAGTATCTATCAGTTTCTTTCAGTATCTATCAGTATCTATCAGTATCTATCAGTATCTATCTATCAGTATCTATCAGTATCTATCATATCAGTATCTATCATATCAGTATCTATCAGTATCTATCAGTATCTATCTATCAGTATCTATCAGTATCTATCAGTATCTATCAGTATCTATCAGTATCTATCAGTATCTATCAGTTACTATCAGTATCTATCTATCAGTATCTATCAGTATCTATCAGTATCTATCAGTATCTATCATATCAGTATCTATCATATCAGTATCTATCATATCAGTATCTATCATATCAGTATCTATCAGTATCTATCAGTATCTATCAGTATCTATCAGTATCTATCTATCAGTATCAATCAGTATCTATCAGTATCTATCAGTATCTATCAGTATCTATCAGTATCTTTCAGTATCTATCAGTATCTATCAGTATCTAACATATCAGTATCTATCATATCAGTATCTATCAGTATCTATCAGTATTTATCAGTATGTATCTATCAGTATCTATCATATCAGTATCTATCAGTATCTATCAGTATCTATCAGTATCTATCATATCAGTATTTATCAGTATCTATCAGTATCTATCTATCAGTATCTATCAGTATCTATCAGTATCTATCAGTATCTATCAGTATCTATTTATCAGTATCTATCAGTATCTATTAGTATCTATCAGTATCTATCAGTATCTATCATATCAGTATCTATCATATCAGTATCTATCATATCAGTATCTATCAGTATCTATCAGTATCTATCAGTATCTATCAGTATCTATCAGTATCTATCTATCAGTATCTATCAGTATCTATCAGTATCTATCAGTATCTATCAGTATCTATCAGTATCTATCAGTATCTAACATATCAGTATCTATCATATCAGTATCTATCAGTATCTATCAGTATCTATCAGTATCTATCAGTATCTATCAGTATCTATCTATCAGTATCTATCAGTATCTATCAGTATCTATCAGTATCTATCAGTATCTATCAGTATCTATCAGTATCTATCAGTATCTATCTATCAGTATCTATCAGTATCTATTAGTATCTATCAGTATCTATCAGTATCTATCAGTATCTATCATATCAGAATCTATCATATCAGTATCTATCAGTATCTATCAGTATCTATCTATCGGTATCTATCAGTATCTATCAGTATCTATCAGTATTTATCAGTATCTATCATATCAGTATCTATCATATCAGTATCTATCAGTATCTTTCAGTATCTATCAGTATCTATCAGTATCTATCTATCAGTATCTATCATATCAGTATCTATCATATCAGTATCTATCAGTATCTATCAGTAATTATCAGTATCTATCTATCAGTATCTATCAGTATCTATCAGTATCTATCAGTATCTATCAGTATCTATCAGTATCTATCATTTCAGTATCTATCATATCAGTATCTATCAGTATCTATCTATCAGTTTCTATCAGTATATATTAGTATCTATCAGTATCTATCATATCAGTATCTATCATATCAGTATCTATCAGTATCTATCTATCAGTATCTATCAGTATCTATCAGTATCTATCAGTATCTATCAGTATCTATCAGTATGTATCAGTATCTATCAGTATCTATCAGTATCTATCATATCAGTATCTATCATATCAGTATCTATCATATCAGTATCTATCAGTATCTATCAGTATCTATCTATCAGTATCTATCAGTATCTATCAGTATCTATCTATCAGTTTCTATCAGTATATATTAGTATCTATCAGTATCTATCAGTATCTATCAGTATCTAACATATCAGTATCTATCATATCAGTATCTATCAGTATCTTTCAGTATCTATCAGTATCTATCAGTATCTATCTATCAGTATCTATCAGTATCTATCATATCAGTATCTATCAGTATCTGTCAGTATCTATCTATCAGTATCTATCAGTATCTATCAGTATCTATCAGTATCTATCAGTATCTATCATATCAGTATCTATCATATCAGTATCTATCAGTATCTATCAGTATCTATCTATCAGTTTCTATCAGTATCTATCAGTATCTATCAAATCAGTATCTATCATGTCAGTATCTATCAGTATCTATCAGTATCTATCAGTATCTATCATATCAGTATCTATCATATCAGTATCTATCATATCAGTATCTATCAGTATCTATCAGTATCTATCAGTATCTATCTATCAGTATCTATCAGTATCTATCGGTATCTATCAGTATCTATCAGTATCTATCATATCAGTATCTATCAGTATCTTTCAGTATCTATCAGTATATATCAGTATCTATCAGTATCTATCTATCAGTATCTATCAGTATCTATCATATCAGTATCTATCATATCAGTATCTATCAGTATCTATCAGTATCTATCTATCAGTATCTATCAGTATCTATCAGTATCTATCAGTATCTATCAGTATCTATCAGTATCTATCAGTATCTATCAGTATCCAACAGTATCTATCAGTATCTATCAGTATCTATCAGTATCTATCAGTATCTATCAGTATCTATCTATCAGTTTCTATCAGTATATATTAGTATCTATCAGTATCTATCATATCAGTATTTATCATATCAGTATCAATCAGTATCTATCAGTATCTATCAGTATCTATCAGTATCTATCTATCAGTATCTATCAGTATCTATCAGTATCTATCAGTATCTATCAGTATCTATCAGTATCTATCAGTATCTATCAGTATCTATCAGTATCTATCAGTATCTATCAGTATCTATCATATCAGTATCTATCATATCAGTATCTATCAGTATCTATCAGTATCTATCAGTATCTATCTATCAGAATCAATCAGTATCTATCAGTATCTATCAGTATCTATCAGTATCTATCAGTATCTAACATATCAGTATCTATCATATCAGTATCTATCAGTATCTATCAGTATCTATCTATCAGTATCTATCAGTATCTATCAGTATCTATCAGTATCTATCAGTATCTATCAGTATCTATCAGTATCTATCAGTATCTATCAGTATCTATCAGTATCTATCAGTATCTATCAGTATCTATCAGTATCTATCAGTATCTATCAGTATCTATCAGTATCTATCAGTATCTTTTTATCAGTATCTATCAGTATCTATTAGTATCTATCAGTATCTATCAGTATCTATCATATCAGTATCTATCATATCAGTATCTATCAGTATCTATCAGTATCTATCTATCAGTATCTATCAGTATCTATCAGTATCTATCTATCAGTATCTATCAGTATCTATCAGTATCTATCAGTATCTATCAGTATCTATCAGTATCTATCAGTATCTATCAGTATCTATCAGTATCTATTTATCGGTATCTATCAGTATCTATCAGTGTTTATCAGTTTCTATCATATCAGTATCTATCATATCAGTATCTACTATCAGTATCTTTCAGTATCTATCAGTTTTTATCAGTATCTATCTATCAGTATCTATCAGTATCTATCATATCAGTATCTATCATATCAGTATCTATCAGTATCTATCAGTATCTATCAGTATCTATCAGTATCTATCAGTATCTATCAGTATCTATCAGTATCTATCTATCAGTATCTATCAGTATTTATCAGTATCTATCAGTATCTATCAGTATATATCAGTATCTATCTATCAGTATCTATCAGTATCTATCAGTATCTATCAGTATCTATCAGTATCTATCAGTATCTATCCATCAGTATCTATCAGTTTCTATCAGTATCTATCATATCAGTATCTATCAGTATCTTTCAGTATCTATCAGTATCTATCAGTATCTATCATATCAGTATCTATCATATCAGTATCTATCAGTATCTTTCAGTATCTATCAGTATCTATCAGTATCTATCTATCAGTATCTATCAGTATCTATCAGTATCTATCATATCAGTATCTATCAGTATCTATCAGTATCTAACAGTGTCTATCATATCAGTATCTATCATATCAGTATCTATCAGTATCTATCAGTATCTATCAGTATCTATCAGTATCTATCATATCAGTATCTATCATATCAGTATCTATCAGTATCTATCTATCAGTTTCTATCAGTATATATTAGTATCTATCAGTATCTATCTATCAGTCAGTATCTATCAGTATCTATCAGTATCTATCAGTATCTATCAGTATCTATCAGTATCTATCAGTATCTATCAGTATCTATCAGTATCTATCAGTATCTATCAGTATCTATCAGTATCTATCAGTATCTATCAGTATCTATCAGTATCTATCATATCAGTATCTATCATATCAGTATCTATCAGTATCTATCAGTATCTATCAGTATCGTATCTATCAGTATCTATCAGTATCTATCAGTATCTATCAGTATCTATCAGTATCTATCAGTATCTATCAGTATCTATCAGTATCTATCAGTATCTATCAGTATCTATCAGTATCTATCAGTATCTATCAGAATCTATCAGTATCTTTCAGTATCTATCAGTATCTATCAGTATCTATCTATCAGTATCTATCAGTATCTATCAGTATCTATCAGTATCTATCAGTATCTATCATATCAGTATCTATCATATCAGTATCTATCAGTATCTATCAGTATCTATCAGTATCTATTTATCGGTATCTATCAGTATCTATCAGTGTTTATCAGTTTCTATCATATCAGTATCTACTATCAGTATCTTTCAGTATCTATCAGTATTTATTAGTATCTATCTATCAGTATCTATCATATCAGTATCTATCATATCAGTATCTATCAGTATCTATTAGTATCTATCAGTATCTATCAGTATCTATCAGTATCTATCAGTATCTATCAGTATCTATCAGTATCTATCAGTATCTATCAGTATCTCTCTATCAGTATCTATCAGTATCTATCAGTATCTATCAGTATCTATCAGTATCTATCAGTATCTATCTATCAGTATCTATCAGTATCTATCAGTATCTATCAGTATCTATCCATCAGTATCTACCAGTATCTATCAGTATCTATCAGTATCTATCAGTATCTATCAGTATCTATCAGTATCTATCAGTATCTATCAGTATCTATCAGTATCTATCAGTATCTATCAGAATCTATCAGTATCTTTCAGTATCTATCAGTATCTATCAGTATCTATCTATCAGTATCTATCAGTTGTTATTAGTATCTATCAGTATCTATCAGTATCTATCATATCAGTATCTATCATATCAGTATCTATCAGTATCTATCAGTATCTATCAGTATCTATTTATCGGTATCTATCAGTATCTATCAGTGTTGATCAGTTTCTATCATATCAGTATCTATCATATCAGTATCTACTATCAGTATCTACTATCAGTATCTTTCAGTATCTATCAGTTTTTATCAGTTTCTATCTATCAGTATCTATCAGTATCTATCATATCAGTATCTATCATATCAGTATCTATCAGTATCTATCAGTATCTATCAGTATCTATCAGTATCTAACATATCAGTATCTATCATATCAGTATCTATCAGTATCTATCAGTATCTATCAGTATCTATCAGTATCTATCAGTATCTATCTATCAGTATCTATCAGTATCTATCAGTATCTATCAGTATCTATCAGTATCTATCAGTATCTATCAGTATCTATCAGTATCTATCAGTATCTATCAGTATCTATCTATCAGTATCTATCAGTATCTATTAGTATCTATCAGTATCTATCAGTATCTATCAGTATCTATCATATCAGAATCTATCATATCAGTATCTATCAGTATCTATCAGTATCTATCTATCGGTATCTATCAGTATCTATCAGTATCTATCAGTATTTATCAGTATCTATCATATCAGTATCTATCATATCAGTATCTATCAGTATCTTTCAGTATCTATCAGTATCTATCAGTATCTATCTATCAGTATCTATCATATCAGTATCTATCATATCAGTATCTATCAGTATCTATCAGTAATTATCAGTATCTATCTATCAGTATCTATCAGTATCTATCAGTATCTATCAGTATCTATCAGTATCTATCAGTATCTATCAGTATCTATCAGTATGTATCAGTATCTATCAGTATCTATCAGTATCTATCATATCAGTATCTATCATATCAGTATCTATCATATCAGTATCTATCAGTATCTATCAGTATCTATCTATCAGTATCTATCAGTATCTGTCAGTATCTATCTATCAGTTTCTATCAGTATATATTAGTATCTATCAGTATCTATCAGTATCTATCAGTATCTAACATATCAGTATCTATCATATCAGTATCTATCAGTATCTTTCAGTATCTATCAGTATCTATCAGTATCTATCTATCAGTATCTATCAGTATCTATCATATCAGTATCTATCAGTATCTGTCAGTATCTATCTATCAGTATCTATCAGTATCTATCAGTATCTATCAGTATCTATCAGTATCTATCAGTATCTATCATATCAGTATCTATCATATCAGTATCTATCAGTATCTATCAGTATCTATCTATCAGTTTCTATCAGTATCTATCAGTATCTATCAAATCAGTATCTATCATATCAGTATCTATCAGTATCTATCAGTATCTATCAGTATCTATCATATCAGTATCTATCATATCAGTATCTATCATATCAGTATCTATCATATCAGTATCTATCAGTATCTATCAGTATCTATCAGTATCTATCTATCAGTATCTATCAGTATCTATCAGTATCTATCAGTATCTATCAGTATCTATCATATCAGTATCTATCAGTATCTTTCAGTATCTATCAGTATATATCAGTATCTATCAGTATCTATCTATCAGTATCTATCAGTATCTATCATATCAGTATCTATCATATCAGTATCTATCAGTATCTATCAGTATCTATCTATCAGTATCTATCAGTATCTATCAGTATCTATCAGTATCTATCAGTATCTATCAGTATCTATCAGTATCTATCAGTATCTATCAGTATCTATCAGTATCTATCAGTATCTATCAGTATCTATCAGTATCTATCTATCAGTTTCTATCAGTATATATTAGTATCTATCAGTATCTATCATATCAGTATTTATCATATCAGTATCAATCAGTATCTATCAGTATCTATCAGTATCTATCTATCAGTATCTATCAGTATCTATCAGTATCTATCAGTATCTATCAGTATCTATCAGTATCTATCAGTATCTATCAGTATCTATCAGTATCTATCATATCAGTATCTATCATATCAGTATCTATCAGTATCTATCAGTATCTATCAGTATCTATCTATCAGAATCAATCAGTATCTATCAGTATCTATCAGTATCTATCAGTATCTAACATATCAGTATCTATCATATCAGTATCTATCAGTATCTATCAGTATCTATCTATCAGTATCTATCAGTATCTATCAGTATCTATCAGTATCTATCAGTATCTATCAGTATCTATCAGTATCTATCAGTATCTATCAGTATCTATCAGTATCTATCAGTATCTATCAGTATCTATCAGTATCTATCAGTATCTATCAGTATCTATCAGTATCTATCAGTATCTTTTTATCAGTATCTATCAGTATCTATTAGTATCTATCAGTATCTATCAGTATCTATCATATCAGTATCTATCATATCAGTATCTATCAGTATCTATCAGTATCTATCTATCAGTATCTATCAGTATCTATCAGTATCTATCTATCAGTATCTATCAGTATCTATCAGTATCTATCAGTATCTATCAGTATCTATCAGTATCTATCAGTATCTATCAGTATCTATTTATCGGTATCTATCAGTATCTATCAGTGTTTATCAGTTTCTATCATATCAGTATCTATCATATCAGTATCTACTATCAGTATCTTTCAGTATCTATCAGTTTTTATCAGTATCTATCTATCAGTATCTATCAGTATCTATCATATCAGTATCTATCATATCAGTATCTATCAGTATCTATCAGTATCTATCAGTATCTATCAGTATCTATCAGTATCTATCAGTATCTATCTATCAGTATCTATCAGTATTTATCAGTATCTATCAGTATCTATCAGTATATATCAGTATCTATCTATCAGTATCTATCAGTATCTATCAGTATCTATCAGTATCTATCAGTATCTATCAGTATCTATCAGTATCTATCCATCAGTATCTATCAGTTTCTATCAGTATCTATCATATCAGTATCTATCAGTATCTTTCAGTATCTATCAGTATCTATCAGTATCTATCATATCAGTATCTATCATATCAGTATCTATCAGTATCTTTCAGTATCTATCAGTATCTATCAGTATCTATCTATCAGTATCTATCAGTATCTATCAGTATCTATCATATCAGTATCTATCAGTATCTATCAGTATCTAACAGTGTCTATCATATCAGTATCTATCATATCAGTATCTATCAGTATCTATCAGTATCTATCAGTATCTCTCAGTATCTATCATATCAGTATCTATCATATCAGTATCTATCAGTATCTATCTATCAGTTTCTATCAGTATATATTAGTATCTATCAGTATCTATCTATCAGTCAGTATCTATCAGTATCTATCAGTATCTATCAGTATCTATCAGTATCTATCAGTATCTATCAGTATCTATCAGTATCTATCAGTATCTATCAGTATCTATCAGTATCTATCAGTATCTATCAGTATCTATCAGTATCTATCAGTATCTATCATATCAGTATCTATCATATCATTATCTATCAGTATCTATCAGTATCTATCAGTATCGTATCTATCAGTATCTATCAGTATCTATCAGTATCTATCAGTATCTATCAGTATCTATCAGTATCTATCAGTATCTATCAGTATCTATCAGTATCTATCAGTATCTATCAGTATCTATCAGTATCTATCAGAATCTATCAGTATCTTTCAGTATCTATCAGTATCTATCAGTATCTATCTATCAGTATCTATCAGTATCTATTAGTATCTATCAGTATCTATCAGTATCTATCATATCAGTATCTATCATATCAGTATCTATCAGTATCTATCAGTATCTATCAGTATCTATTTATCGGTATCTATCAGTATCTATCAGTGTTTATCAGTTTCTATCATATCAGTATCTACTATCAGTATCTTTCAGTATCTATCAGTATTTATTAGTATCTATCTATCAGTATCTATCATATCAGTATCTATCATATGTTTTAACCCCCCAAAAGGCCCTTTTCAGGGCCAAACCGAAAACGGTCCTTTTCAGGACCAAAACGACAAACTTGGCGATGTTATCATGGACACCGATTTGCAGAATGTGCAAGTGGCCGAGGTGTACTCCCCGTTGGAGTGCACCGAAACTGTGGAGAAGGAAGGAAGACGGACCAGACTGGCGCACGCTGACGCCTTAAACAATGAGGAGAGAGCACCATCAACCCAGCCCCAATTACGGGTCGGGCTAACACGACTCGAAGACGTGGGCGTGACAAGACGGACGTCAGCAGCTGAGAACGACGGTGACTCCGATGTGAGCCTGACATCGAACAGGAGTCATACCTCAGTAAAGCGGAAATGGACGAGACAGGAGGAGACCGGGTCTGAAACGGAGACAGAGGCCCGTCAAACAAGGCAAGGGCCGACAACCCGTCATGGGAAGTTGGCATCATCTGGAGGAGGAAAAGGCCCGGGAGTCAAAGCCAAGCAAAAGAAAACGGCTGTGGAGGATAAGGAGACAGAGTTTCAGAAGGTTCTCCGCTCTCGGCCATTCCATAAAACTGCGGGATCAGACGTTCCGGATTTGGAAGAGGAAACGGAGGACCGGGTTAAAGCCAACCCGGAAACCCTTTCTCCAGACGGGCTGCGAGCCCTAGCAGAAGGTGGAGCCACCGCCATCTTGGAGGTTGCTAAGAAGTCTGGCCACCTTCAGGGCCCGCTAGTGCGTAGGTTGAAGGAATCTACTAAGACGATAATGTCGGTCATAGACATCCTTACTTCACGCTCTGAGGAGGAGGAGACGAGGCGCCTTCGCCTCGATAATGAACGACTCCGCAGGGAGGTGGAGTTACTGAGGAGCGAGCTAAAAGTTCACCGCCGTGAGTTCTCCGAGATGAGAACAGAACTTGCGGCTAATCGGCCGCTGACACAGCAGCCTCCGGCCCCGGCTTTTGGTGTGGAGGAGCTTAAGCGCTCCTTGGTTGACACTATGGGAACCATGTTGAATGCGCGCCTTGCGATCATAGAAGAACGTCTGCCGCCAGCTCCTAGCTCCTAGCTCCGTTTTGCGCATATGCTCGCCCCGCCCTAGTGGGCTGGACGGCGGGGGCGGGGGCCCCTTTGCCGACCAACACCCACCACCGACCCACATGACTGGAGCGCCCCTCTCTCATCCGGGGTGCTCTCCCTCGGCCGAGCCCAACTGGGCCAATCGCGAGGTCCACAGTAGCATGCGCAAGCGATCCTGTGGGCCTCACTAGGCGATATGGAGGGAAAACGCGCTGGGTTTTTAGTGGGTAAACTGGATCTGCCCGGGAGCCCCACATACCCGTTCCGAACCCCCGGTCGGACGGGATGCGTAATGCATTTTCCCAGAGTAAAAAAAAAAAAAAAAAAAGGTGCGACGACGAGCGAAGCGAGGAGGAGTGTTAGGTTGAACTGCGACCCTAACGAGCATGCCTCAAGGGTCTATATCGAGGGCCGAAAAATCATAACATTACCTATTTCACATTAACCATGTCCGACTTAGTTTAGGTTAGGTACGACGACGAGCGAAGCGAGGAGGAGTGTTCGGTTGAACTGCGACCCTAACGAGCAAGCCTCAGGGGTCTATATCTAGGGCCGAAAAATCATAACATAACCTATTTCACATTAAGGCATGTCCGACTTGGGCTAGGTTAGGTACGACGACGAGCGAAGCGAGGCGGAGTGTTAGGTGGAACTGCAACCCTAACGAGCAAGCCTCAGGGGTCTATATCGAGGGCCGAAAAATCATAACATTACCTATTTCACATCAGCATTAAAATCACGCAGGCTGGCTATTATCATGTTTTAGAATATATACCTATTAGGACACGTGCTGATAATTAGGAAAAGTAACTCATCATCCTCCTAACCCATTTTTTGAGAATGAATTCTCAATCGGTGTCGGCTACCTAAATCCCAAGATGTGGCGTAGGCACTAGTTTTTACGAAAGCGACTGCCATCTGACCTTCCAACCCAGAGGGGAAACTAGGCCTTATTGGGCTAATAATAATAATAATTAGGAAAAGTAACTATTAAGACCTTCCAATATAGACCCCAGAATTGGAGCTAAGAGCTTACCGAAAGTCACATCCAGTCCTAGTCTCTAATAATACGCAAGCTAATCGAAGCTAATCCCTATTGAAAAAGTGCGTGCCGCTATTGACGAGTGGTCAAAATGCTTAAAAGCCTGTATAAAAAACCGGCCAAGTGCGAGTCGGACTCGCGCACCGAGGGTTCCGTACAAACACTTTCCATCCCTAAGTGGTTAAGTTCCCCGTACGCGACCGTTGTTGGCTGTGCCAGCAGCTCGTACTGTGTCGCACAGGAACTCGCCGCACCTCCGGGCCTTGACGCTGCTCAATGCACTTCTGGTGTCAACACCGGAATGTGATCTGTTTGCGTGGCGATGGACGGCTGTGTGTACTGCGTGTTTGAGGTACTGTGAGTTGATGGATGACACGACTACTATTTAGTGTTCCTCTTTGATAAGTGTACATCTAGTTTCACAGTGTATTAGATTTAAGTCTGTAATGCTGTGTAAATATATTTATAAATAAAATAAATAAATAAATAAAAAGTTAAGTTTGCACCTGGTATGTATAGCGCCCCATATAAATTAGGTGCAAAGTTAGGTATTAAAAAAAAACTACTTACTAGATCTCGTTCAAAACAATTTTTGGTTGGTAGTTTTTATAGTAATGTACATCATATGTTTTTTTTAGATTTTTCATTTTCTTATTTTCGAAGTTAGAGGGGGGGGACCAACTTTTTTCCACTTTGGAAGCGTCTGTCACGTAAACTATTCGGTTTAGAAAAAAAATATTTCAGAAACCTCGATATCATTTTTGAAGACCTACACGTATGTATTTGATGAAAAAAAAAATTTGAGTTTCAGTTCTAAGTATGGGGAGCCCCCAATATTTATTATATTTTTTTATTTTTGCATCAAAATCTTAATGCGGTTCACAGAATACATCTACCTACCAAGTTTCAACAGTATAGCTCTTATAGTTTCGGAAAAAAATGGCTGTGACATACGGACGGACAGACGGACAGACAGACTTGACGAATCTATAAGGGTTCCGTTATTTGCCATTTGGCTACGGAACCCTAAAAAAGAGGCGGTCATGTCGAGTATTTTTTTTTATTCAATGAATATTGATAGCCGGGCTATGTTTGTTTTATTAAAAAAAAAATTGTTTCTGTTAATTTTAATATTTTTTTTCTCGGCTCAAAACTTATGAACACGCAAGATAATATAACGCGGCACCTATTGGCCATAGGTACTCTACCGACATCAAATACCAATGTAATTAATTGTTCTTACCTGGTAGTCCTGTAAAGTCTTCAGGTCTGCGAGGGAATCTGTGTACACTATTCTTTTTCCAGTAGTTAGACAGTAAAATATAAAGTGATTGTTATAAACATTCGATAGCCCACCACATAAAAGCATGGTTTGCAAAGATTCGTTCTCGGGATACCTGTAACCATTACTAAATAATGTTAAATAACTTGGAGCAAGTAACATCTTAATTATAAGTTAGTTATAATTATTATTTCTATTTAGTGCATGCGGTGTCCTTCTGTTAGTTAAAAGATAGTAATAATAATAGTCCATTAACAATTGTGACACGCGATTCATAATCGCCCGGCAAATAGGTACTATAGTCTGGCTAATGAAAGTAGAGACTGAGATTTATTCAAAACTTTTTACATGGCAATAATAATTTCAACGTCAATTGTGCCAAACGTCACGACGAGCGAAGTCGCGTCAAGATGCTAGCCCTACTGTAAATGTATAAAATAATGTAGATGATAGTATACTTATAGCATTGCATAGTTTGGGCCTGGTTCGATTTGTGTTAGATTGTCCCTTAATTTAACTTTTGGGTCGCCGCCGGTTAACAGTTTAGAAATCAAATCCCTCCTCGTCTACTTGATGTTTGTAATTATTCTGATGTTATTATGCTGGTGTTAGGTCCAATAATAATAATACTTATTATTGAAGGTCGAAAAAAGAACAAAAAAATTTTTTCTTTATTATAATGTGACTATTGACACAGAGCTGAGAATGGACCTAACACCAGCATATAGCATCAGAATAATTACAAACATCAAGTAGACGAGGAGAGATTTGATTTCTAAACTGTCAACCGGCGACCCAAACGTACCGATTCCCAAATTAAACCGCGAAGTGCAATCTGAGTATTACTAACTAGTTACCAAGCAAAGTGAGAATATGTACATTATTTTCAGTTGTTATTTATTACCTTGAGTGTAAATCATCTCGTATCTTAAACTGCATATAGTCCTTGTTTGGACTATTTATAAAGTTTAAAGTGGTCAAATAACTCAGCAAACTAAGTGTCCGTGCATAATTTTACTATGAAGGATTAAAAAAATGACACTAATTAATATGTAAATTATCTATTGTAATATTTTTTATGATTAAATAAAAAAACTCACCACGGGATAGTTGCCCCAGCGATAAAGTTAAGATGTGTCCGCAGCACTCCTTTGGACATGCCGGTCGTGCCCGACGAGTAGGCGACCATCGCGACGTCTGTCTGTCCTCTGACAGCCACGGGCTCAAACGTCGTCACGTCTACGTGTCGTGTCGCCATCGTCGCGACGGACAGTTTTATTTCGTCGATATCGTCGAAGCAAATAAAGGTCTTTATAAAGTCTAAACCTTCCAGTATACCTCTGTACGCTTCCCAAAACAATCGGGAGCAGATGACAAACTTCGGCTTTGATAGATTTAACTTGTGTAGAAGGATAGCTGCAAATGTTATAACCACTATCAATTTACCGACAATAACTTATGCACATACACATTATGTTGTTTCTCACCGGGCAAATAGCATTAGTGATGAATGCCCGGCAGTGTGAGCAAGTCATGCTCGCTTAAAGGTCTTTGCTTACGGTGGCGTCGTTGATCGGGTCGCAACCTTCCCTATAATATGGTTGAGGGAGGCGATGGCTGAGATATGCGTCATGCTCGTGAACGGGTGCCGTTTGTGGGGTCCGGTCTGTTCATACTAGCAAGGGCCTAATTAGTTGTGTAGTAACTGCTTTCCAGTGGTCAATGAACTGACGTGAGAGACTTCATCCTGTACTCGACTGAAGTTATTTTTTACTTAGAGACTTAGAGACTGTATACATCTCTAATAAACTTAGTGTACTGTACAATGACGCTCAGAGACCTTATACATCTCTGAGGAATGAAATTTAACTATTATCATACATTTATTATTTATATTTTTTTTATTTTGTAAATTGTGACGCCTACACTGAAAAAAATATCCAGTGGAGCCTACTGACATTACAGTAAGACTTACTGCAATAACAGTGAGGCCTACTGACATTTCAGTAAACCTAACTGTAATAACGGTTACGCCTACTGTAATTTCAGTAGGCTCCACTGGGTATTTTTTTCAGTGTAGAGACCATATACATCTCTAAGAAATTTAGTTTAATTATTTATTTATTTATTTTTTCTTTTGTATAGTTAGTTTCTTATTCAGTCCTTAACTTTTCTAAGGATTTAAATTAATTTATTTTGTTTTGCATGTTGTGACGCCTAGAGACCATGTACATCTCTAAGAAATCTAAATTAAGTACTTAATTATTTTGTTGCATTAGTTATTGATTTTGACTCCTTGAGACCTTATACATCTCAACGGAATTGAATTATTTCATTAATTAATTATACCGATCTATATTGCGTGTCGTGACGCCTAGAGACCTTCTACATCTCTGAAAAAATCACTTTATTTTATATAATTTTTAGTGTAAACATTGATTTGGAGACTTGTACATCTCCTCTAACATATATGTATCAATTACCTAGCTATAATATAATTGTATTAGTTTTTAAGTATAATTCACGAAAAAATGACTTACTGTTGAGTTTCTTTCGGCTTTCTTCTCAACAGCGGTCTCCTCTTGCGAAATGCCGGTAGACTCACAATCTGACTTGTAAAAGTGCCCTTGTGGCCTACTTACTGAATAAATTATTTCATTTCATTTCATTTCATTTCATTACTTTGTAGCTTACTAAACGTCACTTTGAGAATTACTAAAGTTGTATTTTTAATTAGCCAGAGTGATTTGACAGATGTCTTAAATTATATTTTCGTTATTAAGATTATTCAGAAATGATTTCTTAAAACAATGAATGAGAATACTCTTAATTACTGATATTAGATTAACTTTTATTGATAAAAAGTGATATGTTGAAACCAAATTAAAGTTAATCAAATTGCGCTCGTAAAAATTGCGTCCGTTTTAATCCAGCTAATTAAAAATCAAACTTTAAGTTATTACTTATTTTCGAGCAACATATATTCTCTTAAAACTGTCTCATTACAGAATGATACTCAGCACAAGCTCCATTAGAAGCCTTATAAAAAAAAAGAGTCCATTTAATGTAAGGGCCGATTCACTATGGACAGCCGACTGCGGCCTTTCAACTTCGTTGCGATATTGTTTATGAAATTGAAAACCGAGTATTGTAATTAGAACTTTAGCCTAAAATCATCCAATTGATGAATGACTAACCTCGGCCAATGTTCATCTCCAAGGGTGTGAATGCGGCGCCCGCGAGTACGACGGCGAGGGCGGTGGGCATGAAGGCGGCGCGGGGCTCGCCCGCCACCGCCACCGTGTCGCCGCGCGCCACCCCCAGCGCCGTCAGCGCTGCGCTCACGCTCACGGCGTGCTGCGTGACCGAGCCGTAGCTCAACTTCTCACCAGATGTGATGTCAATCTGGAAATATTTATTTTATTATTAAACAGCTGTACTCTCTTATTGTGATCTTTTTGCCACGCCTGCAGTTTTAGTGGCGAGCGGCAAGTATGCCCGGGTACCGCACGAGCCGTCTGCGGTAACCTCCGCACCGCTCTGAGACTTCAGAGCGGTTTCGGTAGCTTTTCAACTAACGGTGTCAAATGTTGACAATGCTGGTTAAGGAGCCTACTTTTGACAACGATAACTGGAAAGCGACTCTTTAAAATCCAGAAACGCGCTCTGCAGATCATCGACAGAAAACCCATTGATCATCCCGCAGTATCTCTTTTAAAAAACCGAAAAATCCTGACGTTGCCTTGTATTTACATTTTAAGGATCTATATCCCATAACATTAAACTTTAGATTTGGGTTTATCCATACCGTTGTTTTGCATAATCGTTACTCGTCATAATTATTGTCTTTAGCCATTATTTCAATAGTCATTATTTTCTTTAACCACCTTTCATTAGTCATAACTATTGAATTTCATACCGATTACCGTTATCGATCATACCATTCAATGTAGTATTTGTATCAAAATGCAGAAATTCAAAAGGAACACTATTATTTGAAATAACTCTTAGAAGAAAAAAGTATTAATCAGAAGAATATCCTATCCAATATTTGTTAATCATAACATTGATACCTATATCAAATTCATAACGAATATTCATTTATTTATTAGGTTTGCCAACAGGTACAATACTATATAACATACATAGAAACAAATGCAGGTACGAAACATATTAGAGTATTTCCCCAATTACAGGCAAACACAACATGCGTTATGAACAAAAATTCGCTTACGTTAATAACTGACTTTAAGTTCAATAGGTAACATAGAAAAAAAAAACACTTAATTTAATGAAAATTTACAACTATACTTAAAAGACTAAAGTGTTATATTTAAGTATACACAATTCTAGGAATAGGTAGATAACTATATGCATCGAGGGATCAAAACTACTCAAGAATATTTAATTATTTAGACCAGCCTTAAATGTATATAAATTATTTTTAAACATATTCAAGGAAACGTTTAAAATGTCTATTTGACTTTCGTTGAAGAATTTATTGTGCTCTGCACATTCTGGGTATGATGTTATGACAGCCAACATTGGTCCTAAATGTCTTAATAGCAAATGGCCTGAAATTACAGATGCAATATTCATTATATATACAGGGTGTCCCTAAAACCAACGCCGAAATGAAGAGGGGTGATAGAACAGCTCATAAGCAACCATAAAAAGTTCATGGTTTTCGAGATATTTGCATTTTAAAAAAACTCGTGACTTTTGAGGCCCTGCGTCAGTATGTCGATTGCCACCACTGCAAATTTAGGTATTTTTAAAATCTGTTTTTTGCAGGATGTTACTAAAAACATATCCTATCGAATGTAATTTCAATTTATTACATATCATGATGCTTTGTCGGTAAAAATAAAAAAACGAATTATAGCAATTTATTAAATTTAGCCAGCGGTTTTGATCGAGTTTCATTTAAAAAAAGTATTGTAAGCTAACATGGCACACAACATAAAAAGATAGTAAATTTATTGTAGTTTTCAAAAAGGTACAGCATTTTCTAATTTACTTAGCAGTTTACGAGATATTGATATTTTACACTAACAGGAGCTCATACTGCAGTTATTACATAGTATGGAACCAGAGCCCCTACTAGGCTCAGAGTTTGAATTTCGAACAAAAAATAGATTCAAAGAATACACAATTTGAAATTGGAACACAATTTGAAATTCGAATTCAAGTCGGCTTTCTGATTAAAGATTATTTTGGTAATTTTAGGACACTTCGTCAATTCGTTTGATGTTCTTTATTTAGTTTGGTTTCTTATTTTCTTAAATAGACTTGATTTACCAATAGAACTCGTGTTTGCCTTGTGATTTGGATTTTTGGTACAATTTAACTTTGCTTTGTGCATCTTGGACTCGAGTTCTGCCTATTGATTTTAACTTCGATTTACTTTGGCTCTGTTAAGATTAATTGTAGTGCGTTTGTTACAAATATGCCAGAGAATTATACTCCTCAAGAATATGCCAACATGCATTTTGTCTATGGGGAATGTCAGGGTAACTCTTGTGCTGCAGCTAGACTCTATCGGGAAAGATATCCAAATTTAAGGCATCCGGACCATCGAGTATTTCGAAATGTTCATCTCGCATACTCACAAGGCGTTTTGCCTGGCAATCGTGGTGGATTGGGAAGACCTAGAGGAGATTACAATGAAGATGTTTTACAAGAGATTCAAAACGACCCATCCACTTCGACACGGAACATTGAACGTAATTTAGGGATATCAAAATCTGTTGCCAATAGAATATTACGTCGATATGGATATCATCCATACCACATACAACGTGTTCAAGCGTTGCTGCCCCGTGATTACCCACTTCGTGTTCAGTTTTGCCAGACAATGCTGCAAAAACACAGAGAGGATCCCAATTTCATAAATATGGTTTTATGGTCTAATGAAAGCACTTTTAAGAGATGGATTTATGAACATGCACAATTTACACAGTTATGCATTAGAAAATCCTCATTTAATGAGGGAAGATCGGTCGCAGTACCAATTTAAAGTGAACCTCTGGACTGGAATATTAGATGGGAAAATAATTGGCCCATTTGAATTACCAGAAACGCTGAATGGTCCAAGTTATCTGCATTTCTTAGAGAATGAGTTGCCAAACCTTTTCGACGACGTACCTTTAGCTACGCGGAGGTCAATGTGGCTGCAGAATGATGGCTGTCCAGCACATTATGCACGCGAAGTGCGACTACATTTAAACCAAACTTATCCACAGAAATGGATCGGCCGTCTGGGTCCCATTTTGTGGCCTCCTCGATCTCCAGACCTAAATCCTCTGGATTTCTATTACTGGGGTTATATTAAAGAAAAAGTTTACAATGAACCGATTAACAGTATAGCGGAGCTGAGACAACGCATTTACGCAGAGGCCCAAAACGACGTATCAAGAAGTGCACGTCACATCAGTCGAGCATTTTTAAGGAGATGCCGAGCTTGTATTCAAGTCAATGGCGGACAATTTGAACATTTAATTTAGTTACATAAAACAGGTATCGTATTTTTTTAATGTTTTTAGTTTTTTATTCACACAGTTTTTTGTTTAACAGATAAAAATGGCAACCAGTATTATTTTTGCATTATCTTATAAACCGCTAAATAATTAAGTCACTTCAATACTATTTTAAAAACAACTCTAAATTTGCTATCTTTTTACGTTATTTGCCAGGGTCGCTATGAACATTTCATTTTTTTTTATTCTAAAATTGAATTGTGTTCCTATTCTAAATAAAGTATTCTTTAAATCGATTTTTTGTTCAAAATTCAAACTCTGAGCCTAGTAGGGGCTCTGGTACCATACTATGGAATAACTGCAGTATGAGCTCCTTTTGGTGTAAAATATCAATATCTCGTAAACTGCTGCGTAAATTAGAAAATGCTGTACCTTTTTGAAAACTACAATAAATTTACTATCTTTTTATGTTGTGTGCCATGTTAGTTTACAATACTTTTTTTAAATGAAACTCGATCAAAACCACTGGCTAAATTTAATAAATTGCTATAATTCGTTTTTTTTTTTTATTTTTACCGACAAAGCATCATGATATGTAATAAATTGAAATTACATTCGATAGGATATGTTTTTAGTAACATCCTGCAAAAAACAGATTTAAAAAATACCTAAATTTGCAGTGGTGGCAATCGACATACTGACGCAGGGATTCAAAAGTCACGAGTTTTTTTTAAATGCAAATATCTCGAAAACCATGAACTTTTTATTAAGGTCAAATTAACTTAATATGGTTGCTTATGAGCTGTTCTATCACCCCTCTTCATTTCGGCGTTGGTTTTAGGGACACCCTGTATAGGTGTTTTGGATACAAATAATGGACTGTAGCTTTTTAATTGTGTTTAAATTTAGAATAAGGAAAGGAAAATTGCCGGCTGGCGATAAAGAACAAGAACGATATTATTACAAACGAAATTTAGAGGGCCTTGAGTTCTCTTTCAAAAGGACTAACCTTAGCTCCAGAGGGTACTGCTCCTTCCTCAGGTGTCCAGGGCCGAGGGAGCCAGCTCGTGGCCACGCGCAACTCACTTACCAGCAATCCAACGGTTACCTTGCACCTGATTAACCAGCTCTGGTGTTCCTCCTGATAGATCTCGAGGCACTACACGGGTTTTAACCACTTAAACGTATTTATAAGTTCGAAAATTCGACAATTGATTACAGCCAGCAAATTCGCAACCTTTTTGCCCGAATCTAACGGTAAAGAGAGTGAATCGACACGTTTTCGATATTAATTTGACAGAACACAAAAATGTTGCCACAATACAATATTTGTTTTCTTTTAAAAGTTAACATTCCGCCCACCAAAATACAAGGTATTTTTTTTTTAAATTGTGAGTGATGGAAGAGACGATTATGTTAAGAACTTATGCTAAAATGGGTTGCGTAAGCTTGGTATACGGTTAGGAAGTGAATTCTCAAGCTGGGCAACCACATTGATATTACTAAGTTAATTAGAAAGAGGTAGCGGGCACAGCTTTACAACTGGCCGTTTGTATTCACCAGTAGCTGTGCGGATGGTCACGACCCGACAAATGCCATCACTACCTGGATGAAGTTTGACTATTCGACCCATGTTCCATTTCAATGGGCTACACTGTTCATTTACTACCAGGATCATTGATCCTACTCGGAGGTTGTCTCCCTTTTCAGACCATTTGTTCCTCTGTTGAAGGGTGTGGAGATATTCCAAGTGCCATTTACGCCAAAAGGCTTGGTGCATCTGTTGTAACAGTTGCCAACGTCGAAGGGGACTTATCTTTATGTCAGTCAACACAGGCTCAGGGAGAATAGTCAATGGTTCTAAAGTCAAAAAATTACCCGGTGTCAATACGGAGAGGTCGTTGGGGTCAGAACTCAGAGGTGACAAAGGGCGCGAATTGAGGAGAGCCTCAATTTGAGTTAGCAATGTGTAAAGTTAGACGTTGGAGGCCTATCACTCGTGATAAATGCGTTTTCACGGACTTTACTCCTGCTTCGACCAAGCCGGAGAAGTGCGGAGTCCCAAAAGGGTTAAACACAAATTCTACTTGTTCCTTATGAGAAGCCTCGGACATCAGCTGTTGCAGGATATTGCTTGCACCTACAAAATTCCTGCCCTGGTCTGACACTAAACGAGAACAGCGACCTCGACGAGCGAAAAACCGCCTAAGCGTGGCTAGGTAAGCTTCAGACGTGAGCTCCGACACGAGCTCTAAGTGGACTGCTTTAGTGGCAGTGCACACGAAAACACATATGTAGGCCTTGTATGACTTGCTGCCTCGTGCTCGACCCAGTGAGATATTGAAAGGACCAGCATAGTCTACAGCGGCTGACGAGAAAGGTTTTAATTGACTAATGCGAAACGACGGTAAGTTTCCCATGATTGGGGGAGGAGTTACCCGTGGACACATCCGATAGCATTTAAGATACGACGAGACGACGGCATGAATCGCGCGCTTGGCCGATAAGATCCAGAAATCCTGAGCTATGAGGTTTTGTAGGGTTTGTAATCCCGGATGTGAAAACCTACCCCGGTGGTCACGGGGTAACAACAATGGGTGCTTCCTGTCATAGTCGAGCGTGTTACTGTGGGATAGCCGACCGCCCACCCTCAACAAACCCTCTTCATCGACAAACGGACACAACTTACGAAGAGGCTTGTGAAGCGAGTTGGTGGAACCCTTTTTTATGATTCGAATTTCAGTCGTGAAGACATGCTCTTGGACATGCCTAACGAGAAATCGAATCACTGAACTAGTTTCACGAGACGACAGGGCATGTTCCGAAATTTTCTGTTCGGGGTTCTTCAGATTATGAAGATAGCGAAAGCAATACGACAGGATATTAACGATGCGACGAAATGACGAAAAACGATGCAAAATTTGATCAATGAAGTCGGAGTTTTTTGTACTGAACAGAGTCAGAACCTTTTCTTCTTCGAGCGCTGCTCCGTCAGCGTGGGTAATGTGTCTTGGCCAATCTTTTTCAGGACGCGACAGCCATGGAGGCCCCGCCCACCATGATTCACATTGAACTAAATCAGCCGGAAGTAAACCACGGGAACCGTGGTCGGCTGGATTGTCTCCAGTGGGAACATGGTGCCAACAGTCGGGAGCAATTTGGGCTTGAATAGCAGCAGTCCGGTTGGCGACAAAGGTTTTCCACCGCGACGGACAGGAACGAATCCATGTCAACGCCACAGTTGAGTCTGACCAGGCGTAAATTTGAGCATCTAAGTGGAAATCTCTTAATGCGTTGCACATCGCCGTTACTAAATCAGACAACAAAACTGCTGCTTGCAATTCCAATCGAGGAATCGACAAACGACGGAGTGGTGCGACTTTTGATTTTGCGCAACAGAGACGCACGACAATTTCTTGATCATTATTGACCATACGAAAAAACGCCACAGCACAATAACCTCGTTCTGAGGCGTCGCAGAAGCCATGAATTTGAATTTCACGACCCGAATCGATCATTCGACGCGGTATGGCGATGGAGCGCAAACACGACAGTTGTGATTTTAATTTGAGCCACTGTTCAGCAATAGGGTCTGGGACATCGTCATCCCAATGCAGTCCAGAAGACCACAGAAGCTGCATCAAATATTTCGCGAAAAACACCACGGGCGAAAGAAACCCCAATGGGTCAAAAATCCGAGCGATTTCCGACAGGATTGAGCGCTTAGTACAACGACAGTCTAAGCTTATGGTTTTGAACGAAAACGAGTCAGATTTGGGCAACCATAACAGGCCCAAAATTTTCAGCGAAACATCATGGACATCCTCAAAATTACGAAACTGTTCCGAGTATAAATCAGAATCTGGCAATCCTTCAAAGAGATCCGGATTGTTGGAAGTCCACTTACGCAAGTGTAAGTGTGCTGACGACAAAATCCTCATGAGATCGTTACGGATGCGAACTGCAGTCTCCACGGAGTCCGCACCTGAGACGATGTCATCGACATAACTATCCCTATCAAGAACTGCAGCGCCAAGTGGAGCAGTGTCGATAAATTCCTGCGACAACTTTGAAATGCACCACAAAGCTTGATAGGCGCGCAGGAAACTCCATACGTCACCGTCAGAAGACGAAAGTCCTGAACAGGCTCCTTTGAGGATGGCCGCCACAAGATGCGTTGATAGTCGCAATCTTTAGCATCGACGAGAAATTGGCGGTACATCTGTTTTATATCCACAGTAAACACCACCGCATGCCACCGGAATCGAATTAACAGATCAAAAATATTTTTCTGCAATTTGGGCCCTGGCAGGAGCGAGTCATTCAAGGATCTTCCTTGAACATCCTTGGCACTGGCATCAAAAACGGTCCACAGCGGGGTCGATATAGAATCAGGACGCAATATTCCATGGTGAGGAATATAATAGAAGAAGCCTTCGTTCGACGCGGGAGCCTCGACTGCTTCCATATGACCGCTCTCAAGGTAGTCCTTCATAAAGTTGACATATGCTGTCCGAAATTCAGGATTTATGCTAAACTTTTTTTCCAAGTTTATAAATCACTTTAAGGCGATTTCACGAGAATTTGAAAACTGTGGGCGCTCCTGAGGATCACCGAAAGTTAATGGCACGACCATCCTCCCCTCAGGATTTCGACAATATTTCGCATCCATCAGGTTTTCACACGACAATTCATTTTTCGACAGAACAGCTGACTTCGGGGTTGCGACACTTTCTATCTCCCAAAATCTCTTAATAGTGTAGTCCAAGGACAACGACGAAACGAGAAAACAATCCTTGTTACTTTCACAACAATTATCACGAAACCGATGCGACACATTTTTTTCAAATCAGCTGTGGTAGGAGATACTTCACCTTTCAAAGCTAGACACTGTTTATTATAATCATCCGCAGATGACAACGAAACAAACTGACAGTCCCCTTTTGCAACAAGGTGACTGTATCGAGAATGACTACGAGAGGCATCAATATCAACAGCACACTCACCCATGACCAACCATCCGAAGATTGAATTTACCGCAATGGGTTCACCCTTTTCACCCTTCACAAGACCGGGTAGAAGAGCTGAAGACAGAATACTGACATTGATCAACATATCAATGGGTCCCGGCTTATAGAAATGAGGATCAGCAAGAGACAGACCCTTTAAATGATTCCAACTTGCGATATTCAGTTGACCCGCTGGCATATCTGAGCAAATTTTTGGTAAAACAAAAGCTTCAAATGAAAACTTATTTAAATTATTCCCATTTGAAGGAAAAATTTCACATGTTACAGACCCGAGTGTTTCTGTTGATGATTGACCTATACCATTTACAGATTGATGACGGTTATGAACAGGCAAGCCTAGTCGGACTGCTGCAGACTTTGTAATAAAATTGCAAGCACTAGCCGAGTCAACAAGAACCCTAATTGGGACCAACCGTCCTTTACTATCACCAATCTTAACGACAGCAGTGGAAAACAATACCTGAGAATTATAGGTAGGTACAGACAATGTTGTCAGCTGAGAATCCGTTGACTCCTCAGCATCTTCCCGACTCTTATCAAAATGAAGCAATGAGTGATGCCGATAATTACATTTGTCACAGCGCGCATTTGATTTGCATTGTTTCATAGTATGAGATGGTTTCAGACACAAAATGCAAAGTTTGTTTTTTTTTTACTTTTGAAAATCTATCAATTGGCTTTAAATTAAGAAAACTAGGGCATTTTCCAATGTCATGCCCAACAACAGCACAAATCGGACAGTTCGGCATAGGTACTGCAGGAACGACCAGTGAGGCCTTACCTTTATGCATGGGTTTATTATTTGTGGAAGATGGCTTTATTTTGACATTTGAATTTTCTGCCTGGCTCCTTTTTTCGATAAACAATTGCAGGTCTTCAAAATTTGGGATATCGACATTACTTTCTAACTGCAATTCAAATGCTTCGCGCGTACTACTATCTAACTTTGACCATAATAGATAATAAAGCATAAAATTTTTATCAGGTAACTGAAACTTCGACAAGATGTTTAAATTTTCATGAAATGTTCTAAATATCCTGTCTAAATCGTGCCTATTTTTTACAGGTTCACAATGTAGGAGTTTTTCATAATATACTAATGCTATTTCACGTTTTTTGTCATAATATTTGCACAATGTTTGGCAAGCATTTGTGTAATTATCCTCGGATAAAGGAAAACCTTTTATTAAATCATATGCTAAACCCTGACAACTCGAAAGCAAATAATGCAGCTTCTCCACATTTGGAATATTTCGTTGATGAATCAATGAGTCGAAAAGTTCCCGAAATCCCACCCAATTCTCCAAATTACCATCAAAAGTTTTAATTGTGATTTTAGGTAGATGAGCAACATTCAACGGGACGTGTGGCTTGCAAGGTTTTATTTCTGTTTTAAGTTCTAAACGTAACCTGGCCTGCACAACCATAAGTTTCCTTTCAAATTCTCTACTTACCGGATATACTTCCTGTCGTTCCGGGGGGCTTAAACCTAACAACACCTTTAGTTGAGCATCGTGAAACTGTTTGCTTAACTCTGTTAAGTCGCTCTCCGTGTATCCTAACAAATTGGACTCGGCTACATGCTCGAGGCGCATGAAAGCATAATCCCTGGCGACACGCCACATGTTAACATCTTCACTCCCGGATCTATTTGTAACGTGCAACTGCGCTTTGAGTAAACTGAGGCAGTCCTACGCTCATCTATGTGTGATGGTCTCTGACAGGAGTGAGTCTCTGTCCACACTTGCTGTAATGCTCCGTACTAGTCAGCGAGAGAGATCTAGGGTATCTTAGTGGGTAAGACGTCTTCAACGAATATGGATGAGTTTTCAGCTTAGTGTTATATTTATTAAGAAAGAATAGAAAAGAGAGGGCGCCAGACACTTTTATTTATTTCTCCAAAGGTCAAGAGATTAAAAGGGATTAAGCTAAGGAGAGAGAGTTAAACAAAGCTTGAAATTGTGAACCACATATGTATAATTATTAAGTGGCAAATTATAAATTACACAAGAGTAACACTTATTCTACTATTAATTACTTATACTATCAGACAGTTTGGGCTATTCCCAAAAGAATACAGAGCTCTTTAAGAGGCGTATACGCATAGAAGCTTAACTAATTTAATGAAGTTACATGAGAACTTGGGTTTGTGTGTGAGGCTAAGGAACTTTACTTTATAATTTAAACAACAGGAATGCGACTTGGAGTTAAATACGGAACGTGTTCACCTTGGCTTAGAAGGCGTGGTGAGTCCACGCTGCCGACGTGCGCTTCGATCACAATGTCTCCACTCTGGACCTCGTAAAAGGTACAGCTCGTGACAGCTTCGACACCCAGTGTCAAAGTCACAAGTCCGCAACACGGAGTCAGCACGGCGAAAGGTCACGACGACGCACCCAGCTCAATCACCTCTGCAATCTGGCTACTACGGCCAGCATTTACGCGCAGCGTAGGTAGGTAGCGTAGGTAGGTAGCCAGTGCTATCACTGAAAATAATACTTTGTCTTAACAAACAATCGACATACGACAAAACCCTGCAAGACAAGTACACGACAAACTCACTCAGACAATTCCTAACCAATGCACTCTTGCTAATCGAAATAATTACGTAATAAAAGTAATTTCTCTTACCCGGCAAGAATCAGGGTTAGACAAATTCGTCCGTCACATCGGCTGCTGTGTGTGTTTCCACAAGAAAGAAAAGAAAGATGTCTGTAACAATTTGAGAACAAAACACGTTAGAAAATAATTATACGAAATCGAGAAATAACATCGTTAACCACTCCTGGACAACGTAGGCTCACTCACCGAATGGTTTATTGTGTCATCGTAGGTTTTGTGTCTAGGATGTCCTCGGCTACATGTTTTCACATTTCGCAAACAAGATGGCTGCTTCTCAGGGTGAAGGCGAGTACGTCCTCACGCCGTGAGCTTCGGGGACGCACTGCTGACGTTCGCTGCGACAACTTTCACCATCGGAACACTAGAGATGCCCACACGCAATCGCGAATTTTCCCGATTCCAAAGACAAACGAAGCTACTAGTTAATTTGATTGAGATTTATTATGAAATAAATTATTCATACGATTAGATACAAAATAAAACACTCCTTTATTTAATATTTATGAATATTAATCCTTAAATGATTAAAAAGACATCGAACCATGTCGATTCAGTGTTGCCAGCTGCAACGATCTGCTAATGTATTTGAACAATGCCGCTACTAGATGGCGTTAGATCCGCACCGCTGTCCTGCAAGACCAGTGTTCCTGTAGGAATACCAGAAACTAGATGGCGCTAGTAGTAGGAAACTAACATAAAATATCAAAGATGATATGACTGCGTAACATATTCTCCTCATCACTCATAATTTATTTATTCTTTCTGCAAACAACACAACAATTCCGAAAACAAAACAAATTATTTCAATTTAAGGTTCTAATTCTAATTTTAATTTTAAAATATGGCTTCCATCAGGTTAATGATGATTTCGCCAATTTCAAGTTTGCTCGTAGAGCATGCCGTTGTTCGGTGAGGTTTTGCTTTTTGTAAAGTGATAGCGATTTACAAAAAACCACGCGGACTATCGGGCCTTGACCCAGGAAGGGCTATGAACGCTTCAAGTTGAATTCTTCATTAGCTATTCACTCATACGTTAGATCACTGCACAATACGCTATCAATACTACACATTGTCACGGTCTAAGTCTTGTAGGGTCTATTCTTATTTTATGAGAGAGAAATTAAGTAGACAAGATCCATGCAAATAATGTATAATTAAAATTTATAATAATTCGACTATAAAAAAAATCTAAAAAATCTCAGAGTCGAAGGTTTTTATAAATAAATATATATAAATTTACACAGCCGCGATCTTTTGTTTTCCCTACGGTTAGGTACGCTCGCCTTGAATATTCCGTCGGTGAAGTTCGGTGCGCTCGCAATCGTGGCCGACTGTACTTCTGCGGCCGCCCGTCGAGGTGGATAGCGGGGTTTCAAAAAAAACGGCGGCGATGTGTAGGCGGTGTAGGTGTGGACTGCGGTGGTACCTCCAACCAGCAGGAACCCCAACTTTGAACCCTGGAACGCGCCGTCCAGAATGTATGAGAAAAGAGTCCGGCTACGATTTTGTGAGCATCCTTACGGCAATGAAGAGAAAGCGAGTAGGTACCTTATTGTAGAAATGATGCCGTGGATGTTCACAATCAGAAGCGGAGATTACAATTTGAAAAAAAAAATGATGAAATAATTTATATTATTTTTGCTACAATAATGTGGGTGGAAATGAATAACGCCTTAATTCCGTTATTCATACTAAATGAGTTTGCAAATTCCACTTGATAATTACTATGAAATGAAATGAAGTAAAAGCAATGTTATTAAGTTAATTTTTAAATCTAATTATTTCTACAACATAATTTGTATTCAATAAATTTGCCACTTACCACAATATGGGGTTGAACAACACTCGCGAATAATTTAAGTTATTATTTAAATTATTAAAATAACGAGGAACGTTTAGTGACAAACACAATATAAAATTCGGTTACGTATTAAACAAATTATGTCTCATCGTAGCAGAGACCGAGAATATATGTGCCGTGCGTTCAGACTCGTAAATGAATCGGGAGTGCAGTATGGCGATCTGCGAAATGCAAGTCACTAGATCCGCGAACAATAGAACTAGTTTGCCGGGCCACTAAAATGCTGCTCGCGCGCTGCCTTGCGGAGCGCTAATATGACGCCGATGAATTCATGTGGCCGTTCAATGTTTTGATGTAGTATTTTTGTAATTATTTTTGTACAGTTAGTTGTAATTATTTGTTAAGTATAATTTTATTTTATTGTTATATTTTAATTGTACGTGTAGCTTTTTTATTAATAGTGTACTTTGTTTTTACGTTAAATATAAGGTTTGTTAATATTTACTTAAATTATTACTTATTTAAAGTAATAATAATATAATGTAACGTACTACGTTACATTTATCCCGCGCGTCTCCGAAAGGGTTTTGGCCTAAGACAAAACCCGTCTAAAAACAATCTCTAGCATTACTCATTCATTCATCTCCTTCTCACTCTTCCTTTCAAAAAAATCACAAAACAATCAAACAGCAACAACTTTATACCTAGCGTTGTTGACGCTACCTGTCAATACTAAGAGGCAAAAGCTGATGAAGCTAATGACTCATGCTAGAAACTAGATGTCATTGAGGGCATGTTACTTACTATTTACAAGTTTTAGGTCCTTTATATGCCAGACTCCAAGATTCTTGCCTGACATATCTTCCAAAACATATACCAAGGGTGAACGTTTTTCAATAACTCGGCATCTAATGTATTTAGGCGCTAACTTCTTGGAAAAATATTTATCTTTATCACTAAGAATGTAAGTACGCTTAAATACTATGTCCCCTACATTGTACTCGGCTGGTTTTCTGCGTAAGTTGTAATGCGTCGTATTCTTTACATGTGCATTCCATAATGAGGCCTGTACATCATTGAATATCGAAGATAGACAACCCAAGTTTTCGGCATAAATATCTCGCGGCAAAAACAAAACTTCCTGACCTATGTCTGGGTCAGTGTAATGCGATCCACATAAAACCAGCTCCCTGCCGTGAACAAGAAAAGAGGTAGTGTATCCAGTTGCTTCGTTTACTGAGTTATTGATCGCAAACTGTATCTTTGGGATAAAAGTGTCCCAAGTGATCTGTGATCATTTTCAACGAATGTGGACAGACATGTAACTATAGTTTTGTTATAACGCTCGACCAGGTTGATTTGCGGTGTATATCGAGGCGTAAAATAAATATTGGGTATCTTATACCTTTTGAATAAAGAGTCTGTAGTGGAACTAATAAATTGGCTACCATTGTCCAGAAAAATAGTTTGTGGTACACCATGAACTAAAAAAATCGAGTTTTCTAAAATTTGAACTACGGCTTCTGCTGTTGCCCGACGAAGAGGGAAAATATTGCAATATTTTGAGAAACAGCAGGTTACTACAAGCATGTAGCTGTTTTGCTTGCGGGTAACAGGAAGAGGGCCAACAAAATCAATCGAGATCATCTGATGGGGACGAGAGCATTGCTTTGGACGCCCCATTTCTCCCAAAGTAGTGTGATTCTGTGACTTATACGATAAACATATTGAACAAGAAGACACAAACTGAACGACGCTTTGGTGCATCCCAGGCCAATAATAAGACAGTGCGAGACGATTATACGTTTTGAATATTCCGAGATGTCCAGCGGTCGGTTCAGAATGATTTTCAGCTATAACCTGTTCCCGAAGTTCACTAGGGACAACCTCTTTCCAAGAAAACTCACAAGTAAGTTGTGACTGTGATTTGTTTTTTGAAAGTCTGTACAAGGAGCTATGTTTTATCATGAAGTTTGGATAATTTCTCGGAGAATTTAGACAACCGTTATAAATTTTAATGTACCAATCGTCATGAGTGCTAGATATCGCGTTTGAAAGAGAAATCGCAGAAACTGGAACAGCGCGAGAGAGAGCATCGGGAATCACGTTATCTGCACCGCGTCGATGTTTAATCTCAAAATTGAACGATGATAACCGCACTCCCCAGCGAGCTAGCCTGCCTGTTGGGTTTTCTAGCGATAAAAACCATTTGAGAGCAGAGTGGTCAGTATACACCTTAAACTTTTGGCCGTTTTCGAGATAGCATCGCCAGTGCTCGAGAGCAACTAACACAGCAAGCGTTTCTCTTTCTGTGATACTGTAGTTTTTCTCGGCACTGGAAAGAGATCTACTCATATATGCTACTGGGTGTTCCTTTCCGTCCAAAGTCTGCGTCAACATGGCACCAATTCCATAATTGCTGGCATCTGCGTGGACCTCAAAGGGTTCAGTATATACGGGACAAGAGAGGACTGGTGCAGAGACTAAAGAGTCCTTTAAAGCACTAAATGCCGCGTCAGCCTCTGGGGTCCACTGGAAGGGTGGTGCTTTCTTGCTATTGGACGTCAGTCTATTAAGAGGACCAGCCACCGTGCTGAAATTTGGAACAAAACGTCTATACCACGTCGCTGTGCCTAGAAAGCGTTTCAGTTCTTTTTTACTCTTAGGAACAGGAAAATTCAGGATGGCTTGTACCTTCTCCGGATCCGTACGCAGGCCACGAGCATCTACGACGTACCCCAAGTACTTTAATTCGCTGCGGAAAAAACTACACTTATCGAAATTAACCGTTAAGTTTGCCTGCTTCAATTTTTCCAACACACGCAACAGACGAGACACATGCTCCTCAAACGTGGAACTAATAATAATGATGTCGTCTAAGTAGGCAAACGTTTTAGACTCCATGTCACCAGACAATAGGTCTACTAAACGCTGCTGCGTGGCCGGTGCGTTTGTCAATCCAAAAGCTGTAGTTTTAAATCGCATGGTTCCTCGTCCCGGGACGTAAAAAGCGGTTTTGTCGCGATCTGAAGGTTCTATAGGAATTTGCCAAAATGCCTTCGAAAGATCAACGCTTGACAGGTACTTTGCGTCTCGAAGATTGTCCAAAATTTCCGAGACGTATGGCAAATTGTACGCATCGCGCTTGGTCACTGCGTTGAGCTTCCGACTATCGAGGCAGAACCTGGGTTGGCCATTTTTTTTATTGACAATGAGCACTGGAGAAGACCACGCACTTTCACACGGTTCAATGACATCCAGTGACAACATTTCGTCAACTTGCTCTACAAGAATGCGTTGCTTTTCTGGTGACATCCTGTAGTAACGTTGCCTAATGGGTTGAGCGTCTCCGGTATCTATCCTATGTGAAATCAACTCAGTTCTGCCCAAACCTTTTTCCGCCATAGAGATAGATTTAAATTGAGCAATAACATTATCAGCTATAGATCTCTGAGGCTCAATTAAATTATCATAAGAGTTAATGAATGACTCAGAATTTTACCAAAATTATTTAGCTCTGCAAGAGGAACCTCTGATAATGTTATGCTGCCTAAGAACTTAGGGCAGATTTTAAAACTGCGCCAAAAATTAATGCCAAGTATGATAGAAGTTTCCACCTCAGGGACAACGTAGGCCTTAATTATGTGAAACTGGCCTTCGAATGTGACGGGTAAATCTATATAACCGATGCTTTTTAATGATTGACCGCCGGCGGCTACCAAAGAAATGTCATCACTCTGTTGCAAAGTGCAGTCGGTTAAACAGCAATGAGCATTATTACCTACTATGCTGACTGCAGCACCAGAGTCAAGCAAAGCGCACGCGTCAATATCATTTATTTTAATTTTTACATAAGGCCTAGGATCATTATTAGGTTTAGAATGCAGAATTGTAGATATTCTATAAGAAGAAGAGAATGCTTTGACAAATGCCAGCCAATTGTCCCAATCTTCCTTGTCGAAGTTACTACAATTCTGCTCTGCTAGTTTTTTAAATGTTTATTTTTATTACACACTGGGCAATCGGGAGTCTTTACATCTTTCATGCCACATTTAAAACAAACGATTACTCTTTCTGCCTGGCATTGACGAATGTGATGAGAGTTACTACGACATCTAGGGCAGAATGGTTGTGGTTTACTTGATTGAACTGCTTGTATATAATTTTGTTGTTGTGTTTTGACGTAATTTTGTTGATTATAATTTGTATATTTAGAATTATGACCTTTATTGTAATTACTATTGTTAGATACTTGTTTATTATATGTATTATTTGTAAACCTGTGTGTATTTTTGTTAAATTCCTTAAAATATGCAAATTCAGGTGCAATAGTGTCCGAATTCGCCTTTGGAGGCTCCTGAAATTGTGAGAGACGAGAATGAAAAGTCTCGTAGTTACGGCACAGTAAACGTAAGGTGTCAATCGTTTTTATTTCAGCAGCTGAAGCTGCAAGAGTGCTGGCATAGCACGGTCTAATGTTATGAAGCAGAATTTCGAGCTGTTCTGCTTCGCTTAGAGGCCTGGATAGACGAGAGAACATACCACTCATAATCGAAGTATATATAGTAATGTTCTCGCGCTCACCCTGAGTGCGAGAGCGAATTTCCGATATAAGCCGGTAGTCGTAGTCCGCCTGATCGAAATCCTCCTTCAGTTTGACAGCAAGCTCAGACCATGACGACACCGTATCCCTAACCGAACGAAACCAATGAAGGGCATCTTCTTGAAATATTTCGGTGGCAAAAGACAAAATTTTTGTAGATGAAATGTTACGTGCTACAATGAATTCATCGACCCGCTGTATGAAAGAGCGTACGCAAGTCTTGCCATTAAATTTTAATTTGTTTAGGTCAGCTACAGTGCGGTCACACGACACCGATATCAAATTTTGTACATCAGGAATCACTTTCGAGGTCTCGCCAGAAGTGCTAGATCCTGCAGGGGAAGTATTCGATACTGACGTAGCAGGCCTTTTGGCAAGAAGAGCCTCGACCTTTTTTGAGCAGTTTTATAAAATAGTGTGATTTCATTGTACTCTTTCTTTATGTCGTCACTACAAGTTATCCTCGCTAGTCGATTATGTAAATGATCCAGCATATTTTGTGTTCTCAATAACGTAGGTACGTTAGGATCAACTATATCGAGGTTATTTTGAATTTTAGATAGAACTTCTACACACCCCTTAATGTCCTGTCGAACATCCAGCGGAGACTCTAATATGTGCTCGGATGGGTATTCAGAAGCTAATTTTAAAATTTGTTTCCGTAATTCTTCTACAGAAGAAGCTGCGGTAGCACCACGGATCCGAACTTCATATTCTAGTTCCGTTTTTTGGAGTGAGAGATATTTGACAGGAAGCATTTTGTTCACAATTGGGTAAGTGGCAAGTAGCAACAAGCAAAATCAAAATATAGAAGGAAATTCTCCGATCTGTTACAAAAGCTGATGAAATGATGAACGTTTGGTTTTGATTGAGGTTAGTAAAAAAATAAAAACAAGTTAGTTGCAACCAAAAGTAAAAAAAATGCTACTAATGTGTACTTCACACAAATAAAATAGTTCAGTTGTACAAAATGCCAATGCAATAATTGTAAATACACAATTTCGTTAAAATTAATAATGCCAAAAACAATTTAAAACTTTTAGACACAAAAAAAAAACACTTGAAAAATGTGGGTAGTAATAACATATATAAAAAACCGTTAAAAGTTTTAAATTTAATTGCCTATAGCCTATAGTACACTTTAGTAGCTGTTAAAACCAAAAAAATAAAATAAAACGTTGCACAAAAAAAAAAACAAGCCACAAACATACACTAACTACAAAAAAATAGCCGAAAAGAAAAAAAAAAAACGATGACTGTGTAAATTTAACCACGTTGGGCGCCAATGTCACGGTCTAAGTCTTGTAGGGTCTATTCTTATTTTATGAGAGAGAAATTAAGTAGACAAGATCCATGCAAATAATGTATAATTAAAATTTATAATAATTCGACTATAAAAAAAATCTAAAAAATCTCAGAGTCAAAGGTTTTTATAAATAAATATATATAAATTTACACAGCCGCGATCTTTTGTTTTCCCTACGGTTAGGTACGCTCGCCTTGAATATTCCGTCGGTGAAGTTCGGTGCGCTCGCAATCGTGGCCGACTGTACTTCTGCGGCCGCCCGTCGAGGTGGATAGCGGGGTTTCAAAAAAAACGGCGGCGATGTGTAGGCGGTGTAGGTGTGGACTGCGGTGGTACCTCCAACCAGCAGGAACCCCAACTTTGAACCCTGGAACGCGCCGTCCAGAATGTATGAGAAAAGAGTCCGGCTACGATTTTGTGAGCATCCTTACGGCAATGAAGAGAAAGCGAGTAGGTACCTTATTGTAGAAGTGATGCCGTGGATGTTCACAATCAGAAGCGGAGATTACAATTTGAAAAAAAAAATGATGAAATAATTTATATTATTTTTGCTACAATAATGTGGGTGGAAATGAATAACGCCTTAATTCCGTTATACATACTAAATGAGTTTGCAAATTCCACTTGATAATTACTATGAAATGAAATGAAGTAAAAGCAATGTAATTAAGTTAATTTTTAAATCTAATTATTTCTACAACGTAATTTGTATTCAATAAATTTGCCACTTACCACAATATGGGGTTGAACAACACTCGCGAATAATTTAAGTTATTATTTAAATTATTAAAATAACGAGGAACGTTTAGTGACAAACACAATATAAAATTCGGTTACGTATTAAACAAATTATGTCTCATCGTAGCAGAGACCGAGAATATATGTGCCGTGCGTTCAGACTCGTAAATGAATCGGGAGTGCAGTATGGCGATCTGCGAAATGCAAGTCACTAGATCCGCGAACAATAGAACTAGTTTGCCGGGCCACTAAAATGCTGCTCGCGCGCTGCCTTGCGGAGCGCTAATATGACGCCGATGAATTCATGTGGCCGTTCAATGTTTTGATGTAGTATTTTTGTAATTATTTTTGTACAGTTAGTTGTAATTATTTGTTAAGTATAATTTTATTTTATTGTTATATTTTAATTGTACGTGTAGATTTTTTATTAATAGTGTACTTTGTTTTTACGTTAAATATAAGGTTTGTTAATATTTACTTAAATTATTACTTATTTAAAGTAATAATAATATAATGTAACGTACTACGTTACAACATTGAACATCAAAAATGAATAAATAATGAACAACGCAACTTAAACGCATGCGGCCATCTTAAGTCACAAACCGGAAGTCCCAATTTAAGGTTATGAAAGTTTGACACTAAAACGTCGCTGTCACTTGACAGTTGAGTTGAGTAGTCTATGGTGCGTTCCGATTCACGTAAATGTGCAAAATGTACTGTGGATTTTCAACAAACGAAAAAAAAATATATAAGCTTACCCTCTATTTTGGTGAACGAAAAGTATTATGCAAATTTTATACCAAAATTATCAGATTTGCTTCGAAACGATAAAATAATATATCCACAGGCTCGCTTATCAAGATTCGGCTCGAATGGACCAATGTTTTGGATACAAATAATGGACTGTAGCTTTTTAATTGTGTTTAAATTTAGAATTAGGAAAGGAAAATTGCCGGCTGGCGATAAAGAACAAGAACGATATTATTACAAACGAAATTGAGAGGGCCTTGAGTTATCTTTCAAAAGGACTAACCTTAGCTCCAGAGGGTACTGCTCCTTTCTCAGGTGTCCAGGGCCGAGGGAGCCAGCTCGTGGCCACGCGCAACTCACTTACCAGCAATCCAACGGTTACCTTGCACCTGATTAACCAGCTCTGGTGTTCCTCCTGATAGATCTCGAGGCACTACACGGGTTTTAACCACTTAAACGTATTTATAAGTTCGAAAATTCGACAATTGATTACAGCCAGCAAATTCGCAACCTTTTTGCCCGAATCTAACAGTAAAGAGAGTGAATCGACACGTTTTCGATATGAATTTGACAAAACACAAAAATGTTGCCACAATACAATATTTGTTTTCTTTTTAAAGTTAACAATAGGATTCTGGCGCTTCGCTCGCTCGTTAGGGTCACAATTCTACCTAACACTCATCCTCGCTTCGCTCGTCGTCGTACTAACCCAACCGAAGTCGGACCTGCCTTAATGTGAAATAGATAATGTTATGAGTTTTCGGCCACTCGATATAGACCCCTGAGGCTCGCTCGCTTCGCTGCTCGTTAGGGTCGCAGTTAAACACTCTCCTCGCTTCGCTCGTCGTACCTAACCTAACCCACGTCGGACCTGCCTTAAGGTGAAATAGGTAATGCTACTTTTCTTACTGAAAAACATACCTAGTACCTATACCATACCTATATAAGTATAGGTATATATTTTATTTATAGGACTAATCCGGTGACATGTATAATGACATATATTATTTCTGAATTTTAAAATGATTCCATCAGATTATTAGAAAATCTAATTATATGAACAAAAATAATAGTAAATATTAAAATAATTCCTATAATATTTATGAAAAATAAACAGTATGCCTTTTGATACTTTACTTACTTTGGTCTTGTATGATTTGTGATATTATAGTACTTAATCATTTTTAGCGTTATACCTAACAACTATTATGACTATTGATTATTATGACTACAAATAATATGGAAACTAATTTCTGACTTTCGAAAATCGAAACAATAACATTATGGGAGTTAAAGGGATCCCACATTTTAAATGCATGTATGTATGTCAGGGGAAACCTCCATAAGTAGCGCGCCAGCCCGCTCTTGCCCGGCCCGCCGGCGGCCCGTCCTGGTCGCGCCGCAACGCCGGCTCGATATCAGGCTTATTGGCTACAATATTCCTGTCCGTGATGATAGATCGATCCCAATAGAGCGTGGCACGACCATTTTCGAGAACTGGCATCGGTGCGTACTTATAGTCGGCACCTGAGCCCCACAAGTCCGTATCGAAAAGCAAGGTGGTGAATGATTCTGACTACTCGTATGTCTGTGCAAGTACTCGCCGTTAGCAAGATGATAACATCCGGAGATAATACGCCTGAGTGACTCGCCGGGACAGCGGCATGCCCGACAAATGTCGACCGTACCGTCCTTCAGGGTATATCTCTGGTAATTGTTCGTCATCATTATTTCGTCCGCACAGACAAAACCTTCAGTTTCCCCGAAGGGATCACCGAAGCGTAGCCAGTTCACCGACGCGAGCATAGCTACATCGGGCCCTATAAGGGCCTATTGTAGAACCGCCCGTGTAGCTCCTTGCTCTTCCATGCGGCCCTGCGGTCATCGGTGGTATTATTATTATATTATTAGTAAACGACCTTCCATCAGTAATCACAGCTTAACGAGACGTGCAAATAACTCATAGGTTTTCATCTAAAGACCTGCTACTTAATGTCTCTAAATCTAATGTTATTATATTCTCTGGCCGAAAGACCAGACTGCCGCAGCAGCCGCTCCACCTGCCCTCAACGACGTCGTGTCCACATGGGACGGCGCTAGGGTATCCACACATGTAGCGTCCCATAGTCATCGCCATCCCTGTTGCCAGGGCACGAGGGTCATCCCGTCGGGCCTGTTGCCATCGTCACGCGCCAGGCCATTTGACTCTAAAGTGGCCGGCACGCTGACGCTGACCAGGCCCGTGTTGATGATGTCATTAAGGCAGGAGTGGCGGTCCACCAGCACTCTTTGAGCATTAAAGACCGCGGCTGGACCCACGTGGGCGACGTGTATAGCGTGTCCGTGCGTAGCGTGCACAGCAGTGGGGATCCGGCTTTATGGTTGTAGGTACATAAACATAACTAGTACTCAGGTTATTACTTTGAAAAAAAAAAAAACAATGCGTATCCAAACGTATGGATAAATGCTTGAGATCTCGCTCGCTGAGCATGACGCTTCTATGGACAGAATTAACAACATATTTCATATTTTTATACTACCTTTCGAGCGCCAAGCGGCAAAGCAATTCACCGTGCTACTGACGCCAAAACCGAAAAAAGGGCTCCAAAATCAACATAGATTGAAAAACACAGATAGTGGTTTGAATTAGCATGTTTTTGACCATTGAAATTTTTGACGTCAATAGGCGTCGTTGGCGTCAGTGGTACGAATTCCCGATGACGTGATTTGCCGTCTTTGGCGGTCAAAGATTTTATTTGTTTTCTGAATCCTGCTTAGAAAGGTAAAGTAAATCTGTTTTTATATTTTTTCTAAGAAAACTATTTATTTTATTATGAATTTATAAAAACTTACTCCATTCATTCTAATTTACTTTCACCTATCCCGTTGTAATGGAATTTTGCAAGTTAAATTTGACCCACTTTCCGATCTCCGATAGAGCTCAAATTTTGCACGAATATGCAAATCGCGTGACAATGCAATATTATGATGATGTGGAGCTGGAAGGTGGCCATAGGAACTCCATAGTAAATAAAGCAATCATATCGAGTTTTGGCTCTCTAGAATCGTCTCTCTGAGCAATTGATGAATGTTAAAAGAAAAATACAGTCTGCTATAAAAGCTTGTCACAAATATGAAATTTTTGACAGAAACTTAGTGTAAATTAATCCCAGCAAATACGTAAGTAATAAAGTAACACGGTTAGTTTTTCATTTGAAATTTCGTTAGTAAAATTCGGTTTGCATCAGCAACGTCAAATAAAAAAAAACCGCCCAAGAGCATGTCGGGCCACGCTCAGTGTAGGGTTCCGTAGTTGCCCATTCTTCACAATAGACGAGCTTAAAACAGCGGTTTTAAGTCCGAGGTTTAAATTACGAGAAAGATTTCAAGCTCAATAAAAAGGTCGTAAACGCCAAAGTAACTGTAATTACTTATTACCTTCTGGAAGTTATAGATTATACGCGCCAGATTGAGTGAAATGTTTTAATACAGTATGGCACTTAACTAATATGTGTAACGTTCGAAGTATAAGGACGCTATTTTTTGGATTTCTGGAGCGAACATTTACAAAACTGCTATCAAAAATTTATTTTGAAGACCCCTATTATTTTTAAAAGACCTATTCAACGACACCCCACACACTAGTGTGTAACAACCAAAAAAACTCCCACTTCATATATTTATTTCCCTCTGTTAATAAAATGTCACATATTACACGACTACTCTACGGACATGATAATTATATAAGGGTATGTTATGTTAAAAACAATAGAAAATAAAAATTGATGATCGAAGGCTCACCCAACATATGGCATCGGGATTTGCTTTTCTGAGGCGGTCGATAACGAATTTACCGAAATTCAAATGTGCAGGCACAAACAGTTCTTCACCGTGTACTATCATGGCTCCGATTTTTTGAAATTGTTCAGCCTGCCGTATAGGCCGTGGTATTTATCTGCAAGGTACAGCAAATAAGTGTCGTATATAAGTAAATGCGTTAATTACATAGCTGTCATAATGAACAGGTAAGTAAATATATTGTATTGTCACGGATTAGTCTGCGTCCTTGGAGAATATACAATTGTGTGAAAATTGGCAATACATATAACATAATCTTGCGTTACCATTTTTTTTATAAGCTTTGTATCTCAAGCAGGTAATAAAGTAGTACGTACTGACTGTAGTAGTGCTTCTCGTCATCGCCCCGACTCTAACCCCAAATTTGTTTTTATTATGATTCCGTGGTATAATTAGTCAGGAGGCAAATATTTAATAATAGTAGCGCTCTCTTCTATATAACTGGTATAAGTTCATTGTGCTCTTAAAAACACGAAACTGACGGGTTTGAGGAGGAAGTGGGGCCATGTATAGTGACGTCACAAAGATGGCGGCCGACCATACCAAGTTTTTCTTCATGTCTCGAGAGCATCAATTTCTTTGTTTGATATGTCAGTTCATATATTTCGTTGTTTGATTGTCAGGTAATACAATATCCATCTCCCTTTTTATTTCACCTCCCTCTTTATTTATTTAACACAGGCGAGGTCCTAATCAAATGTTTGTCTATTTCTTTGACGTAAGTATATTTACCAATTGAAACAGAATATCATTAGAGAAATGTAGAAATCGACAATTCGACAGATTCAATTAGTTTTTACTGAGACGTAACCAATTCTTTGTAACGTTTACTCAAATGGTAGTGTGTACTTATGATTCGATTCAGCTCCTTTTGTTTTACAAAGCAAGCAGCTGCTTGCGGAGCGAGACTGTGACGATGTACTTATTCATCATAAGTAGGTACCTAATAATATTTTTCATTATCGTTAACACCTCATACAATTTGGGACTCATCTTTATGAAATTGTTTAAAAACTAACAAAACGCCTCACAGTATGCTTTTTTACCCAAAAAGCGGCCATCCTCGTTTTATTAGCTTATTCGATTGAGCAAATCATTTTGAAATGAAGACTAAAACTCCCGTGTGTCAATTTCTCATAAAAATCGAGATATAAATTTATATTCGTAATTTCTATGGTTTTAAGAAAAACCATAAAAATCGCTATAACCATAGACATGCTCATGTTTCATAGTATTTGTCATTGCATTTGTATGATATGTTAAATAAGATATAATATGACAAAAAGAAAACTACATAGAAGTAAATATGAAGACAGTTACACGATAAACAAAATATTTTCTTTATTTTAATTTTATAGACTTATTTGAAAGTATTGGGATTCAGAATTTACACAAATTTCTTGGTAAGCCTTTAAAAATATTTCCTGAAAAAATCATATCCCAATCTTATAGGATTCAGAAGTTACAGGTTTCAAAAATTTTTGCATTAGGGTTGACACCTAACAATATTCTCAAAACTTATATTGACATATAGGGAGTAATCGAGTTCTGTTCCAGATAGTGAAGCAACGAGTTCTGTTCTCAATTATAAATAAAGTGTATGAGTTCTGTCTCCTATAATTTTTAATGTCCTCTATATTTTTTACTTGTTCAGGTAGTTCTAATATTATTTCCGACGAAGGTTTACGCGTAGCGCGGGAAGAGGTCCACCCTCGTTAGACATTCGTTAAAACCAGGGATTATTACCGGTATCCAGAATACCGGTTTTAAATTAGGTATAGCCGGTTATAATTGTATGTCGCTATTTATACATAGGTATCACTAAAGCTTTGATTACCGGTATAATCAATAGCGGTATTCACGTATATTAGCTATTTTGCAATTAGCCACTCAATTGCTTCGAATTTGGAGTTGGACTCTATTTATATAATAAAATAAGAGCGGTGACAGGTAGCCGTAGTTACCAAAAGCAATCTAGTGGTTAGACAACATTGCAATACCTGTATTTGACATGTCACCCTTCAAAACCATTACCGGTGATAACCGGAGTGTTTCTTCCAATATGTTTTGCATTGCCGTATTGCTAAATTGTAAGACTTAGTACTGCGAATAAATAATTAACTTCCAACAGTAAATAATATTAATCTAGGTACTACCCAATGAGTTAAATACGACTAGTATATAAAGGCGAGTAGATATGTAAAATGGTGTCTTAAAAGTCCTAAGGCTCGTAATCTGACCAACGGAAAGTTTAGAAAAAAATATATGTTAAGTATTTATTAGTAGTTTCTTTAAAAAAATATAGTTGGATTTTTTCAAAGCAATAAATACTTCGGCAAAAATAATGTTGAAATAGGGTCCAAAACTTTAATTGGCATCCCATGACAGTTACCTTGCACAAAATATTAGTACATGGCAAGGACATAATATATACCCTCACATGTATCCTACTTTATTTGTGCTTGGTATGGTTGAGTACACATCACTGGAGACCCGCAGGAAGATGTATTTACTAAAATATTTTTATCAAGTTATACGAGGCCAGGTGACCAACCCCCAACTGCTGGCTCTTATAGGACTCCGGGTCCCACGCCTCTCTGCTAAGCAACTGCGGCCGCGTCGACGTGTCCTTTTCGCTGTCCTACCATCTAGGACCCGCGCACTAGCCTCATCCCCCCTTAATCAAGCTCTTACGCTGCTAAATGATATACCTGGACAGTGACAGTCATCTGGACATATTCTTTAGCCCAGAATCAAAGTTTTTGACCGCTTCGTATCGATACGTGGAAAATATTGTTACGACTAGCTCCATAACAGTCTAAGTTTAGTGTTAGCTCCATAAGCATCTAAGTGTTCTGTGATTGTTATTTTCTTTTTGTGCCGACATCTCTATTATAATTATTGATATTATTAAATTTTGACTAAGTTCTATGTTACCTGCAATAATTTTGTAATAGTTTGACATTCCAATAATAATTTTTAGCTATTAATATTATCCAATGTATACATTAATTCATCGCACGTTAAGATTAATTTGCCGGTTAGCATGTAAGGTACAGCTGTTAGTGCTAACATTAATGGTATTAAATAAATAAATAAATAAAATAAGTAAATAAAATAATCCGAAATTCTGCTGAACCTGTAGGTTTACTGTCAGAACAAGCGGGAGAAGCCAGAAATAAGTTCTGGAGATCGGACAGAGAACATCATGCTCGCAAATCCGACAGAATTAAAACAATGACCGATTTATTTAACAGGGCTATGTGAGGCTGAAGCAAAGGCAACAAAAATTAAGAAAGTTGCCATTACCGCAGACCGTTCTCCAACTATTGAAACCGTACGAAATACCCCAAGAGGATCGTTCGGAACGTCAAGATGACGTTTCCGACGATATAAGCGAGGAAGATGTGATGCGAACACTTATAGAAAACTGGGATGCTGACATAAGCGAAGTTTTGCCCACGGAAAAAGAAATTTATAATTGATTCTTTGAAAACCAACTTCATTCGCCATTGTTACAGATGTGAATAAAATTTTATGGGACCACCCGTAAGGTAGATATTGATAGAATTCAAGATATCGCTTATCTTCATTATAAATAATAAAACTAAATATTATAATAAACCATAGAAAAATAATGAAGAAATTTAAATTCTAATGTGCCAGAATTATTTGAAAAATCTTTAGAAGCTTGTTATTTCTATATCCTGAGGGTTAGGGGTTCCATTTTTTTAATAGTCATTGGTATTGTTGTAATTCATATTTAGACGGATTATCGAATCCCAATATGACGGAATAGAGCTGTAAAAAAATAAAATCCGAAAACATTAAATCTTTTGTTTGTTTATTTACATACAACGTTGACCATTTTCGTTTTGAGTATTAATTACTTCATATATAGTTCCAATAATTTTCACTGAATAAAAGAAAAAAAAACGGATCACTTCGTAGTAATCGAGATTTTCCGTAAATCCCTGAAAATTTATAAAATATTAATAATTGTAGTTTTAGGTACTAGCGGTTAGTGTCTTCAATGAAACGAAACTGTGCACTTTAACGTTTAATGCGAAACTTATTAACACACGTAGTCTTATTAACACAAACAAGAAGTTTTACACCAAAACACACCGAAAGTAAGGTTTTGCGGCCTGTTCGGCTACAAGCGGCGAGCGGACTGCGTACGTGACGCGGTGAGCGAGACGCGTGGTGTTAGAAGATGTAAGCACTATGCGTGAGCGCGCGTTTGAAGAGCGGGCGAGCGCATAGATTTGAAATTATTAAAACGAAATCGGAGTGCGTTTACGTGTCGTCCTATACACTCCCCCTTTTGACTAGGACAGTGTCCTCACAACTAGTCAAACCAAAATAACCTAAGTCTTTCGAGGTCGTCCTCTCCGACGAGCAGGAGCGACCGGGGCCTCAAGGCATTCACCCTCCCTACCATGATAGCGTCTCAGATCAGAGATATGATACTTTCCTACAATCTCTTCAGGCTTTTCTGGAAAAGCGACGCAATAAGTCGTTGGACTTGCTTTCCTACAAACGACGTAAGGGCCGTCACGTTTCGGAGCAAACTTAGACGTGACGCCTTTCGAAGCGTTGCTAAGGACGTGGGATTTCATCAACACTAAATCACCGACTTCCAGCGCATCAGTTTTGCGGCGAAGATCCTTAGCAGCCTTTTGCATGTCCTGGTTTTTCTCGATTATTTCCTTGCTTGTGCTCAGAGTATCTGCAAGCTTCAGCAAGTACGGAGTGATCTGGGGCACATAATTTTCGGCCATTATTATAGCACGCAGATCACTTTGCACATCCAGCGGTGACCTTAACTCACGAGCATAAGTCAAGAATGCAGGAGTTTGTTGATTTGACTTTGTCTTAGAAGAATTCATAGCAAAGCGAATGAAAGGCAGAGCTTCTGGCCACTCTCTATGATGATCCTGCACAAGGATCGCCAGCTGCGTTTTCAGATCGCGATTCTTCCTTTCAACCGGGTTCGCTTCAGGATGATACAGTGGGACGAGGTTTTGCTTCACGTTCAGAGTGAACATCGCTTTCTGCATCACTTCCGCAATAAATTGCACTGCGTTATCGGAAATGACACGACGTGGAAATCCGAAACGTAAGAAGACTTCCTCAATCAATGTTTTGGCACAAACTTCAGCAGTAGCTTCAACGAGAGAGAATAGTTCCACCCATTTGCTTGCGGTATCTTCGACGATAAGTACCCATCTCTCTCCATTGGCACCCTTCGGAAGTGGTCCAAACAGATCGACAGCCAACACTTCGAATCGTTGGGCTGGAACAGGAGTTTGTAGCAATCCTGTAGGTTTCTCATTAGACGGTTTGAACCTCTGGCAATCGATGCAGGTTTTCAGGTATTCAGTTACAAAACGACGCATACCAGGAAAGTAAAACCGTTGAGAAATGCGGTGCATTGTCCTATCTAATCCTCCGTGACCTGAGGTAGCAGCATCGTGACACTCGAGCATCACCTGCTTTCTTCTTTTTTCAGGGATAACGAGCTGTGGTTCATCGGTGTCTACGTCAGTATAACGGTACAGTACTCCTCTGCACATATGGTACCCTCTTTCTGTCCATCTGTTGTTCTCTAATTCATCTTTTCCTTCCTGGCCCTTGATGATCTTCGCTACTTCTGGATCGGCGAGCTGGTCATCGCGCAGAGCAGCGGCTTCCCATCGCGGCGTTTCAATTATCAAAGTACACACTCCACAGGAATCACGAACTTCCTCTTCGCACGGAGGTAGGAGGACGGAGGAAGTGAATCAGCTATGACATTAGCCTTTCCAGGTGTATAATCAACTTGAAGATCAAAGGATTGGAGTTTCATCGCCCAGCGTACCAGTCTTCCCGTCGGCGACTTGAGGATAAGTAACCACTTCAAGGGCTGATGATCACTAGCCACACGCACAGAGTGACCATCGATGAAGCCACGGAACTTTTCAACGGCCCACACGACTGCCAGAGCCTCTCTCTCTGTCGTAGAGTAGTTACGCTCTGCAGGTGTCAGAAGGCGGCTGGCGTACGCTATCGGACGTTCCTCACGCTGAGACTCCCCCTGCAATAAAGCTGCGCCCAAGGCATAATTGCTGGTGTCAGTTCTGAGAACAAATGGGCGCGAGTAATCAGGCTGAATCAGTATTGGTGAAGAGGTAAGTAACCTCTTAAGTTCTTTGAACGCGTTTACTTGGGCTTCTTCCCACAACCATGACTGATCTTTCTTCGTAAGCATAGTCAGAGGCTGGGCAACCTGAGAAAACCCTGGGACGAACTTCCTGAACCAGGAACACGTCTGTAAGAAGCACTTCAGATGCTTCACAGAGGTAGGTTCTTTCATCTCAGATATAGCCTTGATCTTATCTGGATCTGGAGACACTCCTTGAGATGTGATGACGTGTCCCAAATATTTGACACTTTCTCGTGCAAATACACACTTGGCACGATTGGCACGCAGGTTGAAGACACGTTAGCGGTCAAATACAGCACGTAAGTCCTCCAAATGCTGCGAAAAGCTGTCAGATATTACAATCAGATCATCTATATACCCTAGTATGGTCACGCCTTGGAGTGACCCACCGGAGCGGAATCTGTCAATTAACCGCTGAAAAGTCGCCGGAGCATTTCGTAATCCAAAGGGCATCCGGGAAAAGCGATGTATTCCCAGCGGAGAAACGAACGCCGTCTTATCCCGATCCTCCTCCTTGACAGAGACTTGCCAGTAGCCGGACCGTAGGTCAATGGTACTCATGTAACAGCTCTTACCTGTGTACTGCAACAAGTCGTCGATGACGGGCAATGGATAAGAGTCACTCTTTGTGACCGCGTTGAGTTTCCTATAGTCCACACAGAATCGACAAGTTCCGTCTTTCTTTGGCACCAAGAGAGCCGGCGCGGCCCATGGTGACTCACATTCCTCAATGATGCCCTCCTTGAGCATCTTGTCTATCTCAGCTTCCATAATGGCTTTCTTGGCTGGTGTGAGTCTATATGGCGGCGCGGCGATGGGCTTGTGGACACCCGTGTCGATGCAGTGTTCTGCGAACGGTGTCAGACCTCCCCCTTCTCTGAAGATGTCTCCATATTCCTGTAACGTTTCAGCCAGGATCGCCTTTACAGTCGGTGTCAGCATGGTACCTTCATCGCACCGAAGAACATCCGCAGTCGCATACCCTACATACGATCTTGACGACTCGCACAGAAGAGGGTGAATGACCTGAGGCCGATCAGCTGTAAACCATGAATCGTTAGGAATGTTAAGAACGAGACGCGCCTTTCTTAAGAAATCGATTCCCAATAAAGTGTCGTTATTAACCGCGTCAGGGAATATAACAAACGTTATAGGTATCATAGAGCCCTCGAGCTTTACTTCAACATCAGCAAGTTTAACTTTAATATCGCGCACTACACCATCGGCAAGCTTAATCGTCATCGAACAATCACGTAAAGGGTGCTTTAATTTACATAACAACGCGTAAAGACTCGACCCCGCAATACTTCGTTTAGCTGCCGTGTCAATTAACCCGGTACCGCGATAACCGAGAACCTCAATTCGCAAAATCGGACGATCGCCGGTACCGCCACTTTGTAAAGTAGTTGCACGATCCGCTCGCGACTCATCACAACGTACAGTCTGTGATAAACTAATCTTTGACGGAGTAACACATTGTCCCATCTAAATATCGTTATTCTTTGACACAATATCTGAAAATTCAGTATGGCATGAATTACTATGAAACGGCATAACATTTACACATTGACCCGTCTGAATTGTGTTACTCTTTGACAAAGCATTTAAATCTTCATTTGAACATGAATAAGTTTGAGACGGCTTAACATTAACAGCTTGATCCGTCTGAACTATGTTACTCTTTGACAAAACATTTAAATTTTCATTTGGACATGGATGACTTTGAGACAGCATAACATTAACACATTGATCTGTCTGGTCATGTTTAATCTGTGACGCAATATTAACATTATCAGTATGACATGAACTACTACTATTGGACGGCATAATACAGTGATCCGTCTGGTCATGATTAATCTGTGACACGTTACATACATTCTTAGTACGACAACAAGTACTGGACGGCATAACATGACTACGTTGATCCGTCTGCGCTTTATTAATCTGTGACACATTACATACATTCTTAGTACGACAACAAGTACTGGACGGCATAACATGACTACGTTGATCCGTCTGCGCATTATTAATCTGTGACACAATAGCAAAATGTTCAGTCTGACCTTAAATACTCTTTGAATGCTTAGCGCTACGTTTCGCATACACATTATTTGCGCGTTGTTCGCGCAGGGGCGCGCGCAATTCGCGCGCGAAAACGCGATTGTAGTTGGCGCTGCTGGATCCGCGGAGCGATGAGTCGGCGGCGCTCGCGCCGTAACGCGAAGCGGTCACTTCGTCGAGGGCGTCTTCGACGCTTAGTGTCTTCTGCAGCAATTCGTCCAGATTTTTCACAGCTTCTCTCGGGACCCGTTCTCGGATTCTTTTGTCGAGCAGTCCATATACCATATCGACCTGCATCCTATCTTCTATTGGGTATGGAAGGCAAGCTAACGAAGCACGTAGTCGTCCAATGAACGCTTCCCCGCGTTCGTGACTGTTGAGGATATTCACTCAACACTGCCTCTTCGGTAGCTCACGAGTGAGCACAGTGGACTGTATGTCGGTTCTCGGAATTCGTGGTTCCAGTTCGGTCGCCGTGGCTAACCCAGTCGTAGGCACGGCGGTTCAGACGCGGCTCGTAGTTACCACGTAGATTGCTACGTCACACGTAGCAATATCGTACGTTCGTGGCTCCGGATCCGGTTCGTAGCTGCACGACGTGAATGTCACGTAGATATCACGTAGGGCACGTAGACCGAAGTTTGGAGATCAACCAAACGTATGGGACCTCAGACAAACTTGGTTACGGCAGCAGGTCGATGCAGGTTCGAGTTCGAGATAAAAACACTGGTTGACTTGTTCGTTCTTTAATTTTCTTATAACAACAATTCCTTATGTGCTTTTTCTTATAATCTAATAAGACTCAGGATCTGTGAGCGCAATACTGGCTCGCAGGCCAATAGGCGGCGTCGAACCGTACATTCTACGGCCGGCACGCCCCTTTCGTCAAGTGCGTTCTTTTTTAAGAGTCGTTGTATGAGAAAGTGAAACTAGCTACGTGATTGGACGTTCATTTTCCCAATTTTCAGCCCTAACGGCTTTTCTGGTCTACGGGATGGGCGGTTCGGGAAGGATCGTATCTACGTTTACGGTTCGATTTCTACGTGAGATGTCTCATTCTGTAGCTTTCATTGCATCGCATTAAATAGCCTTATGTTTTATAAGATAAGAGTTACGGTTCATTAATCATTAAGTTGGATCGATCGATGAGGTTAAATTTACGGTGTGCTAGCAAGTCGCGGAAGGCTATAAAAGGTAAGTACAATGAGTCCAGATGCATCTACAAGTGTATTCTAAGTGATTAGGTCATAATAAAGTTAATTCGAATTGTTAAAACGAAATTCCGATAAGATTTCGTACTGAAAATGGGCTCTAATCGGACGGTTCATAATTCACGTTAATTTTACGTTAACGTGAATTGCGGCTGACCTAATTACTTTAGAAGCATTTTAAAAACGGATTCCTGATGGGATTTTCCGTAGCTATCGCCTGACACTATTGTGTAAGCGATAGCAGGTGATGTGATATTATCATAACATTGCCACGTGGTTCGGCACCACGTGAATACCTTATGTAATATTCATCGCTATCGAATCGTGATTTTCGGATCGGGATCGGTTCGGGATTAGACCAGTTACATATATATGTCTCTTTTATGGACTTTTATATACATTATGTACATAATAGCTCGACTTATAGCGTCTTTTATGCGCAATAAATAAATTAACGTTATACAAGTTAAATTTCGCTTACAAACTAACAGTTTTCGGCTTGTGTCCGTAACAGTGACCTTGGTCGGCCGAGAATATTTCTCGGAATATTTTATGCGGCGGACGGGCTACACCGTATCTTGCACGAAGTCTTCGTATTGCTTCATCCCAAGTAGTGATCGATGCTTTTACGCCACGCCACCAAACTGCGTTCTAAGTAACGTAACAAGTAACGTAAAAAGATAGCAAATTTAGAGTTGTTTTTAAAATGGTATTGAAGTGACTTAATTATTTAGCGGTTTATAAGATAATGCAAAAATAATACTGGTTGCCATTTTTATCTGTTAAGTGAATAAAAAACTAAAAACATTAAAAAAATACGATACCTGTTTTATGTAACTAAATTAAATGTTCAAATTGTCCGCCATTGACTTGAATACAAGCTCGGCATCTCCTTAAAAATGCTCGACTGATGTGACGTGCACTTCTTGATACGTCGTTTTAGGCCTCTGCGTAAATGCGTTGTCTCAGCTCCGCTATACTGTTAATCGGTTCATTGTAAACTTTTTCTTTAATATAACCCCAGTAATAGAAATCCAGAGGATTTAGGTCTGGAGATCGAGGAGGCCACAAAATGGGACCCAGACGGCCGATCCATTTCTGTGGATAAGTTTGGTTTAAATGTAGTCGCACTTCGCGTGCATAATGTGCTGGACAGCCATCATTCTGCAGCCACATTGACCTCCGCGTAGCTAAAGGTACGTCGTCGAGAAGATTTGGCAACTCATTCTCTAAGAAATGCAGATAACTTGGACCATTCAGCGTTTCTGGTAATTCAAATGGGCCAATTATTTTCCCATCTAATATTCCAGTCCAGAGGTTCACTTTAAATTGGTACTGCGGCCGATCTTCCCTCATTAAATGAGGATTTTCTAAAGCATAACTGTATAAATTGTGCATGTTCATAAATCCATCTCTCTTAAAAGTGCTTTCATCAGACCATAAAACCATATTTATGAAATTGGGATCCTCTCTGTGTTTTTGCAGCATTGTCTGGCAAAACTGAACACGAAGTGGGTAATCACAGGGCAGCAACGCTTGAACACGTTGTATGTGGTATGGATGATATCCATATCGACGTAATATTCTATTGGCAACAGATTTTGATATCCCTAAATTACGTTCAATGTTCCGTGTCGAAGTGGATGGGTCGTTTTGAATCTCTTGTAAAACATCTTCATCGTAATCTCCTCTAGGTCTTCCCAATCCACCACGATTGCCAGGCAAAACGCCTTGTGAGTATGCGAGATGAACATTTCGAAATACTCGATGGTCCGGATGCCTTAAATTTGGATATCTTTCCCGATAGAGTCTAGCTGCAGCACAAGAGTTACCCTGACATTCCCCATAGACAAAATGCATGTTGGCATATTCTTGAGGAGTATAATTCTCTGGCATATTTGTAACAAACGCACTACAATTAATCTTACAGAGCCAAAGTAAATCGAAGTTAAAATCAATAGGCAGAACTCGAGTCCAAGATGCACAAAGCAAAGTTAAATTGTACCAAAAATCCAAATCACAAGGCAAACACGAGTTCTATTGGTAAATCAAGTCTATTTAAGAAAATAAGAAACCAAACTAAATAAAGAACATCAAACGAATTGACGAAGTGTCCTAAAATTACTAAAATACTCTTTAATCAGAAAGCCGACTTGAATTCGAATTTCAAATTGTGTTCCAATTTCAAATTGTGTATTCTTTGAATCTATTTTTTGTTCGAAATTCAAACTCTGAGCCTAGTAGGGGCTCTGGTTCCATACTATGTAATAACTGCAGTATGAGCTCCTGTTAGTGTAAAATATCAATATCTCGTAAACTGCTGCGTAAATTAGAAAATGCTGTACCTTTTTGAAAACTACAATAAATTTACTATCTTTTTATGTTGTGTGCCATGTTAGTTTACAATACTTTTTTTAAATGAAACTCGATCAAAACCGCTGGCTAAATTTAATAAATTGCTATAATTCGTTTTTTTTTATTAGTTTTACCGACAAAGCATCATGATATGTAATAAATTGAAATTACATTCGATAGGATATGTTTTTAGTAACATCCTGCAAAAAACAGATTTTAAAAATACCTAAATTTGCAGTGGTGGCAATCGACATACTGACGCAGGGCCTCAAAAGTCACGAGTTTTTTTTAAATGCAAATATCTCGAAAACCATGAACTTTTTATTAAGGTCAAATTAACTTAATATGGTTGCTTATGAGCTGTTCTATCACCCCTCTTCATTTTGGCGTTGGTTTTAGGGACACCCTGTATATATTTACATATTTAGTGTTAATATTTATCCTAAAGTAAAATCATGCACATACACTTACTTAGTTTGATAAATTACTTACTCTCTTTAAACTTTTTGTTAGTATAAGTCTTATAGCATTTTAGTCAAATTCACTGTGTTCATCTACTGTTATTTTTCGCTATGTTGTGGTCGATGTAAGGATTCAAAATGGACGGGACCTCCGGTAAGCGCGGTCTACCCACGCAGGCCGGGCATAAACAAACAATGTCTCAATAAGTTTATATTTCCATTAGTTATACTATAAACAATTGTATACAATCATTCAAGTCTAAAAATAAAGATATTTTTCTCAAACATACAATGAAATGTCGTCATAACGTGCATTATAACAGGCTTCGAAGTATCACGTTTCGGGCGGAACAACTCGAGAGAACTGTAAAGGAATTTCATACAAAATTGAAGGCCAACGCTGGGAAGTACTTTTTTTAAACATGACGTCTGTGTTCATGAAAAGGCTAAACTGCTGAATATTTTTTTTATATTATGTTTTTTTTTTTATTACATATGTTTGAGCAAAACACTATACATGTGAGTGTGTGTGAGAAGGGTTCGCTGACTTATTCGTATCACTATCCGGCCTCCCTACGGTCGGCCGTCCATACCTATTCACCAGGCAAGCCCTTCTTTCCCGGCATCTGCAGTAATGTACTATTAAAGTTTACAGTCGACCGGCGACTTTGCAAAAACTGCCGATCAAAATCAGGTTCGTGTTTCAATTTCCTTGACTGTATAGACATACGTACTCCTCCTGAACGGCACACTATTATCAATATTATTTTTAACTAGCTTTTGTCCGCGACTACGTACGCGTGGAACTTGAAAAGCGCCTAAGCTAATGTGCTTTTGATCTAATAATTACATTTCCTACAGGGTCACCGCACCCCAACAGAAATTTTCACTCACTTTTCAATCTTTTTAGGTATAATTTTCAGAAACCTATATGTCCTTCCTCGGATCTTAAACTATCTCTATGCCAAATTTCATCAAAATCGATTCAGCGGTTTAAGCGTAAAGAGGTAACAGACAGACAGACACACTTTCGCATTTATAATATTAGTATGGATTACAGCAGTAACATCTGCTAGAGTAAGCCAAAGGTTTATTTAAAAAGAAAACGTTTAAAAATGTTGTTTCGAATCCGCATCTCAAACGGATCAAGAAAATTCGCTTAAATATAGGAAACATTATCATTATTAAAATGATAAAATTTCACTATGAACATTCAAACAAAAGTAGGTCCTAGCATAGTCCTAATATACCGGGGTATACACAGTGATGAGTGATGACTGATGACTTAAAATATTGCTCTGATTTAAATAAATGCCTCATCATTGAGCTAACTCAAATAAAATATATATCAAAGTTTCCGTTGTACGACTATCAACCATCGAAAAACGTCTCGTAAGGTTCTATTTCACAGTTCGTTATTGTCACACAACTGAACTTTTTTCAATCGTTTTTTTTCTTTTATATATGGCTACTACCACCTACGTCTAATTTTCATCCGACTTTTTCATCCTTACCTGATTATGGAGAAAGTGAACCTAACGGTCTCAATCTTAAATATACTTAGAATATTTATGACTAGATATAGTAAAGGCGGAAACCTATTTACACAACTACGGCAAAACGAAAAGGAAGAATGCTTTAGGTTTAAGTAATTCGTTATTAATTAGTTTTAGGATTTTTGCCCTTCGGCTACAGTACACACGGGTAACAATCAAATAATTTTTTTCCAAATTGTCAGAATTTACAGATCTTTCAGTTTATAGTTATAAAAAAAAACGGGCTCTAATTTTGGAGAGTAGCTTAATTTAGTATGTGAAATACAATGACGAAATGAAAAAAAAAAAACAAATCTCATGACACAATATTTTATTATGGTTTCGTAATCTTGGTTTTGGTAAAAGTCTAAGAGCTAACTCTCCATTTGCAAATACATATAATACAATGTGTTACCAGTGCTCCTCATCTGTACCGTGGGAACCCAGAAAGATACCTACACATCGCGCATCGTGGTCGACGCGCTCAGCCAGTCGGTTGCCACACGCGCTCACGGCCGGACGCCGCCGGTCGCGCGATATAATCACCACAAAAATGGCTTTGTCGCGAATAAGACCAACGCGCTGCAGTGTTGCGGGGTGTAAAAACATAAAAGCAACGGACATTTATCCTTTTTTCTTTGCCGACAGACGATGAAATGATACTAAAAATTTTTAGAACTTAGAATAAGCACCTACCTAAACGCATTGCATACACTGCACGGCCTAAAAAGAGCGTAAACGTGGGCATTCGCGAAGATGAAACGCGTGATCAGAATATTAAACAACTTGTACCTAGTGACTGTTTCGAAGCTTGTATTGCTAGTATTATACAATATGTAACACATTATATATAGGCACCTATCAAACTTTATTTAGTTTGTACCTACTGTCATCGGGATATAATTTAGGTTACTTAGGTACCTTACACAGAGTTTCATGTTTTTGTTTCATGTTTCTGGTATGTTCTGAAAGAATAGGTAGGTAAGATTGCGATATACCCTACTCGGAAATTCAAACCGTTTTGATGGTGTGCCACAGCGTATGTGAAAACCTATTTCTAGTATGTTTCTGGTATGTTCAGAAAGAATAGGTAGGTAGGTAAGATTCCGATATACCTTCTCGGAAATTTAAACGATTTTGATGGTGTGCCGCAGCGCATGTGAATACCTATTTCTAGTAGGTACCTAAATACCTAATGATAATTATATTTGACTTTTAAATTTAAATAAATTGATCGTTTTTTTTTCATTTATCTTGGCTTTTTATAAAATCATTTCTAAGCGGTGTCAACCCTAGCCTCGTTTTGCCGGCACGTGCGGCCAACGACAAGCACGTTCAAGGTAGCTCCATTGTTAAATTGAGTAGGCATGAAAAGCGGTAGGCACTTGCCTTTTTATTCAGACATGGGTATCTGTTCGAAGCACTATTATATTAATCTGTGGTGTTACATACAAAATCATTAGAGTCACCATATGGAAAATAATCTATATACTATACTACACTTAACAACACTACACATCTTAGTGATTTTTAACTGTCATATCTCTGGAATGGAACTTAATGAGAAGCCACAAGTATGTTGTCACTGCGCCAACGACCTGTAATGCAAAAATAAAAGTGAGTTATCACTATCATGAAATGTACGCTTAAGAATGTTTGATCTATGGCTTAAGTCACATCCCTAGCTTAAAAGTACTCGTGTTGGCGGACGAGCGCAGCATTACATATTATATTACCACATTACATACATAGGGCGTTGAATTATTGTAATATGTCCCAGATCGCAGGTGTAATAAATAGTTCAATAAAATTAGCAGAAAAATTGGCAAAATTAAAGGACAATTTTTATCTATTATAGAGCCAAGTTTAATTTTATCTACTCTCCCCCCTCTCAGGGGTGAGCGTCACCCCCCCGCGCCCTCGAATGTGTCCCGGAGCACGGTATTTGTCACTTTAAAAGAAAACCGTGTACTATACATACAAAGTGTATAGGAACAAAATAATTCTGAATAAATTTACTATAAACCTTTGATACATACAAAAGCGATATCATACTTATAGAATCAGCGCAATCTGTAATCAAATAGAAACGTTTTTAATTATTGATCTTTTTTTTCTGTTAAAAGGTTAGTTATCTCAAAAACTTCACGCTTCTCGGCCAAAATATGTACGACAAAAGTAAAGAATAGAAAATATTATTTCTAAAAATGTATAATTTATATCTATTACTCTTTCATTTACCATTGTTATGCTATTTTTAAAATTTAATTCATTTGGCAATTGATCGAAATATAAATATTCGTACCAGTAAACGGTGTTACTTTCAATAATACCATCTATATCTCGATCTAATTTTCTTGAACTAAAATATGCGATCTGGGGATTTACTAATATCGTGGTTTGACTTAAGTTTTACACCTTGGCCAGGAAGTGAGATTTCTCTGCGTAGCGGGCAGTGAACTTCACTTACGGACTAGGACCTAATTCGAGAATCCCGTTTGAGTGATCGCCAAACGTCAAATCTCTATCAGATAACAGTTTTATCGCTATTTAACTGTCATTTAAATGCTATGAGCTTCAAAGTGACATATCTCATCGCAATTTTTGAAATACGAAGGCGATAATGATTGTCAAAAATGTTGTTCATGCATATGAATTTCTCTTTTGAACGAAACGTCGTAGCTGACTAATTTCACGCACTACGCGGTCAATTTAAAGTATGCGCCTGTTATTTATGCCGTCACATACAAAGGAAACGAAAATTTAACGCGTCCGAATTGATGAAGTTGCGATGTCCTAGGGATATCGCCACTTGTCAAGTAGGCACACGTCAAAAGTGACGGATGGCGATGAAATGGAGAGATCTGCATCATCTCTCTAAAATTGGTCGAATACCCCCCTTAGGTTTACATAATAGTACCTATTTTATGCAAACGTTGCACAAATTAAGGTCCTTTAAGTCGAGTACCGCGTTTAGGTCACGATCACGAGGCTTGCCGAGTAATACTTTTTATAATGCAAAACACAGTTTTTTTACTATAATCGTCATTCCCCACTATGTATTTTTATTTTTGATGTAACCTTTTTCGTTCAACTTAACTTTTTTCAAATCAAATATGCTGATGTTCCCTTTTTGAAATTATTAGAGTTGAGTAGAGATATGTCTTATGAATATTAAAGTTCTGTAGCGGGTACCATAGAGTATAGAATTTTGGCACAGGATTAAAAAGTGCGTTATTGTGATTTTGTCTGTAAAATTATAATTGACAAATTAAAGTACGCGAGTATAAAAAATATAATACAGTCTTAGTTGATACTTCCCTGGTACGGTTCCATATTGGGTTGCATAAATTTTAAAGCCATAATGTCAGTGCGCATAACCACTTTTGTCATGATAGTCCTTGCGCATAAGGTGTATAGTCATTAATTGATCCGCATAAATTTTATGACCATAATGTTTTTATGCATAAGTAAGGAATGTCATATAATTTTGGAGCTTATCAACCTGAATCATAATCATTAATCGTCATTATGTTCTTATGCATATCGTGCATTGGCGCATAATACTGAAGAACATAAATATCAAGCTCCTAATTTCCTCGCTGAATCGCCAAACTGATTCTTTGAGAGAGAAAACCGCCAGCTCTCCGGTCACCAGTAACATCAATAAGCCTCTTCGAAATATCTTTGAAGAGGCTTAATGCGCTGGGGCCCCACGGACCCAGGGTCTCGACGCCAAAAGGTATGAAATTATACTCAGCGCCAAGACCACTGTACTTATTCCGTTTTATGCCTTTTAGCAAAGCTTGTAATATAATAATAATACATACATAGATAACATCCATGACCCAAGAACAAATATTCGAGTTCATCACACAAATATTTGCCCTGGCCGGGATTCTAACCCGGGACCGCCGGCTCAGTAGGCAGGTGTCTGAAAACTGCGCCAACCGCGTCGTATAACCCGCTAATTGAGATTATCTCCGCGCCACAGGAAGGAGAGTCGCGTGTCAACGTTGTGCTAGAAGTGTAGGGGCTTATAATTACATACAGTCTATCGGTTCTTGACTTGTCTTATGGATATAATAAACACATAATCAGGCCTCGGACTATTTATCGCATGGTAAGACGTTAGAGAACCGTGGAGTCGATATTAACATTTAAACTTTACCCATACTCATACTCACTCAGTTAATTAATTCCAAAGTTGATTATAAATGAAATAAACATTTCTTTGTAAATCGGTATTATTAGGTTTTAATGTGTATACTCGTATTGCTGGCTGTATTCAATGCAGATTTGAATGAGTAGTCTTATTCTGTGTCATAAAAACCACAATAACAATTTTATGACACTTCACCTTTAGACGTTTCTATTATACAGTACTAATATAATTTACTATGTTTCATTTATAATCTTTTGATCGTTTACTTGCGCTCTAGTGCATTTCTATGCGCTCTGCGGGAGCTCCCCGTCACAGTGGTTATGGGCCCAGGACCCAGGGCCCAGTAAGCGAGGAAAATTAAATTGAAGCAAATTGTATTTTTTCACGGTCAGTCAATATTTAAGGTACGTTTAAAATTGAGTACGAACAGCTGACAGAGTGATAGTTAACGTAAAAGAGTTAATGAAATGGGTACTATAAAAATAGAACCGCTCACCGAAAACAATTACGAGACTTGGAGAATTCAGGCCGAAGCTATCCTTGTAAAAAACGATGCTTGGGGCTTTGTAAATGGAAGCAAGCATAGACCAGCCGAGCCTGAAGAAGAGGTAAAATGGGACGACGGAGATGCAAAAGCAAAGTCTGACGTAATTTTAATAATTAGTCCGAGTGAGTTACGGCATCTTCGTGGATGGAAGACGTCTCGTGACGTGTGGCTTAAACTGGAGATCATTCATGCATCCAAGGGGCCTGCGAAGAAAGCTACACTTTTAAAAGAATTATTGCTGCATAAAATGGCGGAAGGCGGTGACGTTCGAGAACATGTCATGCGATTTTTTGACGTGAAAAGCAAATCCCATCAAAAACATTACATGTAAAAAAATTGCAAGTCTCGCAACCTTCTACCGAAAAAAGTTGTGAGATACAATATAAAACCAAGTCGGTTAATTTATTCAGTACCTATCAAAGTGACCCTTCGCCTATATGACAACTTTGACATACATTTTCACCGGATTACATAACCAAAAACATATTACCATGACCGTGTTAGTACCCGCATTAATATTAAACATATTTATCTTTATCATAAATGTAATGACTTGGCCATCGCACGACTACATAAGTATATAATAATACGAATAAATCTCCTTTTATTGAAGTGATTATTATATTTTTTGCTTTATTTATCCATACCAATAGATCGGTATGGAGACTATGGAGCGGTGCGTATCCAGTTCTTTTCAGCTGTTTTTACTATCTCGTCTGCCTATATTTTCTTCTGCCGTCCTCTTTTGCCGGTCGGGCCAGATCCATCTTTTATTTAAGGACGGCCAAGATGAAACAATGAGTAGGAATTTATGTTTGTATTGCGTGACATTCAAAGCGTTAATAAAATTTGGTAGATTTTATTATCATTATAATGTAGAATGTATTATCTTGTGCGATGGCCAAGTCATTACATTTATGATAAAGATAAATATGTTTAATATTAATGCGGGTACTAACACGGTCATGGTAATATGTTTTTAGGTATGTAATCCGGTGAAAATGTATGTCAAAGTTGTCATATAGGCGAAGGGTCACTTTGATAGGTACTGAATAAATTAACCGACTTGGTTTTATATTGTATCTCACAACTTTTTTCGGTAGAAGGTTGCGAGACTTGCAATTTTTTTACATGTAATGTTTTTGATGGGATCTCATTTCTTTTTGTAAGTGCTCCTCCTTATTTTTCCTTTAAGGACTACTAGCTGTGTATCCGCAACTGTCTTCCTTAAAGCCCACTCTCTGTCTCTGTGGGCTTTCTCGAAAGTTTTGATGAAGCGATTTTTGACAAGCCAGGACGGTAATTACTTCTTAGTCTATTATACTCCGAAATTGCGGAGTTTTGCACTTTAACACTACCGAAGTTGACATTAACTAAATGTAAACCACACAGACTTGTCACTCCCTCTCATGATCCATAATGACCCCTCTCATTATAGATAATGATCCTTCTCAAGATTCCTCTCATGACGATGGTGATGATGAGGGTGGTGATGATGGCGGCGATGATGGTGGTAGTGGTAATGGTAGTGGTTATTGTGTTGGGGATGTGGTTGTGGTAATGGTCGTGGTGGTAATGTGGTGAGGATGTTGATTTTATAACCATCGTCATCACCATCACCACAAGCATTACCATCAAAATCGTCATCATCCATCACCACTATGATCATCACCATCTGAATCAACACCCCCATCATCATACCTAATCACCATCCTCGGCATCATCATCGTTATCGTCATCGTCATCATCATTATCATCATTAATCATCTACAACAACACCATCATCATCATCATCATTACCAACACCTCCCTCACCACCACCAGTCACCACCATCTTCATTACCATCAATACCCCCATCATCACCACCGGTCACCCCACCATCATCATCATCACCAACAGTCACCACCATCGTCGTCATCATAATCATCATCATCACCAATACCACCTTCATCAGAATCAGTCACCACCACCACCATCATAATTATCATCACCAACACGCCCATCGCCACCACCAGTCACCATCATCATCTGAACAATCCAACACCCTCATTACCAACACCACTCCCCAGCTTCATCATCATCGTCATCATCACCAGCACCCCCATCACCACCACCGCCACCAGTTACCATCATCATCATCATCATCATCATCATCATCGCTACCATTACGATTCCAACTCACTGCCCCTGCGGGGTGAGGTAACACAAATCGGTACGGCGATGAGCGTGTCCATTCTGTATGTATTAGGTAATAAGTATTCTGTGCCTGAGGTCTTAGTATCTAAACCGAAGGTTATATGAACCGCAAAGTTAACTTTGTAATCGTGTATTTTTTATAGGGTTCATAAGGAAATACAAATTTATCTATGCAGCTCGCATAACTGGAAAACTACACGGAAATTTTGTAATGTTTAGGTTTTTTAATGATATGTACACCAAACCGTAATAGAGCACGAAATTTCAAGCTTGTGTGTCTGCTAGAAGTAACTTAGAATTCGTATGATCATGAGTGAGTCAGTGAATCAGTGAGTGACAAAATTAAGGAATTTTGACTGGCAATAATGTCTAAACTACTGGTTTAAATTGAATGCAATTTGGAATATGCCTAGGTTATATCATGTTCTCCTGGTCATTAAAAATTCAGGCTTCTAGCTTTGTCCGTAATGAAATACTGGGCGTTTGAAAATGGTCTTAATGGCTTCGAGAAAAGGATGTTACGGCGTGCCGGCAAGCGCGTTTGCTCGACTTGGCGGGGGCACTACCGTGCCCCCAGATTATCAGATATGGAAATTGATATGCATGATGATTTAGTATCGATAATGTTGCTGTATAGTCTACCACCGAGCTTTGAGAATTTCAGGTGTGCTATAGAATCCAGGGATACCGGATTACCAGATCCCGAGACTTCAAAAGTCAAAATAATCGAGGAAGTGTCTTCAAGACGCCAGAAAGGAAGCGAAGAGAGAGCTCTCCTTGTAAAACCGAAAAAGAATCTTAAGCCAAAAAAGGGCGATAAAGAAACTTTCATATATAAATGTTTCAAATGTCACAAACATGGCCATAAATCATCGGAATGTCCCTTGAAGAAGGATAAGGAATTAAGGAGTATCGTGATAGTGCAAAGTATGTTTCGGAAAGTGAATTACATAAAAGTGATGATTTCAACCTTGTAACATTTAATTGTATTCCAGGTGATAAGGCTGCATACAACGGGAATGGAGGCTGAATCATTGATAGCGGATGTACTTCACATTTGTGTAACGATTCTTCAAAATTTGGCAATTCACTCATACCCCTGTCCGGTAAGCTGAATTTGGCAACCAATTCAAGCACTAAAGTTCGAGGTAAGGGCACAATCAAATTAATTCCATCCGAAAATATTTCAAAAACAATTGTAGAATTGCCCGATACTTTATTTGTTCCGGATTTGCGAACTAATCTAATTTCAGTTGCGAAAATAACTAACAAAGGATACAGGCGTTACGTTTGAAAGAGATGTAGCGTCTGTTAGTGACAGTTGTGGTAACATTGTATTAATCGCAAATCGTATAGGTAATCTTTATTATGTTGAGGAACGAATGGGAATAGTTTCGGCAATTACGGATACGATTGATGAAGTAAAGATGTGGCATGAACGTTTTGGGCATTTGATGAAGAGACCTTGTCAAAATTCTGAATAAATCGGCATGAATGTAAAGATGACGGATGTGAGTGAATTGTATGACTGTCCAGTATGTGCGAGTGGGAAAATGTGTGCTTTACCATTTTCGAGACATGAAGGTCCATGTGAGGAAAAATTGAGGATTGTCTACTCTGATATTGTCGGCCCTATTCGGCATGAGGCGATAGGTGGCGCAAAATATTTCATCACGTTCATCGATGATTCAACGAGATGGTGTGAAGTATTTTTGATAAACAAGAAGAGTGAGGCGCTCAAATATTTCAAGATATATAAGAATTACTAGCTTTTGCCCGCGGCTTCGCACGCGTAAACACAATATCATCCGTTCACTACACTTATTGCGAGGCCAAAGGCCGAGCTCCGCGTAGCACCGAAGGTGCGGAGCGTCCTAAGGAAGCCGCCCACCCACTTAATGTAAGTCGAAGTAACTTAATGCGAGGCCGAAGGCCGAGCTCCGCGTAGCACCGTAGGTGCGGAGCGTCCCAAGAAAGCCGCCCACCCACTTAATATAAGTTGAAGTAACTTAATGCGAGACCGCAGGCCGAGCTCCGCGTAACACCGAAGGTGCTGAGCGTCTCAAAGAAGCCGCCCACCCACTTAATATAAGTTGAAGTAACTTAATGCGAGGCCGAAGGCCGAGCTCCGCGTAGCACCGAAGGTGCGGAGCGTCCCAAGGAAGCTGACAACCCACTTAATATAAGTTGAAGTAACTTAATGCGAGGCCGCAGGCCGAGCTCCGCGTAACACCGAAGGTGCTGAGCGTCTCAAAGAAGCCGCCCATCCACTTAATATAAGTTGAAGTAACATAATGCGAGGCCGAAGGCCGAGCTCCGCGTAGCACCGAATATGCGGAGCGTCTCAAAGAAGCCGCTCACCCACTTAATATAAGTTGAAGTAACTTAATGCGAGGCCGAAGGCCGAGCTCCGCGTAGCACCGTAGGTGCGGAGCGTCCCAAGGAAGCCGACCACCCACTTAATATAAGTTGAAGTAACTTAATGCGAGGCCGCAGGCCGAGCTCTGCGTAACACCGAAGGTGCGGAGCGTCTCAAAGAAGCCGCCCACCCACTTAATATAAGTTGAAGTAACTTAATGCGAGGCCGAAGGCCGAGCACCGTAGCACCGTAGGTGCGGAGCGTCCCAAGGAAGCCGACCACCCACTTAATATAAGTTGAAGTAACTTAATGCGAGGCCGAAGGCCGTGCTCCGCGTAGCACCGAAGGTGCGGAGCGTCTCAAAAAGCCGCCCAGCCACTTAATATAAGTTGAAGTAACTTAATGCGAGGCCGAAGGCCGAGCTCCGCGTAGCACCGTGGGTGCGGAGCGTCCCAAGGAAGCCGACCACCCACTTAGTATAAGTTGGAGTAACTTAATGCGAGGCCGCAGGCCGAGCTCCGCGTAGCACCGTAGGTGCGAAGCGTCCCAAGGAATCCGCCCACCCATTTAATATAAGTTGAAATAACCTAGTGCGAGGCCGAAGGCCGAGCTCCGCGTAGCACCGAAGGTGCGGAGCGTCCCAAGGAAGCCGCACCCACTTAATATAAGATGAAGTAACTTCATGCGAGGCCGCAGGCCGAGCTCCGCGTAGCACCGAAGGTGCGGAGCGTCCCAAGGAAGCCGCCTATTAAGTTACTTAAACATATGTTAAGTGGGTTGGCGGCTTCCCTGGGACGCTCGTGGAACTCGGCCTGCGGCCTCGCATTAAATTACTAAGGGTTTATAAAGTAACTTAGCACCGAAAGTGCGGAGCGGCCCAGGGAAGACGCCCACCCACTTAAAATATGTTTAAATAAATGAATGCGAGGTCGCCCACCCACTTAATATAAGTCTAAATGTGTGAGCGGCTTTCCTGGGACGCTCTGCACCTTCGGTGCTATGTGAAGCTCGGCCTATGGCCTCGCATTAAGTTACTACTTATATTAGTCAGTGGGCGCCTTCCCTAGGACGCTCCGCACCTTCGGTGCTACGCTTGTGAACATGATCTTGGTTTAATTAAAATTGAGGCAAGATTTATGTTTAAAAAATTGTTTTGAATATTTATTGTCTATTGTAGATTTAAATAACTTAATGCGAGGCCGCCCACCTAGTTAATATAAGTTTAAGTGTGTGAGCGCCTTCCCTAGAACGCTCCGCACCTTCGGTGCTACACTTGTGAACATGATCTTGGATTAATTAAAATTGGGGCAAGACTTATGTTTAAGAGATTGTTTTTAGGGTTTTGTTCCCAAAGGGTAAAAACGGGGCCCTATTACTGAGACTTCGCTGTCCGTCCGTCCGTCTTTCACCAGGCTGTATCTCAAGAACGGTGATAGCTGGACAGTAGAAAATTTCACAGATGACGTATTTCTATTGCCGCTATAACAACAAATACTAAAAATAAAATAAAACAAATATTTAAGGGGGGCTCCCTACAACAAACTTCATGCGCGAGCCGGACTCGCACTCGCCCAATTTTTAATATTTATTGTCTATTGTAGATTTAAATAACTTATTGCGAGGTCGCCCACCCACTTAATATAAGTTTAAATGTATGAGCGGCTTTCCTGGGACGCTCTGCACCTTCGGTGCTATGTGAAGCTCGACCTACGGCCTCGCATTAAGTTACTACTTATATTAGTGGTTGGGCGCATTCCCTAGGACGCTCCGCACCTGCGGTGCTACGCTTGTGAACATGATCTTGGTTTAATTAAAATTGAGGCAAGACTTATGTTTAAAAAATTGTTTTGAATATTTATTGTCTATCGTAGATTTAAAAAACTTAATGCGAGGCCGCCCACACACTTATATAAGCTTAAATGTGTGAGCGGCATCCCTGGGACGCTCTGCACCTTCAGTGCTACGTAGAGCTCGGCCTACGGCATCGCATTAAGTTACTACTTAAATTAGTGGGTGGGCGACTTCCCTAGAACGCTCCGTACCTTAGGTGCTACCATTTTGAACATCATCTTGGTTTAGTTTAAATTGAGGCTAGACTTATGTTTATATATCGTTTTGAATATTTATTGATTATTGTAGATAACTATTCAAAGCACCTTGAAAAATAATTAGCTCATAGTCCTACCTGAACATATATTAATGACATCTATTAAGATGACAATAAATTATTTTCGTCTACAATGGTACTAATACTAATATAATAATATGACCTGTCATAATAATTTCCTAAGTAACGCCATAAGATTCAGGTGCCAACTTAACTCAATCGAGCGTACGTCAATAATGGCGACAGCACCACTGAACGGATACGTGATGGCCTCACTGTTTTGTTATCCGTGGTATAATGAATAAGGAAGCAAAGGAAAATGCATGAGATGACACGGTTATTATTTCAGTAGGTTCTGGGTTCAAATCCCGGCTGGGTGAAATCCTTTCTACATTGTAAATTTTATAATTTTGTCTTGTCTCGAATCATGGTTGTTTTTCATACAAAATGCATACATTGTCGAGCAGCAACGCTCAATAATTGATACACTGCTGCTTATATTATTAGGTATGCGATCAATATTCAACAACTTCGGTAGTAATTCTCGAAGTCCGGGTTAACCCATCACACTACACCCTAGCTTGTGCCGAATCGTGGTCACAGGCACGCAACGACGTGCGTGAATCCTTTACATGTATGGAGCTGGTGTTATTAACTCGGGAAAAATCTTAACAGCGCGATGCAGCCGCTAGTATGGAGATTTTGTCAAGGTAACAACGCCATCTAGCGGAAAATTGGGTCATCAACAAAATCTCAACACGCCGTTAAAAATAAAGAATGATTGATATTTATTACTTTGAATAAATTTTATATATAAAAAAAACTACATAGATGCAAAATTGTCGCTAAATATATCGTATATTTATCGTTTATTATACATTTCGCTACCTTATTAGTAAGTTAGGCCAAACACAAACAATACCAAAATTTGCGCCTAATGTTCTAAATGTTGGTTGGTAAAACATATTTAGAACTGTATTTAATTTACTTAAATTGATTCGAAATACTTTTATTTCAATTACACTCGATAAAATAGCATTAAAAAATCTCTTTTATTCATTAACGTTTTTAATTGCGTCTCCGGGATTTGGTCGATACTTACAAACTACAGAAGAATATAATTGTATATTCAATAAAAGAGCATTAGTTCCTATTGTCGCAAATTGTGTTTTTAAAGAAATGTATAATTTTTTTTTGGGCATGAGACAATTTACAACGAACATTGCACTCATATTTTCGTTTGTGTTGGTCGATAATTGGCGCCATCTTTTCTATCTAACTAAGACGGTTTCCGTAACTCAACGCCTCAAACAACCTTAACCTTATTGTTAATGCCGGTGGGCCGCGCGGAGGTATTATGTCGAATTCATACTTTTTAGTTTTTGTACACGTAAGAGCCACGCGGGGGTCGCGTCGTTCTAAATTCAAAATCACAAACGCTGTCATTATAAGGTTTACACATTGTAAGGAAAATATTTCATGGAATTTATGTTTTCAGAGATAAAATATTAATCATAATAAAAAGTATCCTATAACCATCTTTGGATGTTCAGCTATTCCTGTACCAAAATTGGTAGCTTTTTATCCAGCCGTTTCGGCGTGATGCGAGGACAACGGTTTTTTTGAAAACAGATGGCGCCAGGCTGGCACGGCGACGCGTGTCCATACAAAACAACTATCCAGCTGCATCACGCTATCGAGATTTTTCCTGAAATCATGACGTCCCTCCATAGAAAATTTATTTTCAATACAAATTTAGGATTTTATAATAGTATAGATATTGAAAATTTGACAGCTAAGAAAATCAAGCATTTCCAGACAGACAATGGATGCGAATTTTGTAATCGAGATTTTGATAAATATTTACAAGATGAAGTTATAGCGAGAAGACTTACGATCCCTTATACTCCACAGCAAAATGCGGTCGCCGAGAGGATGAACAGGACGTTAGTAGAAATGGCAAGATGCATGTTGATTTCATCAAACCTTTCTCCAGGTTTTTGGGGCGATGCTGTTCTTACTGCATGTCATATTCGAAACCGTTGTCCTACAAATAGCCTCGGAGGAGCGACACCGTATGAAAAATGGTACGAGAGACCCGCGCAAGTAAATTATTTGCAAACGTTTGGTACGAAGGTACACATTTTAAATAAGGAAGAGGGAAAATATGAGTTCGCCCCTCGCGGGGTTGAAGGAATATTTGTCGGCTATCCGAAGGACAGAAAAGGTTACAAGATTTGGTTGCCACAAGAGCGAAAATCTGTTGTTTCGCGAGATGTCAAATTTCATAAAGACCGATTCTTGACATCAAATGAGAGTGAGATTTCTAAGAGTGATCCTTGGAGATTAGTATCGAAAACTTGGAAATCGATGCCAGTCAAAAATCGTAACCAACTTTCGTAGAGATAAATTTTGAGCCTGAAAAGACAGTTAAAAATTCTGTCGTGTTTGTTCCTGAAACTGAAGAAAATCAGGTAGATAGGGACATTGTCAATGATGTCGCTGACGTGGAGCCGATTCCTGAACCATCTTATCATGTTCCGATTGATGCATGCGTTGAGGATGATCATGAGGTTGTTGAACCGGAACCAGTTGCTAGTCCATCCAATTGTATACAACAACAGAATATGGACGTAGATAAGACAACGAAACGAGCTCCAGGAAGAACGCGAATTCAGAGGGGACATGTGGGAAGGCCAAAGAAAATTTATCGAGAGGTTGAGGTAGAACCGGAAGTTTCGTTGCAAGAAGGCTGTATAGAAGAATTCTCTGACTGTCAAGATTTTGCCGGCATCTTACAGATAAAATTAAAACAGGCGTTATCTGGCGCTGAAAAGGACAAATGGGAGGAAGCCATCTTGTCTGAAATAAGAAGCATAAAAAATGACACTTGGGATATCACCAAAAGACCTGTAGGTCGTGATGTGGTTGGATGTCGATATGTCTTAACAACCAAAGTAAACGTAGACAAGACAGAAAAGAAGAAGGCCAGACTTGTCGCAAAAGGTTACAGTCAACAGTATGGTATCGATTACCATAACACCTTCGCTCCTGTGGCGAGGTTGGATACCATCAGATTACTGGCTGCCCTTGCAGTGGAGTTGGATATGGAAATTCATCAACTTGATGTCAATACGGCTTATCTCAATGGTTCATTAGATGAGGAAATATACATGGAAGTTCCCGAAATGTTCAAGGAATGCTTGCTGAAGCTTCTACAGTTAGAAGAACAAGGTTCTAACATATATGAAGGAGCAAAGAGAATGTTGGCGGATCTGGAAGCAGGAGGAAACGCATGTAGACTCAAACGATCGCTCTACGGCTTAAAACAAGCTGGACGCCAATGGAACGCAAGACTTGACGAACAACTTCGGCGGATGGGGTTAAACAGTCGTTAAATGAACCATGTTTATATTTCAGAGATATTGATAATGAAACCAAACTTTTTGTTACAGTCTATCTATGATATCTTAGTGGCATCGAAGAAAAGAGTCTGCATAGAAAAGTTTAAAAAAGAACTGGCCAGAGAGTTTGATTGAAAAGATTTTGGCATCGCGAAATATATGTTAGGAATTGACATTGAGCGGACTGTCAATGACAAAATTAAATTGTCACAACAAAAATACATTGAAGATTTATTGCGTAAGTTTGGATTGAATAATTGCAAGGAATCAGTGTGTACTCCGATGGAAATAAACTTAAAGCTTAAATTATGCGATCCAAATACCAAAATGGAAGACGAGCGATACCCGTATCGCGAATTAATAGGGAGTTTAATGTATTTATCCGTGGGAACCAGACCGGACTTTTCAAATAGCGTTTCAAAACTAGCACAGTTTGTTAATTGCCCAAGTAAAGAGTCCTGGAGTGCCGCGAAACGTATATTGCGTTATCTTAAACTGACTAAAGAATTTGGAATAGTTTTTAAAAAGACAGGTAAGTCCATACAAGGCTATTCTGATTCGAATTGGGGTGAATGTTTGATAGATAGACGTTCATATTCTGGGTATTCTTTTGTATTAGGTGGTGCATGTGTGTCATGGAAGTCACAGAAACAGAAAAGCGTCTCGACATCCACGTGTGAGGCTGAATACATTAGTATGGCATCGGCGATGAAAGAAGCTATCTATTTGAACAGTCTGCTAACTGAAATTGGATTACGTAAGTTCGCGCAAACAATTTTAAACTCGGATAACCAAGGGGCCATCTGCCTAGCCAGTGATCCAGTAGTCCATTCCCGGAGTAAGCATATTGATATAAGGTATCATTTTATACGAAGTGTATTAAAAGATAATGCTAATATCAAGCTTGCTTACTTATCGACTGACTTGATGTTAGCAGATGTTTTAACTAAGGCTGTACCCAAAGCGAAGCACTATATGTGCATGACTGGTTTAGGTATAAGTCGTTAGTTGTAGTTTATTGCTATGTGCGAATGTTCTTTTGTTGTTTTGTTTAAGGGGGCGTATTCGGTTTTAATGTGTATATTGCTGGCTGTATTCAATGTAGATTTGAATGAGTAGTCTTATTATGTGTCATAAAAATCACAATAACAATTTTATGACACTTCACCTTTAGACGTTTCTATTATACAGTACTAATATAATTTACTATGTTTCATTTATAATCTTTTGATCGTTTACTTGCGCTCTAGTGCATTTCTATTAGGGTGGAGCGTCGATGTATGGAGAAAAAAAAAAGTTGTCTGATCGACCTGGAACATTTGTAATATGTTGCCTTTAGATAAGATATTAATGAATATATAAATATGTAATTGATTTTAAATATGTTTCAGCCCTCTACTTGAGCTAGAAAAAAAAAATATTTACTCATAATTGGTAAAAAAAAAACTTTTCTTTTTTACGTAATTAGTATTAGATTTATAAAGAAGGGTTTCAACTTCAAATGTTTTGAGCTTATTTCATACTTACGGCAACTACTACGTCAACCTGTGACCCAAATTAAAATTCAGTATTTAAAAAAAATATATATTTTTGATATTGTTATAATTTTATGCAATAATATCTTTTATTTCGAGTATTATGGGCTGAGATAAAAATCACTTGACTTTCATTAAAAAAAAAACAAGATTTTGATAAAAAAAAATTTTTTCAGTATGTGCTTGATCATAATATTCAAAACGACAGTAGAGGGCTAAAAGTATTATTGAACATTTTTATTATTATTTTTCTCGTACACCTGGCAGCCTAATGCAACGTTTTAGAAACGTTCTGAGTTGAATTTCCAAAGAAAAATAATTCACTCCACCCTAATTTCTATGCGCTCTGCGGGAGCTTCCCGTCACAGTGTGCGCCATCTAGCTGTCAACTCAGTCTCCAAATAAATGGCCTAGTGACCGGACGTATGAGCGTTTCATTCCTATATTACAATGGCGTTCGAGGAATAGGAAATTACAGTTTTAAAGTTATATTTACAAGTGCAGTGATAAGAATTCAAGATGTCAGTCGGGAGAATTGGAGAGTTTAATGTGTCGTCGGGCAATTGGAGCACATACGTGGAGCGGCTCGGCATGTACTTCAAAGCGAACGACATTAAAGCTGAAGCGCAGCTGCCGACGCTGATTGCAGTCATGGGCGAAGAAGCGTACGAGCTCCTCGGTAACTTGACGAGCCCCAAGAAACCGGGCGACATGACATATGCCGAAGTCACACGAATAATGGGCAACCACATCGAACCCAAACCGTCGTTCATGGCGGAACGATATAGGTTGAGACTGTCGCCCAGTATCTCACCGATCTTAAAAAGATGGCTAAACATTGCGAGTTCGAATCAACATTAGAAGACAACCTTCGTGACCAATTCGTGTGCGGGTTAAAAAACGACACCATTAGACAGCGTCTTTTTGCGGAAAACAAATTAACCTATACGCGAGCCGTGCAGTTAGCTCTTTCATTAGAAGCGGCAGAAAAGGATGCAGCGATGGTGGAACGCTCGGGCGTGAGCGAGAGGAGCGATGCAGGAGAGAGATCCGCGACGTTGAATTCGTTGCAATCGCGCTCGCCGCGTGTTAAAGATGGCGGTATAATTTGCGCAGTGTGCGGACGAGTAGGCCACTGTGATGCTCATTGTCCTTACAAAGACTTTCAGTGTAATAAGTGTGGTAACGTAGGTCATTTAAAGCGCGTGTGCCCGTCAAGAATGGCAAGTGGTATCGGCGGCGGCGCCCGTGTGTCGGGCGGCGCGCGAGGTTTCGGCGGCGGCGCGCGGCCGCCCCAGCGCACGATGCATCACGTCCAGGCGGAGGAAAGGGAGACTCCAGATGATGAAACCGACACGTCGATGTCCGATGTCGAGGAAGACTTATATCATCTGTGTTTGAACAATTACCGACCGGTGAGCATGTCGCTACACATAGATAACGAGATTATTGCCATGGAAGTGGACACGGGATCCGCGGTTTCGTGTATAAGTAGGGATACTTATAACAAATATTTTAAGAAAAGGGCAATCGAACCATTCAATTTAGTATTAAAGTTCTATGATGGAAGCCGTATTCGACCGCTAGGAATTATAAGACCCAAGGTTAAGTACAATAACGTGTCAAAACAGCTAGAACTTTTTGTTATCGACGGCGGTACCACGTCATTATTGGGTAGGCAGTGGCTTACAGAGCTAGGCATTAAAATTCCCGTGTTTCATAACGAGCCTGTTAATAGTGACTTGTTTACTTTACTCGACAGGTATAAAGAACTATTCAACGGGGAACTCGGGCGGTTTATTGGTGGCAAGGCGACACTCCGGGTGCGCGAGGGGGCTACGCCGGTGTTCTGTCGGGCGCGCCCGCTGCCGTACGCGTTGAGAGACCGGGTGGAGGCGGAGCTGGATCAGATGCTGCGCAGCGGGGTCATTGAACCTGTGAAGACGTCGGAGTGGGCCACGCCGCTTGTGCCGGTACGTAAAGCTGATGGCTCATTAAGAATTTGTGCAGATTATAACGTGACCTTGAACCCCGCCCTACTGATCGATAGATACCCGCTTCCCAAGATAGTTGATCTATTAGTGAGGTTAAATGGCGCGCGCGTATTTTCTAAAATTGATTTGACGCAAGCTTATAATCAAGTGGAGTTGGATTAAAAACAGTTTACAGTTATCAATACACATAAAGGGTTATATAGATATAATCGCCTTGTTTACGGTTTAAGCTCCTCTCCTGGTGTGTTTCAGAGAATAATGTCCAATTTACTGAAAGATCTCCCTCAAGTCGAAGTATTTTTAGACGATATCATCATAGGCTCCGTTGATATTTCATCGCACTTAGTAATATTGAAAAAGGTTTTAGAGCGCCTACATAGTCACGGTATGAGATTAAAACAAAGTAAATGCGCTTTCCTGTTAGAGGAGGTCCAATATTTAGGGTAAATAATCTCAAAAGATGGCATCAAAGTTGATCCCTCAAAGATAGAAGGAATTCTTAAGATACCTCGCCCGCTTAATATAACCGAGTTGAGGTCGTTTCTAGGGGTAGTTAACTTTTACGCGCGATTTGTACCTAACTTGAGTGCTATTTTGTCGCCTTTGTACGATTTACTCAGGAAAGGAACCGCATGGGAATGGACTTATAACTGCGAAAAAGCATTTAAGAGTATTAAGAAACTTTTAGTCAGTGCTGACGTATTGAGTCATTACGATCCGAGTAAACCTCTTTTCTTAACCACGGACGCGAGCAGCCGCGGGGTCAGCGGGGTCTTGACTCAGCCGGGAGACGGCGCGCGCGGGGCCGCCGCGGCCGCGCACACCGCCGGCGCGGGCGCGGGCCGCGCGCGAGAGCGCCCGGTCGCTTACGTTTCACGATCGTTGAATGACGCAGAACGTCATTACTCTCAAGTTGATAAAGAAGCCCTAGCTATTGTTTTTAGTTTGCAAAAGTTACATCAATTTCTATACGGTAGGCAGTTTACGTTACGAACCGACAATAAACCACTCGTCAGTATATTTGGTCCTAAACAAGGTATCCCTGCAATGGTAGCTAGTCGGCTGCAACGGTGGGCGATCAAGCTATCCGCATATACATCTACTACGCTTATCGCGACTACCGGTGCCCGTAAAAAACGCTGACTCGCTAGATGGCCCGCCGCCCGAGCAAACGTATCTACATTTCGCGCAAAATGAATTATTATTAGATTATCACGATGTTAAGAGGGAGACCCTGCGTGACCCGATGCTTAGCAGAGTGTTAGGATACTTACGATCGAGTTGGCCGAATGACATAGAAATCAAAACTTGCAACCATACTTTAACAGAAAGTTTGAATTATACGAAGAATTAGGCTGCGTAATGTGGGGTCATCGCGTAGTAATACCGGAGGGCTGTCGAGAGAGGGTATTGACTGAGTTACATGAGAGCCACATGGGCATAGTAAAGACAAAGGCGGTCGCGCGCAGTTATGTGTGGTGGCCCGGGATTGACGAGGCGGTGGAGCGCGTGTGCCGCGAGTGCGGCGTGTTCGCCGCCGAGGCGGAGGCGCCCGCGTGCCACGCGCCGTGCCCGTGGGAGTGGCCGCAGCGCAGGTGGGCACGTGTCCATCTCCATTTTTTAGGACCGCTTTACGGAAAAACATATCTGGTTATGATCGATGCTCGCACAAAGTGGTTAGAGGTATTTCCGGTAAGCAGTACGTCGGCCGAGAGTACTATCGAAAAACTATGCGAAACTAACGCCCGTTGGGGTTTTCCGAGGCAAATAGTGTCCGATAATGGACCACCGTTTACGAGTAGGGAATTTTCAACGTTCTTAACTAGAAACCGAATTGAACACATCCGGTCGGCCCCATACCACCCTGCGTCTAACGGCGCCGCAGAAAACGCAGTAAAAACAGTTAAACGAGTAATAAAAAAAGCGATGCGACAAAAACATAACGTAAATTTGACTCTTCATATTTTTTTATTACATTACCGTAACACGCCTCATTGCACAACAGGGGAAAGCCCCGCATCGCTCATGCTAGGTCGACAAGTACGTACTCAATTGGACGCACTGAGACCAGATTGTGAAGAAAAAGTGCGTAGTGCTCAAAGGTTACAGGCAGGTAAGGGGTCTATTGCTAACCGTACCTTGCGACCAGGTGACAAAGTATGGATACGACAATATCAGGGAGAGGCAAAATGGCTCCCAGGTCAGATTGTGCAGAGATCGGGCCACACGGATTATACTGTAGTATGCGATAATGTAAATAGGGAATCACATAGGCACATCGATCAGCTACGGCGGCGATCAATCTGTCCAAATGAACCATCAGCTTTACAGGTACCACACGCCAGACCAGAGAGGCAGACTTACGAAGTAAGGCAACCGCGCGTTGCTGAGGAGTGTACCGCAGTGGTTTCGCCGCAGCGCGGGGCACCGAACATTCTGGTGGCGGCACCGCGTGGCGCGCCGAGTCAGCCGCCGCAGCTCCCGCCCTCGCCAGTATCGGTAACATGCCACACTCCGAACGCTGCGAGCGCGCGAGACAGAACACCGAACGACTCACCAGGGTTCGACTCTGGAGACGACCTATTTTTATCACCAACCTCGCCACCTGAACCGCCCCAGCCACCTCGATATGTTAGGGAGTGCAGGCGTAAAAACCCACCTAAATATATGTCTTAACTAAGGTTGTCTATTGTTTGACCGAAATTTATATGCAATAATATTGATTTGCTCGAATTTCACTTACCCGAATTTCATTTGCCCGAATGTTTCGTTTCCTAGAAAATTCATTTGACATACTCTTGTATTCCCGAATATTATATGCCATAATGATACGAATGCCATAAGTATTGTTTTCCATAGTATTAAGTGCCATAATATTATTTGATAGAATATTTAAACGCCATACTAAATATTGTTTCTGTGCGAATCCAACCTGGCTTAGCATCTTATTTTCTGTAGGCATATTGTGGCCATGTATGTACATAGACACTACATGGTCACAATAAAAACCTAACCTAAAGTTTTCGGTTCTGGTCGAACGTCGTACGTCCTTTTATCGTAGTTCTTCTAAAACTGTAAATTAGGTTAGGATTTGTATTTTGAAGCAAACATTCTGACGCTCCGCTCGCTTCGCTCGCTCCGCTATACGGGTCACAAAACAAACCTAACCTATAGTTTTCGGTTTTAGATCCATGTACTATTTGGTAGCTGTTCTTCTTAAACTAGGTTAGATTGTAAATTAGGAAACTGTAACTTAGATTAGGATTTGTATTTTGAAGCAAACATTCTGACGCTCCGCTCGCTTCGCTCGCTCCGCTATACGGGTCACAAAACAAACCTAACCTAACCTATAGTTTTCGGTTTTAGATCCATGTACTATTTGGTAGCAGTTCTTTTAAAACTAGGTTAGATTGTAAATTAGGAAACTGTAAATTAAATTAGGATTTGTATTTTGAAGCAAACATTCTGACGCTTCGCTATACGGGTCACATAACAAACCTAACCTAACCTATAGTTTTCGGTTTTAGATTCATGTACTATTTGGTAGCAGTTCTTCTAAAATTGGATTACATTGGGTTTGTATTTTGACGCTCCGCTATATAGGGGGTCATAAAACAAACCTAACCTACAGATGTCGGTTTTCGGCCTATGTTCCATTTGGATAGCATATGAAATTATAGCATGTGACAATTATGGATTACAATCTTTATGGAAAATGTGATTATTGGAATTAATATTGTGGGAAACAAAGATTCGGTCATAGGATTAATATGGCAAACAATGATTATGGGAAACATAATTATAAGAAACAAGATTCGGGCAATTGAATATTATGGCAGACGAAATTCGGGCATATGAAATTCGGGCAAGTGAAGGTATACCCTTAACTAAACGCCCTCATTCTTAAATAAAATAAATATAGTTCCGATGCTGTAAACAAATAAAAGTAGTCTTAAATTCTATAAGTACCTATACTTACTTAACATTGTGTAATTATTAATTCAAACCGTACATAGTATTTACATACAAATACGTATATGTGAATTTGGCCAAGTCATGATTAGAAATAGTAAAAAAAAAAAAAAAACCAGTCAAGTACCTACCTTAGTACCAATACCTAACAAATTTGTCATGTCTCATGTGTGTCATTCATCTATCATAGTTAAATTATTGTGTATATTATAAGCATTGTTTTTTTTCTTTTAAAGGCGTAGGGAGTCCGTAATACTATTACAAGTACCTACAACTAAAATAAAAATTGTTTTTACCATTCTGTGAGAAAAACCCTTTCGTAGCCTATACCTACTATAAGTTTTCTAGATTCATGTATGTTTTATAACACGTAGTTTGGACAGGGAGAGATTGCACGTAGTATTCGGTATTCCGGACTAGGTATGTATAAATATGTAAAACTAAGTAACTTCTCTTATTTTGATTTTGTTAATGAAGAGGTTTACATAGATAGGCAATACAGTATGGAAGTACTCTAAATATTAATTAGTAAGTAGCCCAGTAAAGTAGTTCAGTGTTGATATATTTTTCGTGATGATCATTGTAACTTCATTTCCTGGACCAACTTAGTGGAGCGTACCTTTTATTATTATAGATTACTGGATAAGCATGTAAACCAATCTCTGTACAAAAAGCGAATTCGTGAAAGGAAACGCGAGTGCTGGAGAACCTTCTGCACTAACATAGAATCAAACGCTCAGGCAGCCAGGGTTAAAAACATCTTATCCAGCGAACCAAACCGTCACCTAGGCTCTCTGAAAAAACCAGACAACACGTATACTAACACTGATAGTGAAATGTCCGAGTTGTTACTTGATACACACTTCCCAGGCTGCTCCATTACGGAGAACTGTGCATGGGACCAGGCAGGTCAACAGGAATTTGAACAACCACCTGTGGAAGCCGCACACACTGCCCAAAGAATTGTAACACTGGAAAGGGTGTTATGGGCAATAAACAGCTTCTCTGCGTTCAAAGCGGCAGGATTAGATGGTATATTTCCGGGACTTATGCAGTGGTGCAAAAACACCATCGCGCCACACTTAGTCCAAATATACCAGGCCTGCCTAAGACACCGATATATTCCTGTTAATTCTCGAAAGAGGGAGCCGGATGGAGACAAAACAAAACAACGTCCGTACGTAACACCCGTATATTCCGACTGACAGCGTGCGGTCACAGCCGCGTCACATGATTCCTAATTCTACCCACATAACATCCCTCCACCTTTATTTTCTAACACAATTCTTAAATTTAAAAGAAAGCTTTGTAGTTCACTTTTTTCCGGGACCGCTTTCCGGTCGCTTCGGACGATTCCGGTTCGGACGAAGCTTGCACTCCGCGATCGCAAGCCGCGGCACTATCTGTCGGCGCGGTGGTGCCGTCCACATCCGGAGCGGAGTCCTCCTCACACTCTAGCCAACGGTCCCCCTCCGCCGCAGCTGGGCTCTCGCCCGTTTCAGTCAGTTGGTTGTTAAGGGGGTCGCAGACGACGGAACGTTCTCCGATCCCGGCACCAGGTAACAACAACGGTTGCGGCGGCACCATTGATGTAGGCGCCGCAATGTCCTGCTGGTCGCCCAAGGGAACAGGCAAGGTCGTGTCGAGGGATGATACTGGCTGACCCAGCAAAATGGGCGGCATCTCCGCCGGACCGGACGATGACGCTGACGAGCCACCCGTCACCGGAATAGCCGTCGAACTGTAGTCCAACACTTGTCCTTCCTCCCCCTTATCTTTTAAAATTTGATTTGCGTGTTTTTTTACGCCACGATTTAAATTATATAAGTGAACCATATACACCGAGGAACCGAGTTTTTTCGTTATTTGTCCTTTGACCCATTGTTTATTTTGCCCTAAAAACACTTGCACTAACACTTGTTCACCTATTTGAAAGTTAACTATACGAGAACCACGATACTGCCTACTCTGTTGAAATTGTTTTTCTTTGACATGTACGTCGAGTGGCACGCTGGATGCCGTTAAGTTTTGAGGAACTATGAAATCCAATCTACTTCTTAATTTCCGGCCAAATAAAATTTCTGAAGGGGATCTGTCCGTAGTGCTGTGCTTCGAATTTCTGTAATGGAATAGAAATTCTTGTAACTTAATACCCAATTTTTTGCCACCATTTCCCGAAAGTGTGATCGCCTTAATAGCCCGTTTTATTATTTTTACGTAACTTTCGGCTTGGCCATTACTGGCCGGATTGTAAGTAGGTGAGGTAATATGTTCTATTCCATTACGTAAACAGAACTCCTTGAACTCATTCGACACGAAATAAGTCCCGTTATCCGAACAAATAGTATGAAATAATCCAAACATCGCCATTACTTCACATAACCGTTCTATAATCACGCGAGTACTGTAACCGTTGGACACATCGAAACACTCGACCCATTTCGAATAAGCGTCAACTACCACTAAAAAGGTCTTATTATCGATAGGCCCTAGTAAATCTATGTGTACCCGATACCAACTACTTGGTGGAAACGGCCAAGGCGTGAGTGGCGTGCGAGCTGGGGCTGGCCGCAGCGCCGCGCAAACACTGCACTTCGCGACGTACTCTTCAATATCTGTTGATAACCGAGGCCACCAAAACCTGTCCCGGGCTTGCGTTTTCATTTTGTGTACCCCTAAATGACCGTTATGCAACTCCTCCATTATGTTAACACGCATTGCACGCGGTATAACTAACTTACTTCCCCTCATTAGAAGATCGTTTTCAATTGCTAATTCCTTGCGAATATCATGATATGGTTTTAACAACAAATCATTTATTTTGTTTGGCCAACCCTCTCGCACGAAGGACCTCACCCGCGACAGAATATTATCCGATTGAATGCCTATATTGATCTCATTTTGTGATAAAAAACGATCGCCATCACAAACAAAGTTTACAAAATAATCTTCTGACGCTTCGTCCATGTGCGAAACCGGTTCCTCACACGGCGCGCGGATCAAATAATCAGCCGTGTTACGCGAACTTGGAACATGCTCAATGACATAGTTATATGCCGATAGGAATAATGCGCATCGCTGCAACCTGTTCGCCGAAATTTCCGGTACACCTTTACTTGGATTAAATATCGATAAAAGTGGCTTATTATCCGTCCTTAAAGTAAATGGTATGCTTCTCCCATATAAATATTGATGATACTTACGGACACCGAATACAATAGCGGCTGCTTCCTTTTGTACTTGGCTGTACCGTTTCTCGGTGGACGACAATGATCGCGACGGGTACGATATCGGTTTTTCTATGCCCGCACTGTCCATTTGCGACAAAATCGCAGCCAGACCCCACGGAGAGGCGTCTACGGTTAAAAACAATTTTGCCTCCGGATCAAAATGAGCTAAATTTTTATCCGATCCCAATTCATGTTTTATAGTCATAATCGCCTTATCATGTTCCGGTTTCCAAACCCATGGCACATTTTTCTGCAATAAATCATGAAGAGGGCTCAGTATTGCCGACGTATTATTTACAAAACTCCGATAATAGTTAACAAGTCCCAGAAATGATTTTAATTCGGACACATTCCGTGGGACCTTCGCATCCAATATGGCTTTTACTTTTCCGGAGATTTGTGAATGCCATGTTTATCGATAATAAATCCCAGATACGATACCGAGTTTTGAAAAAAGTAACACTTATCTTTTTGCAGTACTAATCCGGCGTCTTCTAACCTACGGAACACCTCGTGAAGTTTTGCTATATGATCGTTTTTATTTTTTCCCGTAATCAAGATGTCATCCAAATAAACTAGAACCCCGTCTAAACCTGTTAATAAGGTCTCCATGGTTCTCTGGAATATAGAGGGCGAACTACTTAACCCAAAAACTAGTCTTGTCTGTTTGAATAACCCTTTATGCGTATTTATAGTGGTCAACAATTGTGAATCCTCTGACAATCTTAGTTGATTGTACGCGCATGACAGGTCAAGTTTTGAAAACTGTTGGCCCCCACACAACTTCGCGAATAACTCATCTACTCGAGGTAGGGGATATTTCTCAACCAGTAAGTGTTTGTTTAGTGAAACTGAATAATCGGCGCATAACCTCAAAGATTTATTCCTTTTCAAAACCGGCACAATTGGACTAGCATACTCTGAGTATTGAACGGGCACTAAAATACCTAAATCAGTCAGCCTATTTATTTCCTGTTCCACCTGCTCCCTTAAGGCGAAAGGCAATACCCGTGCTCTGCAAAAATCGGTTTTACATCCGGTTTTGTTTTTAATTCTACTACGGCATTTTTATAACAACCTAGTTTATTTGAAAAAAGTTCCGGATATTGCGAGGTTAAGTCCTGTATCTCTGGCTTGCAAAAATTTACTTTTCGTAGTTCTAATTGAAATTTAGATATAAAATCTCTGCCTAAAAGCAATGGACCATTGCCCCTCACTACGAATACCGTGATATTTTCTGTTATTGATTTATATCTAAAGGGTAACTCTAAAGTGCCGAGTGTATCGATGCGGCCCCCGTTATAACTTTGCAGCAGTACCTTACTCCCTTGCAGTCTGTGATTCGCAAATAACGACTTGTAACTATGTTCCGGTATTATAGTTACCGCGGAACCCGTGTCAATTTCGAAATTAAGAATATTTTCGCCTACTACGACAGATTCCTTCATGGGTTCTCCCCCGACCGTACGTATATTGCAAACAATACGCTTACCGTTCACCTCGACGTCATCGTCAGCGTCACACTCGACGTAGTACTGTCGGGACACCCCTTTCGTACACATCCGTTTTAGATGTCCTCTAACACCGCACCGCTTACACACGTGATGCTTAAATCTGCACGACTCCGCGCCGTGGCCGGCGTAACCGCACACCTCGCAGGCGGCGCCGCGCGCTCCGTCGTCGGCGGCGGCCTGGGTGCGCGCGGCCGCCCGTCGCCGCCGCTGCCGCGCCCCGCTCCCGTCGACATCTTCAAAACTTGCAGAGGAACGTGCGCCTCCGACATACCCGACAGCACTTGCTGGCCTCGCTGAGACCCCAGTCGCGCACTGCGCATTCCCTCTGCGACCTCTAACGCTTTTTTTAACGTCATATTTGTAGTAAAAAGCTTATCTCGTTCTGGTCCGTGCGCCATCCCGAGCACGAAACGGTCGCGAAGCAGATCGCCGAAACTCTCCGCGGTGAACTCGCAATGCGCGGCACGCGAGCCGCCCACTCCGCCATGGTCTCGTTCGCATATTGAACCGCCGTATGGAATGTATAACGCTCCGCGAACCCACATTTTTTGCTTTGAAAATGTTCATCGAGCAACTTCACCACATCCGCCGGCAGCGCAAGGTCACGCACTAGTTTATAAGTTGTCGGTTAAGCTACTTAACAAAATGGCGCGGCGTTTTGCCCCGGACTTGTCTCCAGCCTCCTCGAGTTCGTTCGCTAAGAACCATTGTTCTAGCCTATCTTTATAAATGGCCCACTCTTGCACTTCATGATTGAAAGTTGATAAAGATCCAACCGTCACTTTAGCCATTGTCACACGCGTAACCGAAAATTAATTTAGTCGTCGCCACTGTTTATTCTCGAAAGAGGGAGCCGGATGGAGACAAAACAAAACAACGTCCGTACGTAACACCCGTATATTCCGACTGACAGCGTGCGGTCACAGCCGCGTCACATGATTCCTAATTCTACCCACATAACAATTCCCAAGAAATGGAGAGAAGTTAAGGTGGTATTTATACCCAAACCAGGTAAGAGTGACTATACGCAGCCAAAGTCATACAGGCCGATAAGCCTCACATCGTTCCTATTAAAAACTCTGGAACGCCTCTGTGATCGCGACCTCAGAGATGGGACCTTAGCGCTATATCCTCGTCACCCCCAACAACACGCCTACAGTTCAGGCAAATCAACCGAATCAGCACTACACAGCGTCGTTTCACCCATAGAACACGCATTATCAACACAATCCTCAGCGCTTGTGGCCTTCATCGACATCGAAGGAGCCTTTGACAAGACGCAATTCAACAGCATTAGCCAAGCCCTGCTCAGACATGGAGCCGATCCGACCGTAGCAGGTTGGATTGATAACATGCTGAGACAAAGGGCTGTACAGGTAACAGTGAACGGCACAACTCGAGCTATCGTGTCAAGAGGCTGCCCACAGGGTGGGGTTATATCACCACTCCTGTGGAACCTCGTAGTGGACGGATTAATCCGGAAGCTCAACGAGGCGGGCTTCTATACTGTAGGCTATGCAGACAATGTAGCAATCCTCGTAAGAGGAAGTTTGAGGCAACCCTCTGTGACCTTATGCAAGAGGCACTCAAAATCGTCGAACTATGGTGTTCTGACCAAGACTTGTCAGTCAACCCAGCCAAAACAGAACTAGTCTTGTTCACTAAGAAGCGAAACATAAAAATCAGCCGCTTGCCAAAACTCCAAAACACAACTCTGACTTTCAGCAAAGAGGTAAAGTATCTGGGCGTCATCCTTGATGACAAATTACTATGGAACAAACACTTAGAAAACAAATTGAACAAAGCCTGCGTCGTATTCTGGCAGTGTAAAAGACTAATTGGTAGAACCTGGGGCTTACACCCCAGGATCACAATGTGGCTTTACACTGCGGTGATAAGACCTATTATCACCTACGGCGCTGTGGTTTGGTGGCCCAGAACCAAACTGACAACAGCCAAACATAAACTGCAGCAATTTCAAAGACTTGCTTGTGTAGCAACGACGGACTGCATGAGAACAACACCCACAGCGGCAATGGAGATACTGCTAGGACTGCCGCCCCTTGAACTGTTCATTCAGCAAGAGGCGGCGTCAGCAGCCATCAGACTGAAGACACTTAACCTCTGGGGTGTAACACACGGGGGTCATGCCGAAATACTTGAGGAGGCTATCAGACACGAGCCAATGATAGCTGCTCCCAACGACAAGATACCCAAACAGCATTACTTCAATAAGAGCTACGAAATCGAGCTAATTGAAGAACCTTACGATCGATCCGATATAAATGAAATACGCATATACACGGATGGGTCAAAGACACAAATAGGTACAGGAGCTGGAATATACTCACCTGAAATAAACGTAAACATATCAATAGCCTTAGGAAAATATAGCTCCATCTTCCAATGTGAATGTCTTGCCATCACACAGGCTGCCAAGGCAGTTGCTACGCGAGGTATCAAAGACCAAAAGATACGTATTGTTTTCGACAGCGCTGCAGTTTTACGAGCTCTGGAGAATAAAACAATCAAATCCGGGCTCATACTAGAGTGTCACTCAGCATTGCAAACGATCGGCATGAATAATCGGATCACGTTGCAATGGATTAAAGGGCACAGTGGCTCTCTAGGTAACGATGCAGCCGACCAGCTGGCTAGGAGAGGATCCGATGACTTGGCAATTGGCCCAGATCCTATGCTCCCCTTGGCGTTGAATCAGCTGCGTACATGGCTTCGTCACAGAACACGATCACAACACGCCGATCAATGGGCAGAAACAAGTACATGCAGGCAGTCCCGGGAAACAGTCCCATACCCAGACACACGCCTGACAAAGCGCCTGTTATCGCTAAGCAGGCCCGCCCTGCGAGTAGTAGTAGGCACTATCACTGAAAACTGCACACTTAACAAGCATTTATATGTTCTAGGAATGACCGATAGCCCCCTGTGTAGGGGATGCCTGTCGGCCGAAGAAACAGCTACCCACGTGATCCTGGAATGCGCTGCCGTAGCTAAGCAACGGGCTGAAATCCTCAAAGCACCGAGGTCACTTCGTGAAGCCTGTGGAGACACCAGGAGAATCCTGCGCTTCTGGACGGAGTTAGGCTGGCTAGACTATTAGCCGGCAAATCTGTACGCACAATGGCCCGAACATACACGGGCTAAGTGCGGAAAGCGGAGCCCATAACCATAACCATAACCATAAGCATGTAATGCTAGTTTAAGAAGGGAGTGATGTAATGTTTAGTACCTACTAAGTGCGACGCATTCGTGTGCGCCATCTAGCTGTCAACTCAGTCTCCAAATAAATGGCCTAGTGACCGGACGACCGGATGTATGAGCGTTTCATTCCTATATTACAGTTTTTTTTTTTTTAATGGAATGGAAAAAATTATGTTGAAATAGGGTCGTTTCAATTAAGTCTAGTCTAGTAAACTAAGGCTTCTAAACTACAAGTGATATTTACACGGCTCTTTCGGAAGAACATTGACAATTCATTGATCTTTAATCGTATTATTTAAAAGTTAATAAAATGGAAATTCGGTCAAATAAAGCATCAAAAAAACTGAATTCGCGAGCGCGGCCGTGCGCGGGCTGCGAGCTCAGTGTAAATCTAACCGTCGAAGGCGAAGGCTGTGCCACTTGCTCTCGCGATCCATCAAGTTACGGAAAATTGTTATAGTACCGGATCCCGCGGAGGTTCGATCTGTCTTCGTACGTTTAAAGTGTATCTTAAGAGAGTGTAGTTCGTTTTTTCACACGACTACGCTATGCGACATAACAAAAAGCACTTCGAATATATTACGAGAATAGTTGAGGTTATATTCTTGTTTACTCAAAGGACAAGTAAGAATGAATAGACTTCACTTCATTGACCGAGCGAGCGAAGTGACTCTGTTTCAGCTTCGCCATAAATTTCTTTCGTATGTCCGGATGTTCAGATTTCCTCCTGTTCTCGCCTACAGGCCACATTTCTCAAACGATACTCATGAGATTTCGTGAGTAGGTTTGATAAATATATAGATTTTATTTGTAGATTTAGTTTTGCAAAATAGCTGAGATTTATTTATTTTATAAAACGATTTACATGACATTACAGTCACAACCAATGCGTCATGTAACTTAGATTAACGATTAAAGGAACACGCAAATTACGAGTATATTGGAACAGTTGAGCACCTAGCATCCATCGCCTCACAGAATCTCAAGCATTCACAGCGCACAGCCACCCATCGCCACGCAAACAATTCGCACTCAGGTGTCGATGCTAGGAGCGCATTGAGAAGTGAGAGGGAGGGTTCCATATTGGGTTGCATAAATTTTAAAGCCATAGTGTCGGTGCGCATAACCAATTTTGTCATAATAGTCCTTGCGCATAAGGTGTATAGTCATTAATTGATCCGCATAAATTTTATGATTATAATGTTTTGTGCATAAGTAAGGAATGTCATATAATTTTGGAGCATATCAACCTGAATCATAATCATTAATCGTCATAATGTTCTTAATGCATATCGTGCATTGGCGCGTAATACTGAAAAGAACATTAAATATCAAGCTCCTAATTTTTTATTTCAACATTAGTCTGGTTTTCTGGCAGCAGTTCATTTCTGAGGGGGTCGCAGTTCTTTCAAACCTAACCTAACCTACTTTTCTGGCCGATGTTCGTATTTGTAGGTTCACAATTCTAACCTAACCTAACCTACAACAAAGAGGTCAGTGTGGAGAAGGATTTCTTAATGCGGGGGGCTCTGCCCCGCTAGCCCCCCTTGTGGGGGGCTTCGTCCCACCGTCCCCCCTTTTTGTTTTTGTGCTCATGTAACTTTTGTATCATTACTTCAAATGTTATAAAGTATTATGATTGATACAAGTAATATAACTTATACTATATAATTTCTACTGCCATTAATTATGAAAACCATAATTTATGCGTTGCTCTTCTTCGTACTATCAATTATTATGACATTCAATAATATTACTTCAAATTTTGTGCCATACGAAATTATGCTTATGAAAAATCTGCCAAACAACAATAACGACATATAAAATGTTATGCAAATAATAATTTATGACAAATAACATGTATGAGGAAAGCCATTATGCGAAATGAGTTATGACAATCCAATTTATGACAAGAATTTTTATTCCACTAGAGGTGATCCCCCCTGGCACAGTGAGAACTCTAACGAAGATGACCATTGATTACAATCTTAGCAAAAGCACGTCGTCACTGCGAGCTACCTATAGACGGCGAATAATTTTAAAAAGTAAACGTTCTTGGATTATGTACAATGTGCGCCAATCTACATCGAACGGTCTCAGGACTAACGATCTGGCCACGGCTTCGGGGTAAGCGACGAGTGATGACGAGGGTAGTGGCGTGCTTCGCTACCGCTATGATTTTGTTTTTACCGCTCGTCGCTCACCGCTGCTGCTGCCGCTGGTTGAGCTTAGACGTGGCCGGCTGTAAGGCCAAGGTAGGTATTTGTGGCAATACGCCTAACGGAGTGCAGTTACACTGATGATGTCCCGTCCACGTTGTCCTAGATTAGTTAGAATACTCACAGAGGTAACTACTGTAACAAGCAACGGAACGTAACATCAGCTGTTAGGAATATATCTCAAAATGCAAAGAAAGATTCCCTCTAAATGACGCGTATGCCATCTGCTGACATACCTAACCCCTCGGTTCTTTTACCCTGGTACTTACTGAAGCGACCAGCGGCCTGTCGAGCGTGCACATCCCCAGCGGAGAGTAAGTGACGGAGCGTAACATCAGCTGACGAGAGAACAGCTCCAGCCGCGAAGGTAGCGCCCCACCAGACGGCGCGTACGTCATCAGCTTACATACCAGCTCCTCGGTTCTTTTACCCTGGTACTTACTGAAGCGACCAGCGGCCTGTCGAGCGTGCACATCCCCAGCGGAGAGTAAGTGACGGAGCGTAACATCAGCTGACGAGAAAAACAGCTCCAGCCACAAAGGTAGCGCCCCATCAGACGGCGCGTACGTCATCAGCTTACATACCAGCTCCTCGGTTCTTTTACCCTGGTACTTACTGAAGCGACCAGCGGCCTGTCGAGCGTGCACATTCCCAGCGGAGAGTAAGTGACGGAGCGTTACATCAGCTGACGAGAGAACAGCTCCAGCCGCGAAGGTAGCGCCCCACCAAACGGCGCGTACGTCATCAGCTTACATACCAGCTCCTCGGTTCTTTTACCCTGGTACTTACTGAAGCGACCAGCGGCCTGTCGAGCGTGCACATCCCCAGCGGAGAGTAAGTGACGGAGCGTTACATCAGCTAACGAGAGAACAGCTCCAGTCGCGAAGGTAGGGCCCCACCAGACGGCGCGTACGTCATCAGCTTACATACCAGCTCCTCGGTTCTTTCACCCTGGTACTTACTGAAGCGACCAGCGGCCTGTCGAGCGTGCACATCCCCAGCGGAGAGTAAGTGACGGAGCGTAACATCAGCTGACGAGAGAACAGCTCCAATCGCGAAGGTAGCGCCCCACCAGATGGCGCGTACGTCATCAGCTTACATACCAGCTCCTCGGTTCTTTTACCCTGGTACTTGCTGAAACGACCAGCGGCCTGTCGAGCGTGCACATCCCCAGCGGAGAGTAAGTGACGGAGCGTAACATCAGCTGACGAGAGAACAGCTCCAGTCGCGAAGGTAGCGCCCCACCAGATGGCGCGTACGTCATCAGCTTACATACCAGCTCCTCGGTTGTTTTACCCTGGTACTTACTGAAGCGACCAGCGGCCTGTCGAGCGTGCACATCCTCAGCGGAGAGTAAGCGACGGAGCGTAACATCAGCTGACGAGAGAACAGCTCCAGCCGCGAAGGTAGCGCCCCACCAGACGGCGCGTACGTCATCAGCTTACATACCAGCTCCTCGGTTGTTTTACCCTGGTACTTACTGAAGCGACCAGCGGCCTGTCGAGCGTGCACATCCCCAGCGGAGAGTAAGTGACGGAGCGTAACATCAGCTGACGAGAGAACAGCTCCAGCCGCGAAGGTAGCGCCCCACCAGACGGCGCGTACGTCATCAGCTTACATACCAGCTCCTCGGTTCTTTTGCCCTGGAAGAAGAAACATTTGGTTTTTATTAAACATATATTAACAAGAAGATGCAAGCAGGACTTGAGCTAAAAGGGGCATTGAGATAGCTGAGAATGTTTTACGTCCAAAATCATTGTAGTTCGATCGATCTCGAAAGAAAGGTTTGAAAATAAAAAACTGTGCTACAACTGCTTTATAGTAATCAGTCACACTATTTTGATATTTTTTTTGGTTTGGTTCCAATTTATTTATTGTTTTATTTATTTAAACTTTATTGGACAAAATACATAAGTTAAAGTACAAATGGCGGACTTAATGCCTTTAGGCATTCTCTACCAGTCAACCACTGGGTTAGGCAGGAATATATTGTCGGTGCAGGATCAAAGGTTACAGACAAACAGTAATGCAACACAAATCAATCACCTAAAGATATATATAAGAATGTATATATAATTAAATAATTACCATAAACTTAAACGAATACTTTATATGATATACTTACATACATATATTATGTACCAAAGTAAAGTATTTCGAAGAGAGTTAGGAAGAGAGACTGTCCAAGAGATGCTTGCGCAACATGCGCTTGAAGGAGACCTTGCTCTGAGCTTGCCTGATGTTGAGTGGGAGAGCGTTCCAGAGGTGTATTGCCTGAACCGTGAAAGAATTGGACATGAAACCGGAGCGGTGAAGGGGGACTACTAGCTTAAGTCTACGAGAAGTACGGAGAGTGCATCCAGGGCGAGCAGTTACAAATTGAAACTTGGATTTGAGATAAAAGGGAGTGGTTGGATCAAATAAGATCGAAAAGAGAGTGCAGTGAATTCTTTGAGATCTACGTTCACGTACAGGAAGCCAGTTTAATTGACGGCGAAACTCCGAGATGTGGTCATACTTACGAAGGCCAAAAGCAAACCTGATACAATTGTTTAGCATGCGTTCCAGCTTATTCAGGGAGGCCTGGGTGAGATTAGAGCAACACACATCAGCATAGTCGATGACGGGGAGGACAAGAGCTTGGACGAGAAGAGTCTTAGTGCTCACCGGGAGAAAATTCTTGAACCTGTAAAGCGATCTTAACGTGTATGTCACCCTGCGACAAACGTCAGACACCTGAGGGTCCCACATGAGGTTACTTGCATCTATATAAGTCACTAGTCAGGTCACAAGTCGAATATGCCGTGTCCATATGGAATCCCTTGTATGAAAAGTATAACAACTTGATTGAACATGTCCAGAAAAAAATCTTACGTACCATGCAGTTCAGATGTTACCGTGTCACGTTGATGACCGGGAGGTAGGTAAAGAAGGAAAGCAGGAACGGAAGAAGAGACAGGAGACAGGGCAGAAGGAGGTATTTATTATATTAATTAATAAAGGCACCTGCGAACAAGCAGATACAGACTTAAGTTCTAGATTTAAATTAAGAGATTAACATTAAAACGGTTATGAGATACATCAGAAACTTACGTTTACGTGCCTTGTCTTTAATTTAATTGACAGAATCCAGCAATAGAACTTAGAATCCAACAATTAGAACTTAGATCCAGCAATTAGCACTTAGATATCACAGCACAATAGCACAGCCAAACTTGGAAACATAGAAAGACTGATGCTTAAGTATTGAGGATGAGCAGGATTAAAAAATAGTCTTGTGGGTATCTGTTCAGCTTGAAAGCTCTCAATAGAATGAATGTTTTTCACATGAAACGGACAAGTGTGGAATTTAGAATGAATTTTGAATTTATATGTAATTTTTTAAGAAAGAGTGTGTAACCAGAAAGTCCAAAAAGTTATCAAGAACGAGTTGTAACGCAACACGTTACAATACCCGGCCTGCCCTGGAAGAGAAAAGCCTGAGGGGACCTATGTCCCAGAGGGATTTTTTCTAAAAGAAAAAGAAGAGAGAACTAACTAATGATGGTGAAGTATGGCGTGATGTAGTAATTTAGAAAATGGGGATGATATGTACAATGTTTATATTACACGAGAAATGGTTCTCATACATGCTCCTGTCATTCATCCCATACATGCATCAATCTTCCAAAATTTTGGTACACTAAGTAGTTCACCTAAATTACACTTAGTGAGTTATCCGATAGTACATGGGTAACTCGTAAAAACCATTCTCAATTGGTAGTAAGGCTTATGTTCAGTTACCATCCGCTGATAATGATGATTACCTAAATAAATATGTACAAATATTAGCCTCTTATTTACAAGTAAAGTAGTGTTCCATTGTACGGAACGATTGCATACTGTATTGTATGTATACGTAAGTAACCTATAGAGTTGTAATTAACAACCAGAAAAAATGACACTATAGTGTCGGATAGAGTATAACTCGCAGGAGTTAAGGAAAATAACTTCCCTGCAAAAGAGAGTATAAGTAACGCAAAAACCGGTCACTTGCCTATAGCTAAGTATCGGTAATAGTATGTCATCATCATCATCATTTCAGCCACAGGACGTCCACTGCTGAACATAGGCCTCCCCGAGTGACTTCCAGATCGGCCGGTTGGAAGCGACCTGCATCCAGCGGCTTCCTGCAACCTTTACCAGGTCGTCTGTCCACCTTGTGGGTGGACGTCCTACGCTGCGCTTGCCGGTGCGTGGCCTCCATTCGAGAACCTTACTGCCCCATCGGCCGTCAGTTCTACGTGCTATGTGCCCCGCCCACTGCCACTTCAGCTTGCAAATTCGTCGGGCTATATCAGCGACTTTTGTTCGTTCACGGATCTCCTCATTTCTGATTTGATCTCGCAAAGAAACACCGAGCATAGCCCGCTCCATAGCGCGCTGTGCAACTTTGATCTTCCTTATAAGGCCCACAGTAAGAGGCCACGTTTCTGTTCCGTATGTCATCACTGGTAACACACATTGATTGAAGACTTTCGTCTTTAGGCATTGAGGTATGTTGGACGAGAAGATATTTTGTAGTTTCCCGAACGCTGCCCAGCCGAGTTGGATTCGTCGATTGACCTCCCTCTCAAAATTGGACCTACCCAACTGGATCACTTGTCCCAGGTAAACATATTTGTCAACAATTTCGAGGGTAGAGCTCCCAACCGTTACTGGGTAGGGTGTAACATGGGCATTCGACATTACCTTTGTTTTGTCCATGTTCATCCGAAGACCTACCTGTTGGGAAACTCTATTCAGGCCATCGAGCATTGTGCCGAGGGTAATAGTATGTAACTAAAATTATTAGAACCGAAGTAAGTAAATGATTGTAATAGGCCAAATGGTTTGATTAGATGACTATGAATTAAAATTAAAAGGTATAGGTATATTTACAGTAATTATATAAATATGTACATTATGTTCAGGAGAATTAGGAGAAAAGTAATAAGTTGAAGTTAATCGTTTCATTAAAATACCGAAATATTATGTTAGAACGACGGTGTTCTTATTTTTGAATTTTGGGAATAGGTTTTAAATCGCGAACGTGCCATCGTCCCAATGGTTTGTTAGTCATGTCGGTTAGAACATAAACAAGTGGTGATATTTTCTGGGCAACTTTGCATTTGACAAATTTAGGAGCAAGTTTGGCCGAGTGATATTTGCCTGCGTTGCTGATGGTATAGTTATGTTTCCAGACAATATCACCTACATTGAATTCTATGTGTTGATGATGTTTGTTATACGTTGATAAGTTAATTTGATGTGCTTTCCACAAACGGGCCTGAACTTCTGAGAAGACGGGGTGAAGGTGTCCCAGGTTCTCGGCAAGTTCATCTCTTGGTGCGAAGATAATGTCATCTGTGAGATCAGTGCTATTGTAAACCGACCCACATGTGACTAATTCACGACCAAAGACTAAGAAAGCTGGAGTATATTTGGTAACCTCATTCACGGCTGTATTAATAGCAAATTGAATTTTGTGGATATTTACGTCCCAAGTTCTGTGGTCGTTTTCCACAAAAGATGCGATAGCTGTAATAATTGTTTTATTAAACCTCTCCACTGTATTGACTTGTGGACAGTATCGTGGTGTATAATGAACCTTAGGTATTTTGTAGGTTTGGAATAACTCAACAACTTCTTGACTCGTGAATTGAGGACCATTGTCAAGAATGACAGTTTATGGTACTCCGTAAGAGAGAAAGACTAACTGTTCAAGTATATGTACGATTACGGAAGCGGTTGCGCGTTTAATCGGAAAAAGAAGGCAGTATTTTGAAAAACAGCATGTAACGACGAAGATATATTTATTATGTTTGTATGTTGTGGGAAAAGCTCCTATTAGATCGATAGAGATGCATTGGAATGGACGTGAGCACACTTTAGGTTTACCCATGAGTCCGATTTTTACTTGATTTTGATGTTTGTAAGTCAAACAAGTTTCGCATTTGGAAATAAAGTTTGAAATGTCTCTGTACATTCCTGGCCAGAAATATTTCATCTTTATTCTTTGGTATGTTTTAAATATACCAAAGTGTGCACAGGTCGGGGTGGAATGATTTTCGGCGATAATCGGGGCTCTATATTCGAGTGGAACTACTTCCTTCCAATTGTATTCGGATTGGAGTAATGAAGTTGTTTGCGCGTATCTATATAATTTATTATAATTAATGATGTAATTGGGGGTGGTATTAGGATTGATGCTACATTTAGAATAAATATTGTTATACCAATCGTCATTTGTTTCTGAACTACTGTAGTTAATGATACTTATAGGGACTGAGCGTGATAAAGCATCTGGAACCAGATGGTCTTTACCACGTTTATGTTTTATTTCGAAGTTAAAGGTTGAAAGGCGAATACTCCAGCGAGCTAAGCGTCCAGTAGGATTATCAAGATGCAAAAACCATTGAAGAGCGGAGTGATCCGTATAAATAGTGAACTTGAGACCATTATCAAGGTAGCAACGCCAATGTTATAAGGATAAGATGATACTTAATAACTCTCTTTCCGTAATTGAGTAATTTTTCTGGGGACCAGTGAGGGATTTACTCATGTAGGCTATGGGTTTTTCAACTCCGTTAACCTCTTGAGTGAGCATTGAGCCAATTCCAAAGCTTGAAGCATCACAATGGACTGCGAAGGGCTTTGTAAAATCTGGACAAGCGAGAATAGGAGTGGAGACTAGAGCTTCTTTAATGGTTTTGAAGGCATTGTCTGCTTCAGAGGTCCATTTAAAGGGCGGGGCTTTTTTGGAGGTAGAAGTAAGTTTTGTAAGCGGCGCAACCTTAGTGCTGAAATCAGGAATAAACCGTCTGTACCAGCTTGCAGTACCTAAGAATCTCTTAACTTCACGAGGATTGGTTGGGGCAGGAATATCGAGAATAGCTTGGACTTTACTAGGGTCAGTTTGGAGTCCTGACTCATTGACTATGTAACCCAAATATTTGAGTTCCTTTTTAAAGAATGAACATTTAGGGAAATTTACTGTTATGTTAGCTTGTGCTAGCTTCTGATGAACTTTATTTAGTAATGTTATATGTTCATCAAATGTGTTACTGATGATAATGATGTCGTCTAAATAGGTGAATACTGAGTTATCTAGGTTCTCTGATGGGAATAATGTATCCATGAAGCGTTGCTGGGAAGCAGGCGCATTAGAAAGACCAAATGGCATAACGCGGAACATATACATTCCACGGCCTGGCACGTGAAAGGCAGTCTTGGGTCTATCTGACGGACGTAAAGGAATTTCCCAAAATGCTTTGGCAATATCAATGGACGAGAGATAGTTAGCGTTTTTGAGCTTATCGAGGATATCTAAGATAAAAGGAAGTTTATAAGCATCTTTGCGTGTAATTGAATTTAATTTTCTGCTATCAATGCAAAAACGCCATGTTTGATCTTTCTTAGGGGTGATTATGACTGGATTCAACCATGGACTTTCACGAGGTTCAATGACGTTCAGCTTAAGCATTTCGTCAACTTCGTGACATAGGGCCTTCTGTTTTTCCGGTGAAAGTCTATAGCATCGCTGTCTGATGGGTGGATGATCTCCAGTATCGATGTGGTGTTCTACGAGGTGAGTTCTACCCAAGGGTTTGGATTCTGTTGAGATGTCTTTAAACCGTTGGATAATGGTATCAGATATTAGACGCTGTGTATCGGTAAGCGTATCATGATGGTTGATATGATCTGAAGGTTTATTAACGACAAACGTGTCGATATGCTGATTCGAAAATGATGTTAATGTATGAAGTATGTCTGGAGCTAAGTTGAACATCTTCCAGAAATCAATGCCGAGGATGAGAGATTGTTTTACGGAAGGTATGACGTGAGCAGTTATGATTGCTACTGTTTCTTTAAAGAGTACAGGCAATTCTATGGTACCGATGGAGCGTATAGCTTGACCATTAGCAACTGTACCTGTGATCGTGTGCTTATGGTTAAGCTTATAGCCATGAGACAACAATATTTGATGAGAATTATTCCCTAAAATGGTTATGACACTACCACTGTCTAATAGACCAGAAAGGGTTAAGTTGTTTAATTTAATGTTTATGTATGGTCTTTCATCATTAGAATTCTTGTCAAATAAGATGGACGTGTTTTTATATGAAGACATGAATATTCTAATGGTATCTAGCCAAAGATTCCATTCCTGAGTTGTAACTTTTGGGGTATTACTTTTCTCCTTTACGCGTTTTTTGAATGCTTATGACAATTATTACATTTAGGGTAAGTAACATTTTCATTGCCGCAGCGGAAACAAACTATTTTTTTACTGGTACAAGTTTCTAACTGGTGATCGTTGGTTCGGCAACGAGGGCAGGAGAAACGTAATATTGAACCAGAATGGGGAGTGATAGTATGAATTGGGGGTTGGTTTTTGTATGGAAATGGTGGTATATGGGGTGTAGTATGAGTTGACGTATTATAGTTCAAATTATTCTGTTGATTGCTGAAGTTTTCGTTTTGTTCGAAAATATTATTGTGTACTGAGCTATTACCAGTAGTACAACTTTCATACCACTTGCAGGATTGGAAAAGCTGATCAATTGAAGATACGTCAGTAGGCAACAGTTTTGAACTATAAATTGGGCTCATATTTCTGCGCAAGATATCTATCTTAAATCGCTCTGAAAGCGGTTCATGTAATTTGGAAAATAATGCTTCCATCGCGGAAAAATACATAATTATTCTCTCGTTTGGTTTCTGCTTGCGAGAGTTTATGGTTTGAGACAAGTTATAGTCGTGGTCATGAATTTCGAAATCCCGGATAAATTGGGTTTTAAATGTTTGCCAATCAGTAAGCGTTGATTTTTTAGCTCTATACCAATCAAGAGGGGTTCCCGATAATAAATCGTAAATACAATTATGTAGTTTTTTATTATCGATATTTCGAGCGATTGCGAATTCTTCGACTTTTTGAATGAAATCGCGCGGGCAACCGTCACCTTTGTAATTAAACCTTTTGAAGTCGGTTTGACGATTATCGGCAAGGTTTGATAATTTTTGTGCTAATAAATCGAAGTCTGTACGGGGTGAATGTAAGGAGGTCGCAGACTCGTATGTCGACGTTGATGTTGACATTTGAGAATAATTGAATTTTTTCTGACAGTCCGTCAGTTGTTCGAAAATCTGTTTATATTTTTGCAATAAATTATTAGTAATTTCAGTCGTGATAGATATACGATTTATTCTTGCGGAAAGATGTTCCAAATAAGTGGAGATACGGTCGTTATGAATGGTCGTCGTGGATGATAGAAGAAGACGAGAAGATATCATGGTGAGGCATTTGGTGACCTCATCCATGTCTTGTTCTAATTCATATGGACTCGTTTCAATGTGGCACGGCTGTTCTAGAAGCGGACTTAGTAGTTGGCGTAAGTCTTCAGCGGTAGCGGAAGGAGGAAACTGGACAGAGCGAAGTTTGAGCTCGTACAGCAGTTCGGGTTTATTTAGAAGAGCCAGCTGCATTGTGTTAAAGACTTAGAATAATAACGCCTAGAAACCCAGTTCACGCGCAACGGTGAGGCCACTAAAAGTTAGCCAGAAATGGCTAAAAGCGTCGATCGGCTTGTCAGTTGCAAGGACACGTGACAGGTGTAAAGAGCTCCCGCATTTTCAATTATTATGACGGTTTGTGCAGTGATAGGGTGTCACAATGCATCTGATAAAAAGGATAAACATGCTAAGACAACATTTCACTCGTAAATATTATTCTTTAACTCGTATTTTTACGTAAAACAGCAATCAAAATCTCATATTTTCTATAAGCGGCATGACAACGTAGTGTTTCCAGTGTAACGTACTTTCTTACCCATAATTCTGTCCTGATAATATACTGACCTATTTTTGGGAGCCTATAATTTAAAATACAAATATAAAAAAATTAAGAAGATTAATCACTTGATTTTTATTATCCTTTTATTTGACTTGCCCTGTATATTAGAGTGTCTGGGTCAAATATTGCAAATCAAATTTGAATCGAGTTTAAATTTTGTACACCTGTTTTAAATCACGTGAGAATGCATTATTATGGTACTACCAAGCTGGTCTGATGATGAGGACGGAAGGAGGCCTCGAGGCCATAGTTAGCTCCTAAATTACACAAAAACACAACGTGTTAGGGCTCGTCACAAATGTCTTGATGATGAGTTGACGACTGTGCAAATAAAAGTGTTACGCCGGTGGATTAGGTCAAAAACTTCGAACATCAATTTCAGTGCTTTAGAAGCGTTTTCAGCTGGCTGAAAAGTCATTTCAGGATTTGACCATACCTACTATTTACGATTTTATTTATTTTCAACTGACATTGCAAATTAATAATAATAAATAAAAAAAAAACCTTTGTTTAATGTATTTAATAGTGTTTGAAGTCAACAACGGGTCTATGATTCAATTACAATTTAGAATGTAACCAATCACCACTGGCATGAGTATACCCCCAATTTCAGGGGAAAAGTGATTGCGCTAGCAACATTATTGCTGTGTTTGTGTGCGTATCGGCGCGTGTAAATACGAGTTGGTCACAACTACATGAATCCATTTTATGCCTCACGTGTGGCGCCTCGGCCGGTTGAAACTATCCTTCTAGGCGTTATTATTCTAAGGTTAAAGATGAATAACTAAGAGTGAACCTAATGTGAAGTGATAATTATGGGTGAAAGTGATTGTAATTTTAAAATCTGATTAAATGATTTAAAAGCGTAAGTTTTATTTATTCAGTAGTAAAGGGTATAGGTAGGCTGATAGGGCATAGAGTATATATAGGTAGGTGGGATTTTGGTTTAAATTATGATCCTAAACGAATAAGTGATAAAAATAATAAGCGGTAAATAGTTATGAAACTGTTCGTAATTATTAATGGATTAAATGGTTTTATAGCGTAAAGCTTGATTATTTAAGTATATAAGGGTTTAATTTAAATATTATCTTAAGTGTGCTTTTTAGTAAGTGTGTGTTATACCATCGACCAGTCTGGAGACCTCTAGATAAGCGACCTCGAAGGTCCTAGAAAGGTTTCTTTTCCGGTGTAGGTATTATGTTGGATACACTGAGGGTATTCCCCAACAGCACTGCCGTAAGTGGTTAATGACACATCTTCAGGTGACTCGAGAAGAGTTTTAAAAACACCCGAATTTGTGACAAGATATGATGGTTCCTATGGAAACCGCAGATAGTGTAAATGTCTGTAAATGTTTTGAGTATAATTTTGTAATGTGTATTGTAAGTGTAGTGAGACTAACTGGACGACGATACGTTTGTGGTTTAATAATTAAGGGCTCAAGAGCAGGTTAAGTAGAAAGAAAGTATGATAGGTATGAGGAGGTTTAAAATAGGTAATTACAATTTGGTAGGTTGAGGTTGAATAATAGTAGTGAATTTAGGCCAAAAATAAGCGATCGAATCAGGAAGTGGGGTGATAGAACCTTTCAGAATTTGGAAAAGAACTTATAAATAAATTACAATAGGTACAATACTAAATAAAAAAGAAAAAAAAATTAGAATCTTGTTGTAGGGTGGGTCCGATCTTGAAGAGGTGGTTCCGGGCTTGATGGGTTTCAGGTATCCAGGGGGCAGGGTTCAACCACGTTGGTGCGCCAATTGTCACGTTGATGACCGGGAGGTAGGTAAAGAAGGAAAGCAGGAACGGAAGAAGAGACAGGAGACAGGGCAGAAGGAGGTATTTATTATATTAATTAATAAAGGCACCTGCGAACAAGCAGATACAGACTTAAGTTCTAGATTTAAATTAAGAGATTAACATTAAAACGGTTATGAAATACATCAGGAACTTACGTTTACGTGCCTTGTCTTTAATTTAATTGACAGAATCCAGCAATAGAACTTAGAATCCAACAATTAGAACTTAGATCCAGCAATTAGCACTTAGATATCACAGCACAATAGCACAGCCAAACTTGGAAACATAGAAAGACTGATGCTTAAGTATTGAGGATGAGCAGGATTAAAAAATAGTCTTGTGGGTATCTGTTCAGCTTGAAAGCTCTCAATAGAATGAATGTTTTTCACATGAAACGGACAAGTGTGGAATTTAGAATGAATTTTGAATTTATATGTAAATTTTTAAGAAAGAGTGTGTAACCAGACAGTCCAAAAAGTTATCAAGAACGAGTTGTAACGCAACACGTTACAATACCAGACCATTGCGTCCTGCTGGACGCAATGGTCCTCTATAACCTGTGCCGCGGCAAGTTTGACTGCCCCGGCCTCAGCGGTGCGCTGTGCTACCGCGTGCCGACGCGGGCGCTGCAGCGCGCGGTGCGCGAGCACCAGCTTTTCGCGACCGCGCGCTGCCGCACCCGCGCAGGCCAACGAGATCCTTTACATAGGCTAGTCAAGTCATATCGTCGTTCCAATGCTAAACTAACATAACTGCCATTTTGTCAAAATTGAGTTTTTGATGTAAAGCGGTAGCAAATAATTCCCCGCATAATGTCACAAATTTATAGAGCTCTATCTTTTAAGGTTCTAGAGTTACAATATTGTGAATCTGAACTTTTATTTTTTTGCCCCCATGGTAAACTTACAAAATGTAGGTCAACTAACGAATTTGACATTTTCGTTAACTTTTTATGGTGATAATTATCACTTACCGGTCAGATAACCAATAGCAAATTTGCGAATCTGCCAGATTCATTAGATTTCTACGGTGGCTATTATGATCTGCTCATATAACAATCCTATAGCAAATGTGCGAATCTGCCAGATTGGTTAGTTTACTATGGTGGCTATTACGATTTGCTCACATAAGTAGCCTTTGCAAATTTGCGAATCTGCCAGATTCGGTAATTTACTATAGTGGCGATTATAACATACCAACATCGGTAGCCTACAGACATTTACGAATTTTGCATTTTCGTTAGTTTGTCATCGTGACTAATGCTTTTGTAGAGGGTGAAACTTGAAGTAAATATGCGAATCAGGCAGTTTGGCAAATTAAGTATTGCCAATTTATTACAAAAAATAGAGTTCATGCGATTTGCGTATGAACAAAGGGATAAACGTATCAGAGGGAACGCATATAAATCCCTAAGTTATAAAGACGTTGCAACAAGACCGATGTAAAAACCTAAATGTGTGACAAAATTCATCCATTAAAGGGGTTACATGAAAGGTGTAAGTTTGTATGAAGAACGTGAGATTTTTGAGTAAGAGTAAAAACATTTCGAGTACCTATAGGTTCTTCGTCAAAAACTAAGAAAACGGTTTCAATATTTTTAGAAAATGAGGAATTAATTGGTAAGCAGTATTTTATGAGAAACGTGGCCTTCTTTAAGTGACGGGTGCATTATTTTGCGTGTACATTCTCATTTAAAAAAATACCCTAAATGGAGTAAAGTTGGTCTTGAAAGTTTGCTAAACAATTTGAACTCGATATTTCTAACAAAAATAGGGATGCGTTTATTCTTATCTGTCACCGATGACACTGGGAAATAAAAAGAAAAATATTTATTTGCCAAAACACGTTACAAATTAGGTCATGATATTTATAGTTAATGGAAATTCTCATAGCAAATCAAACTTAATACTAAGTGCGTTTGCATTTGACGCAATATGAACATTATCCAATTTGATCTTAAAAATAATAGTTTTAATAATGCTTTAAAAGCAATATGTTGACATCATCATAAATTCACATGAATGAAATAGTCAAAATTAATTAATTTTAATACTGCATTTATCGTAAAATCGTCACTATCAAATTAATTTTAAAAACTAATTACACATTAAGTCAAATGTATAGGAATACAATTTTAAATCTATAAATATACATTTCTAAAGTTACGAGAATAATAAAATAATTACTAATTCTTAATTTCGAAAGTATCCCCGATTAGAAAGTGTAGAATCGGACCACAATATGTAACTCTTCCAAGCAAAGGAACAGAACTGTCAAACACATAAACACTAAAGTATGGCAATATTAACAAAAGAGTAACCATCAATCTTAGTACTTCCATATTTTTATTTCAAATTTACTTACACAACTTTTATCTCGTTTGAATCCCCTTAGAGCCCTTACAGTAAGAATGTCAATAAACGCTGAAGGTACTGTTTTGATTTACAGCATGTATACTCACTTAATACAACGCAATAAGTTCTCTCTCTCTCTCTCTCTCTCATCTTTTATAAATCTTTTGTAAATATTTTTGTAAATACAACACTGATCAAAACACAATTTAGCAAGTTGTTTTTTTATTTATATAAAATTTGCTATAATCCAATAGTACCTACTTTAAAGATTAGGAATTAACACAAGTGTCAAAGACAAAACACAGACATTTGTGACATTTGATTTAAAATATAGTCCACTGTGTCGCTTACCATGAGCGCGAAATTTGTTTGCATGTTTAAACCAGCCTGTCAACGCGCCCTTATGGTAAGTGATAAAATGGTACCTTTTGCTCGAAAACTTCACATTTTAAAATTCGAACATTATTTCTAGGTCGAATGCGATACATTGTATACAATGAACAATAGTATTATGTTATTGGAAACAAAAATAAGTACAGATTCGCAACCCTATTTTGATAGCAAATGAAAGAGAAAGCATGTACATTCACCATACGAAAACTACGAAAGTGGCATTTTCGTAACTTTACTTTGGCTTAACAATAAAAAATACATTTCGAACTTGCGAAAGTGGCACTTTCGTAAATTTACTATGGTGAATAATCTTATCTTTCTGTTCCTTTCTATGGAGCTGCGGAATTGCGAATGTGCCTTAATTTCTAAACTCCAGTAATTAATACATATATGACACATTGATAATATAAAACATGCATTTTAAAAACATTGTGCGAAGACAGTTCTATTATAACTACAAAAACAACCGAGAAAATATTTTTACAAAATTTTTACCAACTTAAAATCGCTCCCCTGTAAAATTAGTTTTTTGCAGTTATGTTAGTTTAGCATTGGAACGACGATATAACACACACCTTAATGAAATTGACATCTTCATGATGTCAGACACTGTTTACAAAAATAACGTTCTAATGAAGTTGCAGCGAGGTTATGTTTGAGCTTGCCGCGGTACTGAAATAAATCATTCTATTTTTACGCTTAGTTTGCTCTGTCTTTAAGTTCTGATATTGTAAGTAGGTAATTGTTATTCCCAGACTGTTATACAATTTCTGTGTACCTATTGTTGCTTGCGCTCTATTTATATTGTTGTAATTCGTGGATAACGTGATTGGTCTCACATGTTTCAAATTATTTTAAGTAGGTATTGTGTTTTTAATCTATGTGTGTTACTGTTTGATGCCCTAAATAAATAAAAAAAAAAAAAAAGTTACAAGCAGAGTGATATGATTCATCTTCAGACATAATATTTTACCAAGGCACATAAATATAAAAATAATATTAATAAATATATAATATAGCTTATATAATAAGAATAATAATAATAGCCTTTATTAACAATCTTAAAATCTAGTGCTTACATTTTTTTTTTTATTTTTTTTTTTTTACACATTACATTCACTATTTTTTATTTTATTTAACATATTAATTTCCAGACATCGGTAAAGATTGTTTTGCTTTCGCATAGGCCGCCCCCAAATTCTTCCACAGGCCTCGATCGTGACACTTTCTTCTCCACGTTGCCCCTGCGGCGGCTTTTAGATCGTCGTCCCATCTTCGAAACGGTCGCCCTTTCTTTCTTTTGCCCTCCCTGGGATACCATTCAGAAACTAGTTTTGCCCATTTTTCTGTCTTACTTCTTGTTAGGTGTCCTGCCCATCTCCATTTCAACTTTTTAATTGTGTAGGATACATCGGCAAGTTTGGTCTTCCCTCGTATACATTTTAGGGATACTTTATCCTTTTGTTTTATATTTAGTAAACTTCTTTCTATGTTGTGTTGACAGACTTCCAGTTTTTTAATATTTTGGGTAGTTAAAGTCCACGTCTGACATCCGTAGGTCATGGTGGGAAGAATACATACATTGAATAATTTACTCTTTAGATATAACGGTATTGATGGGTTTTTTACAATTTCCTTTAGGGACCAATACCAATAGCTTATATAAATAAGTGCAATAATGCACACTTATAGATTTGAATTACCAAAAAATCTTATAATGTTAAAACAAACCACATTTTATATAAATAATATAAAATATATTAGCAGAAGAAATAACACAAGTGACAAGGGCTTTTACAATTCAATATAAAAACAAGTACAAATATATATCTGACATGAGTCAGTTGGAGTCGGCCAGGATTACAGAAGAGTAAAACCTCTAACAAAAAATCTTTTAACCCACCAGTCAACTGTTCACACTATAAAAAGTTAAAAACAAGTACCTAATCAAGATTTATTTTAACAAAAATAAAATTAAAATAGTAGCATATCAAATTCACAGAAAAAGAAAGAGTAAGAAATCACAGATAAGTAAACCAGTTCAACATTAGTGTCATTGATAACAGTATCACATTACATACAGATAGTAAGCTTCAACAAGAAAATGAAAAGCATAAAAATAAGAAGTAAAAACAATGCACTAACAAAACGCAAACAATGACATGACGTTGACATGACAGATGTGACAGCTGCTAAACACTATTTGACTCTTAAGACAGATTTGATTTGTAACTTGTCGTATAAGGAAAAACATTCAGGTAGCTGAACAACTGTATCGAAAACATAAATTGTGAGGTACTTACATAAAATATCGAAAAAGTGGGTAACGGAACGGACAAAATGCGTAACGCTTATACAAGAACCACAGAGATCTACTCACAATATGGTTAAGAATTTTAAGGCAACAGAAAATACGAAAACACTAGTTAATACGCTTCCCACGCCGATCCTCCGTCTTCTTGGATACACAGGAGTCATCACCCTTTCCCAAGGGTGGCGGTGCCGTGCCTGCGCTGGCTGCTGGCGCGGGCACAGTCTTGGTTGGCACGTTCGCTGTCTTAGTTGGCGCGGGCGCAGAAGTCGAAGCTACTGCCGGTTTCGACGACGTAAGAGTCGTGGGTGGCGCAGGAGTAGAGGAGGCAACGGTCCCAGACGTAGACTCAGTCTTCTTTGTCGGCACAACTTGAGCGGGGATGGGAGCATGCTTTGACATTAGCATGCATTATTTGTAGCTGCTCAATTGTAGAAAGTCGTTCTTTCCTTCCATTGAGCAGTTTGATGTGAATATTGCCATCCCTTGTCCATACTCTGCGCATCCCAAAGTGTCTACGTGCTGCTAAGAAAACCGTCTGTTGTTGTCTTGTTAAAAACTCCGATATAACGACAGAGGTACCCTTCAGTGCAGTTTTCTTTGCCCAAACCTCATTTCTCACCTGGACGTTATGAAACCGAACTAGGACTGGTCTTGGTCGATCACTGACTTGAGATCCCAGTCGATGGCACAGATATATGGAGTCTTTCCTTACATTTGGCAAATGAAGACAATCCTGGCAAATGTTGACAACTGATCCTGTTATATCTTCATCTGCTACCTCTGGAATCCCACTGAACAACAAGTGCTTTCTTCTGTGTCGCATCTCAATTGTATCAACACTATAGCAAGAATCTGGCTTCGGAGTAGCTCCAGCATAGCAGACACTTGCTCCTTGAAGCTGGCAACCTCCTTGCTGAGGCTGCTGATTGTTGGATGAGAGTGAGGTGACACCAATTTTATCTTTGCATCTAATTCCAAGAAGCGTTGTGTAAATGAAGTTTCAAGTGCCTTTTGTGTGTCCATGATAGTGGCAATGTTCTCCATGGTCAATTAATTGGACAAAGTGACAGGTGACAAAACAAAATATTGAAGTGCTTAGGTTGAGTGGCAGGTTAGTGGAAATATTTTGCTCTAAGACATTCAATGTAGCTTTCCACACACTATGTAGACTTTTAGTCTATTATTCACTGTTTTTTAAGATAAATTAATTGAAAAACTAATAAAAATTATTTAAATTATTTAAGGAAAAAAGCCTTTTAACTTTCTTAACAAATCCAATTAACTTTGTTCATTGTTTACTTCATCGACTGTTGAGTGTTGATACAGTCCAGTAATTTTTAGGGTTCCCTTTGGATACGGAAAGGGTAAAAACGGGGCCCTATTACTGAGACTTCGCTGTCCGTCCGTCCGTCCGTCCGTCTGTCACCAGGCTGTATCTCAAGAACGGTGATAGCTATATAGTTGAAATTTCACAGATGATGTATTTCTATTGCCGCTATAACAACAAATACTTACTAAAAATAAAATAAAATAAATATTTAAGGGGGCTCCCATACAACAAACTTGTTATAGATTATGGTACGGAACCCTTCATGCGCGAGTCGGACTCGCACTTGCCAATTTTTTATAATAATTATAACAATTATGATCAATAAAATACCTCAGCAATGGTGTAGTGACAAGGTTCGACGACAACGAACATTCGAAGCATGTGGATGGCGCACCAGAAGAATTGCAGCACTAGGAAGTGTATCCTGTTCGTAGATACAACTGAAAGGTAGAAACAAAAACTCAAGAATATTTCAAATAGAAACAGTGATAAGCATTGCCGCGTCCGCACGCTTGCCAAGCCTCGGCATGCCTACAGGACGCAGTTATATGTTAGAATTACTTAGAATGAGCACGATGTAGTTCCGTCAACTATTAAGTATTCTGTGGTTCCGTCTAACTTTAACATATAACTGGGTGCGTAACGATGGCTATCACAATTTTTGATATAATTTCAGTCGCTATAACGCTCATTTGATATAATTATTGATAGTAGAGTTGTTACTGTTAGTCCGCTGTTTTCTAACAAAATTGTGCGCATCGGGTTACAAGCATGAAATTTTTACCACAGATAGAGTGTTCCTTGGTGATTATTTTCAGATGTGGAGGGAAGTCAGATTCGTCCCCTGTGAGGCGGGAGAGCGGAGTGAATACGGCCAAGTATCCCTCTTTTCTTTCTTTATTGCTGATCAGTTAAGTCTACCAGGACGTGTTTGGTATCGTTCTCGTGTAAAACAAATATCAGAAATCAATTTTTTATGTTAGTTTTGTATAGTTTTATATAAAAATATGGGTGTAATGGCCGAAAAGGTAAAAATCACAACAAGTTTTTTTATTCAGTGAGGTAAATTAGTTCAATTTCGTGAACATTTTCAACTTATTATTATTATTTCAAAAAGCTCATTTAATCTGGTTTCTAAAAATATATGCATGTTGGGCACTTCTCATACAAACAGTAGCTTAAAATATATCTTTACGTCAGCGTAACCAACGTAAATCTCCGAACGCATCCTATTTCGCTTCATTAAATACATTAAATAATGATTATTAACATGCTTTTACATATTATTTTTACTATATACGTCCTAGAAAAACAAATTAATGTAATTAAAACAAATTATTTTTTGCTAATGTATCACGAGCACACGGGTTAATCTCAACATCAACTATTTATTTAAGTTACTTTTTGTATGAAGAAAGCCCGATATGTATATATTATTAAAAACTAGATTAAATTTTTTATTTTGCAATATTTTTTTTAGTTGTAAATATTCAGGAAATATAACTAATTTATCTCTCTGAATAAAAAAAACTTGTTGTGATTTTTACAATTTCAGAAATACAACCATATTTTTATATGGTACTATGAATAAATAACATGAAAAATGAATTGCTGATATCTGTTTTACACGAAAACGACACCGCACAAGTCCTAGTAGCGTTATCTGATCAGTAATATAAAAAGAAAAAGAGGACTCCTTTGTCCTATTCACCCCGCTTTCCCGCCGCACAGGGGACGAATCTGACTTCCCTCCACATCTGAACATAATCACCGCAGAATACTCTATCTGTGGTAGAAATTTCGTGGTTGTATCCCGATGTACACAATTTCGCGACTTACCAAAATGTACTAGAACACGCAGGCTAAGCTTAAAATCAACATTTTTTTCAAGGTACTTTTTGTATGAGATGTGCTAAATATATGTATAATTTTTTTAAAACAAGATTAAATTTGCTGTTTAGTAATTTTTTTTTAAATTGTAAATATTCAGGATAGATAACTAATTTATCGTTCTGAATAAAAAAAACTTGTTATGATTTTTACTTTTTCGGCAATAAACACAAATTTTTATATGAAACTATTCTTAAATAACATGAAAAATTAATAGCTGATATCTGTGAGGTATTGGGGACGGAGACCAGGAAAAGCATTCATCCAGCAGAAAACCATTTATTAGACAACGTCATCCGTCTGACGGCTGACGCAGCCTCTTTCGAGCGCCTCTTTAGAGTGCGGCAGTATGTATGTCCTATCTTACAGGGTGTTAGGGTAATTAGTGTTATTACAGTTAACCTTCAAAGAGGAAACTTAGTCACTGAACCGATAATTCCAAAACAATTTGGTTTCCCACACCTATTGAAAAACATGGGTATATAGGTCTTGGTATCAATTCAGACAGAGAGAAGAAACTACCTATATGAACCTACTATGAACAGCTTTGTTTTTTTTCATCACCCAAAGCGAGCGATTGCGTTCAGTTTTTGTGGTTGGTTACACGGTTGTCATCACGCTATGCTTGTCTTCGCCTAAAAAGAAAATAGCACGAGACACCTCTTTCACGGCAGGACGCTTCGATTTGTAATATTTACAAACACAATACTTTCCCCGCAATTTCTGACCCATGATATCGCAATATCATTTAGAGATCACTATGTCCTGAGTACACATGTTTATTATATGCTCGTTTCATTATTCACACTAGCCGTTGGTCCAATTAGTGATTCGTCCAAGTCGCAGTTCGTCCATTACGTGGTTCGTCCAATATCCTTAACGCGGTTCGTCTATAGCGCGTTTCGTCCATATCGCTATTCGTCCATATCGCTATTCGTCCATATTGCGATTCATCCAAGTCGCAGTTCGTCCATTACGTGGTTCGTCAAATATCCTTAACGCGGTTCGTCTATAGCGCGTTTCGTCCATATCGCTATTCGTCCATATCGCTATTCGTCCATATTGCGATTCATCCAAGTCGCAGTTCGTCCATTACGTGGGTCGTCAACTCATTTTCTTGCCTCTTTCAGATTCGTCTACATTCCTAAGTCTCTCACATTCCCAATTCGTTCATATCCTCTGTCGTTGAAAGTAGAGATATCATATGTATATCAATTCGATCGATTATTTTACTTTTACTTACCACTTTATCTGTTTGCTAAGTGATCCTACAAATTTTACTATTTATTATGAATCACAAGTTAGGATGAAGTTGGCAATGTGGTGGAATTGAGAATTTCGACGAGATATGAAATGACCCATTTAAGAATGTGCAAGATGTTGTAGATCATTGGATGAAATGGGAATGTTGGCGAGCTAAGATCTTGACAAACACACCTACACCCAGTCAACCTTAAGGAAAAAACAGTAAAAGTGAAGGTAGTTTTTCTGCTTTGCCTTAAGTTTGACTGGTAGAGAATGCATTGTGGCCTTAAGTCCGCCTTTTGTACAATGAGTTTTCTTTTGTACAATGTGCAATAAATATTAAATAAATAAACCCTGAAAAAAAACCCTTAAAAAACTGATATTCACTTAGACAAGAGTACTTTAAAGGAAAAGCTTACGTTGTCTTAAATCGCGTTAAAACCTTGCAGGGTGTTGCTATTTGTGACTTCAATCAAAGGAAACTGTTCAAATAGTCCTAATGACAATTCAGCTTTAGCAGAATGCAAAGACTTAGAAACTGCAGTGACTCAGTACAGTGACAGAAATCATAATAGGTAGTATGAGTTTTTTTGTCAAAAAAGTTTTTCTTTGTACTCCGTTTTTTACTTTCTTACACATACTTTAATTGCTCATCAAGACCAATCAGACGAGCTCAAATACCATGGGTTTATCTTGTGCTGTTTAGGAGTTCCAACGGTCATCTTCAGCTCCAAGATACCAAATTATTGTACTGTCAAAATTTTATTAAATTGTTGGTTACACACTAAGTAGCTGATTATCATAAGACCCTCAGTTTTTAGTGAGTGATATGGAAAATACTAATAAAAGTTAACATTTAACCCTTTATAAGGCAGCGGGAATATTTTTCACACTATACTTTTTTGGTATTTTTTCGGAAACGAATTGAGTGGTCGTTTTTTTTCTATAGCAACAAATTGTTGATTTCTTACTAACATTTTTTTAACTAGGATTTATGAACGGTCGTCGTAAATTTTTTTTTAGTCCGTGGCAGTTACAAGTTTGAAAACTAGTGAATTTCGGCACCTCCGGCAAATCTTTATGCATCTTCAAATTTTGCGATTTTCAAAAGGTAAGTTGTTATTAATCTTATTCTTTAATGTATATTGTATTTAAATTCAGTCGAATTTTTTATTATGAATTTACGACTTTTTTTTTACACGCTTTTGTTGTGGTGGTAAATATGTTCCCTCTGCCTGTGTGGTCATTAGTCTCGCGGTACTGTACTGAACCTCGTCTTCATCAGATTCCAAACCATCATCAGATACATCGGGATCATCAGGGAGACCAAATATTATTAATTTATTCTAAATCGTTGAGTATTCTTCTACTCCTACTCATTTTCCAGATAATCTGTAATAAGCAAAAAAGAAAATATGCACAACATGCCCACACCAAACATGCCCACGGGCAAAGGGAATAATTTTTACCACCGTGTTTTTTTTTAATTTTTTTCATTTTTTTTTGGATTTTGTGAAAACCAATAAAAAACCAATCTAGAAACATAAATAGTTTTATTTTATCATCCCTGGATGCTTATGCCTTATAAAGGGTTAAACAAAATTTCGAATTCTTGGCTTCAATATTGACCAAGATCCGTTCGCAACTAGCTGGTCATCACGAGACCTTCATTTAGTAAGTGATACCTATAGGAAAAGCTAATAAAACTGAACATTTAACCAAAATTTGGAACCCTTGGGTTCAATATTGCTTGAGATCTTCTCACTTGTTCCAACTAAAGCTGAATATCTTGGAAACTGCTCGTCCTATTTCCACAAAACATAGCTAAGAACCATCTCGACGGAAACAAAACGGACGGAAAAAGCCTTTCAATTAAAAAAAACCGCACTCAAATTGTTTGGTCCATCCGGATTGGGAGCTACGATGCCATTGAAAGACACGGACTGAAACTGTATACATACTGTAACACCTTTTTTTTTTAGTAGTAACATTGAGGGGATAGCTCGGTAGGAAATTTTGTACTGGCAACTCTGGGGAGGTTTGTTGTCTGTTGACAATCGTTTCTTTTCGTGGTTAGTGTGGAGTTTATAAATAATAATGGGTGAAATTCGGGGAAAGGATATTAAGTTAATAATAAGCATAATTTTCTTCAGTTAAAAATAACTTTAGTGTCTATTTTTTTGTTAATACATTGTTCGGTGTCTCAAAAGCGCAGAGTCCGAGACGGCGATTCCATCGATTCGTCGTCTGTAGTCAAAAGGGTTACGAGCTGTCAAAAGGACTTGGGAAATTACTTCGTTTGAGGACGGAGGTCTGGTTTTGGAAATCGGTTTGAATCCGAGGGAATATGGAGGATATTGTCGAGAAATAGTGGTTAATCCAATTCCGGGACGCCTGTGACTCCCCGGGAAATTAAAAGTCTGCGAATTACGACAAAATTTGTCGATATGACGAACCTGCAAACTAAGTAATCTTCCAAGCCGTCAGCTGGATATTCCGACGTTAAAGAATCCTATTTTTAATCGCCGATCAGGCGCAGTGTACGTCTGTTGATCCCCGACGTGATAAAGAGATCACTCTTGACCCATGTGCGGTCACGTGTCGACAGTGCGAAGGGAATTACATTTTTTTTGCCCCTCTGTGGGCTGTTGGGATACCGCTAATATATTGCTAGGATGCTGCTAGCCGTATGTGAAGATCGCCAAGGATTCATGCTGAGGATCACCACACCGGGTCGCCCACGCTGACGACGGTGTTCTAATAGTCCAGGTGTGTCACTGTATGAACGAGCAGTTTCGTCATCATGGTGCCGGCCAGGTTACGGTGATACTTCGTATGAATTTTATGATAGTCCCCCACGTGAGTAATTGTCTTATGTTTTATCAGTCCTCATAACACGCCACACCCACACCTATCAGCACACCACTCTATATACCTCTTCTTACGGAGCTATTTGGTTAATGTGATTTTGAGAGTAGCGTTAGTGAATATTAGTATAAATTGCGATACCATAGAGAAGTCTGTAGAGTATCCTTAAAATAAGCCTGGTATCTGTGTAGATTAATCTAGTGACTAAGAGTGTATAAAATTTTGTTTCCACTCAATAAATTGGTGTGTGAATTTAAATGTGTGGTTTTCCTTGTCTCCCGCTACAAACCGCTAATGTTTGAGATTGATTCGGCTTTCTTCATGGCGCCCATTTAATATAAATATATGTCTGAATCAATCCTCAGGTCAAAGAACCCTACGACTCTGAATTGAATTGAATTAAATTAAATTAAATTAAATTAAATAAAAATAACCTCATGCCAAGCCGCTGTGTTACAATTGGCGGCCCAACGTGAGACCTGAATTAGCGTTTTGTGGTTGGATAGGGTGTGGTGCGTGCACAGCTGATATCACTATATTCTCACGTGACAGCGGGCATTGTGTACAATTACTCAATTTGTACAATTAACGCTCTAATATTGTGTAGATATTTTTATCAAACTGCACTTATGGTTTGAAACCTACTTTGATACCCTGCTATTGTGTTCCCAAACTTGACAGATATTTTTGAACACTTTTTTCATCTCTGATAAAGAATTTAAATAATAGTTTACTGTGTTATACTGTGTCATCGGGCACACCTTTTAATAATATAGACATAAGCCTTGCTGTCGCTCCAAGTTTTTTATTTTTTTGTTTAGCTTGGAACTTGAGACGTACATAGAGTGGTTGACACCTTAATTTATGATAAGATTAGGAGTTAAAGTAGGAAATAGGAAAGGTAAATAGAATTAAACTACAGTGAGTAAAATAAATTTAGATATTCTTTTATAGAAATAATTAGGTACATAACTTATAAAGATTTTTGCACTTGGTTAGTTAGTTCTGTGTTAGTGTTCATATTAATACTGTTCTGTGTTTAACAAATAATATTGTGAGAAATACAATTAAATAAAACAATAATATTACTTAGATAATTAAAAGGAGTTTGTGTAATTTAGAATTTGCTAAGGCAGCCTTTTAACAGTAGGGCTTCTGTTTATATTTTTGTATACTTCCATTGTACAATATGGACTCCTCTATAAAGATTGATCATCTTCTGAAGGAAGAACTTATACACGAACTTGACACTTTACACATACCGCACACCGCACAAGACTCATGTGATGTGTTGCGGAAGCTTTTACGCCAGACTAGGTCCCTTGTCCGTCGTGGTAGCATTAAGCCTTCATCTCAGGTATTCGAGGGTGACATACAGCAGGAGTTGACAACATGTAAGCGGAGAATCGAGGAGTTGAGAGGAGCGTGTGCGAGCGGTACAAGTCTGACCGAAGCACAGCGGGACAGGTTAGTGGCTCGTGCTAGATATTATTTATGTCGTATAACTCGCATGGAGGAAGAAACTGCTGCGGTCAATGAACTCCAAGGAAGTTTGGTCAGCTGTTTGTCCAAACTTAACCCCGATGATGAGTCATCAACATCTGAGAATGAAGAATATAGGTCCCCGGAGAGACAGGAGACTAGGCCAGTTTGTCGTGCGGAGCCTCGATTTAACCTTAGCAGTCTGAACTTGCGTTATAAGGGCGATACGTGTGTCCGTGCCTTTATAACTCGCCTTAATGAGCTTAGACTAGCCCGTGAGATACCCGAGCGTGTAATATTTAACGGTTTTCCAGATATCCTTGACGGGCCAGCTTTATTTTGGTACCGGGCCAATAGGGAATCCTTTACTAGTTGCGATGGACTGTTAGCCGCGTTGAAGGCTGACTTTGATATACCTGATTTTGACTTTAAATTATTGAATGAGATAAGGGCACGTACACAGGCTCGTCATGAAACGATTGTGGTTTTTCTTGCTATCATGGGAGGTTTGTTTTCACGTTTGACTAAACCGTTGGCTGAGGAGGAGCGTCTGGATATTCTAATGCGTAATATTCGCCCCGATTATAGTCGTAACTTGGCGCTAATTGACATTAAGTCGGTCGCGGAACTTAAGGCGGTGTGTATCCGTTTGGAATTAGCTAACGTGCGTGCGTCTAGTTTTGCTGAGCCGTCGACGTCGGATTATACTGTCGCGCCCGATTTACAATTAAAGCCGCGTTCCATTCCTCGGAGGCAAAATGTAAATTCAGTAGAAAATAGTTCAAGGACACTTCCGTTCTGCTATCGATGTAAAATTCAAGGTCACGATACGAGGCGGTGTCCTCATTCGCGCGAGATTTTATGTTTCAAATGTGGGCATAAGGGAGTGCGTACTCCTGAATGTCCTAGGTGTGGCTCTTCTAGCTCAGGGTCAAAAAACTAATTAGGCCGGCCTCCCGGGCTCTGAATACTTTCAGTACCGTCCCGGTTGAGACTTATTTTTCGCCCCCGGCCGATGACCTGCGTCCTTATTTAACGGTTCAAGTTTTTAATGTAAATGTATGCGGATTGCTAGATTGCGGCGCGTCCTGCTCTGTGTTAGGTAATGGAGCGCACCGTACATTTTTGGATTTAAATATTGAGATGAGCGAGTTTGAACATCCCCGTGTCTTGCGAGTAGCGAACGGTCATAGCTTTGTCTGTAGATACTATATGAATGTTCCTATACAATATAAAGGCGAGGTAAAATTAATTTTGTTTCACATACAACCCGAAATTACGCTCCCTATTCATTTTGGTCTTAATTTTTGGAAAGCTTTTAATATGGCTCCGGACGTATTAGCCTGTTTGCCCGAATCTAGCCATTCTTTGTCGGTGAGTAGTATAGAGGAGGACGGGTTGCGTAATTACGAATCTTTAACATCTCACGAACGCGTCGAGATTGATAAAATTAAAGCTTTGTTTGATACTATTAATACTGACAGGGTAGGACTGGGTCGTACTCACTTAATTCAACATGTTATTAACACGGGCGATGCGGCTCCGATTAAACAAAAATTCTACCGGCTTAGTCCCGCGAAGCTACAATACTTGGACGAGGAACTTGATCGTATGTTAGCGAGTGGGGTAGTAGAACCCTCGTACTCGGAATGGAATTCTCCTGTGACCATGGTGCCTAAGCCTAACGGTACGCAGCGCTTGTGCCTCGATAGCAGAAGGCTTAATTCGGTGTCTAAAACAGATGCTTATCCTTTACCGTATATTAACTACATAATTGATAACCTGCGAGATGCGAAATATCTCACCTCTCTGGACTTGAGTGCGGCTTATCATCAAATTCCTTTACACCCTGACTCGAAGGAGAAGACAGCTTTCACTGTGCCACGTAGGGGTTTGTTCCACTATAATGTGATGTGTTTCGGACTTCATGGAGCTAGTGCGACGATGCAGAGGTTAATGGACGGGCTGTTCTCGGCGGAATTCGACAATAGAGTATTTACATATATTGATGACATTGTAATTTGTACGTCGTCCTTTGAGGAACACGTACGCGTTTTAAATAGGGTATTTCAGAAGCTGAAAGGAGCTAACCTAACGATCAATATGGGGAAGTCTCAGTTCTGTCGTAGTGAGCTTAAATACTTGGGCTACGTGGTGGATCGTTTTGGTCTCCGTACAGACCCCTCGAAGGTGGAGGTTATCATGAATTTTCCGACCCCACGTGATCCCAAGGAGTTGAAGCGATTTCTCGGTATGGCAGGCTGGTACCGGCGCTTTATAAATAACTTTTCTCAGGTAGCTCGCCCCCTTACGCGTTTGACTAGTAAGAAGATTCCGTTCAAATGGTCTGCGGAAGCAGAGGAAGCTTTTAATACTTTGAAGTCGGCATTGATTTCGGCACCCATTCTTAGATGTCCGGATTTCTCTAAACCTTTCTTTATACATACAGACGCTAGCTCATTCGCCATAGGAGGGGTATTAACTCAAAAAGTGGACGAGGTTGACCATCCGATAGCTTACTCTAGTCGTACTTTGAACGCACAAGAGATTAACTACTCAGCGACGGAACGAGAACTTTTATCTGTAATTTACGCACTAGAGCAGTATCGTTCATACGTAGAGGGTTCGAAATGCTATATTGTTAGTGACCACGCTTCGCTTCAGTGGTTTTATAAACTGAAAAACCCCACTGGGAGATTAAGTCGATGGGCATGTCGGCTCAGTCAGTTTGATTTTGAATTTATCCATAAAAAGGGTAAGGAACATGTTTTACCGGACACTCTTTCTCGCATTAAAATTGACTCAATTTCCTTTCGTCCTGAGACTATTCAGGATCCGTGGTATTTAAAACTTGTTAAAGACTGCGCAGACAACCCGCGTCTGTTTCCTAACTTTACGGTGACAGACGGTAGGTTATATCGACTGTCTAAAAATAAATATAATTTGACTTCACAGTTCGAGTGGAAACAGGTGGTTCCTTCTGAACTCCGAGATGAAATTCTAAAACAACATCATGACGACCCTACTTCTGGTCACTTCGGTGTCGTAAAAACCCATAAGCGGATAAGCGCCATCTATTTCTGGCCATCTTTATTCCGTGACGTGGAGAAATACGTTTCGAGTTGTGAAATATGTAAATGTTATAAACCAAGCAACACTGCGAGAGCAGGACTGATGGGTCAACCTAGAGTGGTCTCTAAACCGTGGGAGGCTATCTCGTGTGACATTATGGGCCCCTTCCCCCCGTCATATGCGCGAAATCAGTACCTGTTTGTGGTTTCTGATTATTTTAGCAAATATGCGATTTTGTTCCCTTTGCGTACCGTTACGGCTAAAACTATAGTTAAATGTTTGGAAAAAGGCGTGTTTCTTCTCCACGGGGTTTGTAAATTCATTTACGTGGACAATGGGCCTCAGTTTATTGCTAAGGAATTTAGAGACTTAATTGCTAAATACGGAGTGCCTCATCTCTTTTATAATCCAAGATATACTCCACAGTGTAATCAGACAGAGAGGGTAAATCGCGACATTGTCCGTGCCATTGCTTCTTACGTACGTTCCGACCATCGAACCTGGGACCGGAGCTTGCCTGAGATTCAATGTGCCCTAAACACGTCAGTGCATGCAAGTACAAAATTTACTCCTTTCTTTTTGGTTCACGCGCGTGAGATGATCCTGGATGGCTCCCGGTATAACCTAGAAGAACCAGTCGATCCTAGGTCCGTAACGATCAACCAGGAACCATTTTCTTCTAACCTACCTAGACTAAACGAAATTTATAAGTCGGTACAGGGTCACCTTAAGAAAGCGTACACTCACAACGTTAGGTATTATAATTTGAGAAAAAAACCTATCCAATTCGAGGAGGGTCAATTCGTATATAAGCGTTGCTTTCCTTTATCAAATGCGAATAAATTCTTTAGCGCTAAACTGTCCCCTAAATATGAACGGTGTATAATTGATAAAAAACATTCTCCGCTTGTTTACTCGTTGAAATCAATGAGCGGGAAACAGTTGGGAAAATTTCATATCAAGGACTTGCTCGAGCGCGGAGACGCGTGGGCCGACACTGCTGGTGCGCCCAACCTGTTAGTTAATTAGTAAACTTAGTAATAACATGGTGTCTTTTATTTAGTTTCTAGCGAAATCGCTTGGTCGTAGCTAGCAAACTGAAATCGCCCTAATTCCGTTAGGATAAATGTTATGTATAAGTGAGTAGGTTATGGACCGTGATTATGGTGTCTCTTATTTGTTTCTAGTACAAATCGCGCAGTCGTAGCTAGGAAACAGTATTTGCACTTAGGCTCGTGAGAATAAGCACGTGTTAGTAGATAGGTTCACGACCGTTATAAGTTTCTAGTACGAACGATTTCTCGCCGCTAATGAAACTGTAATCGTCCTTAAGTATAGCAGCATAAGGTTTAGGTTAGAATAGTTTAGCGTGGCCACGCAGTAGGTTAAGCGGGTTTATATTGTGAAATAGTTTTAAACTAGGTAGGATATGTCGTGATATGTTATAAGTAGGAATAGGTAGGCTTTCGATAGGTTCGTAGGTCGCTCGGACTTGCAGAGTTTCAAATGGTCGGTAGAACATTTGTCCTGGCTGTTGGCATTAATTTTTTCGACATAGCATAAGATATGCTGCGTTGGAAAAGTTGAGGAGTTGGCTTCGCTTGATATGAAGGGTTTGGTTAGGTAGGCGGATACATTTACTTGTATCCAGGTCTCCATTGTGGTGTGGGGAGGAACGTAGGAGGTATGCCTACACAATTTTTTGTGTTCACGGATATGGTCGAAATATCGATGTTCAAATGTACAATGTCTACTGCAGTTCGCATGTAGGAAGTTTTCTTTCCTTTCGGTTTTTTTTTTATTTCATGGGATATTATATTCGAAATGCCGAGGTGCGCGTCTATGTGTCGTCGCGCCGCCGTTGCTCGTTGTGTTGGTTGTTTATCAGCTCTGTTAGTGTTATTCAGAACTTTGAGTAGTTCGATGTAAATATTCGTTAAGTCTAGATAAGCGGTTATACTAAGTTTGTTCATAGGAGTGTTGAGATGTAATTTTTGATTAAGACATGATAGGTAAGGATAGGCTAGGTTATGTTCGGTCACTTACACCGTTAGTGTAACTGATCTGAGATGAAAACTAACTTGCGTTTTTATCTGTGACGTCAGGTAGTAACTGTTATAGACGGGTCATTCACCCTTGTAGAATGAACTCTGTTTCTGTAATAAGTTCATACCGAGTTTTTTTTTTTTGCGATGGTCAAGTGTCTCGCCTCGCAATCTTTTCTCTAGTAAGTCGCACCTAGCTTTGCGCATTCTTATACTTATAGGTATTGGTTGTGTGTCACACCTACCTCTAAGCCAATGGCTTATATTTGGCTGCTTCAGACTCCTAGTTGCGCCTAGCGATCTAGTTGAATAAGTTTCTCTTTCATATTTGTATAGATGCGTTGTCTAAACGGTTTAATTCGGTTCTTGGAACGTTTGTAGAAATAGTTCGGAGGTACCCATCGTGGTTTGTTTAGTAACAGTTAGTGGTTGTGTTTTGATAGTTCTGTTGGTACCGGAGCGGTATCAAATAATTTTATTTCAAAATTTTATTTAGAAAATTTTGAAATAAAATTATTTAGCCAACTGAAACGGTACTGTAACACCTTTTTTTTTTAGTAGTAACATTGAGGGGATAGCTCGGTAGGAAATTTTGTACTGGCAACTCTGGGGAGGTTTGTTGTCTGTTGACAATCGTTTCTTTTCGTGGTTAGTGTGGAGTTTATAAATAATAATGGGTGAAATTCGGGGAAAGGATATTAAGTTAATAATAAGCATAATTTTCTTCAGTTAAAAATAACTTTAGTGTCTATTTTTTTGTTAATACATTGTTCGGTGTCTCAAAAGCGCAGAGTCCGAGACGGCGATTCCATCGATTCGTCGTCTGTAGTCAAAAGGGTTACGAGCTGTCAAAAGGACTTGGGAAATTACTTCGTTTGAGGACGGAGGTCTGGTTTTGGAAATCGGTTTGAATCCGAGGGAATATGGAGGATATCGTCGAGAAATAGTGGTTAATCCAATTCCGGGACGCCTGTGACTCCCCGGGAAATTAAAAGTCTGCGAATTACGACAAAATTTGTCGATATGACGAACCTGCAAACTAAGTAATCTTCCAAGCCGTCAGCTGGATACTCCGACGTTAAAGAATCCTATTTTTAATCGCCGATCAGGCGCAGTGTACGTCTGTTGATCCCCGACGTGATAAAGAGATCACTCTTGACCCATGTGCGGTCACGTGTCGACAGTGCGAAGGGAATTACATTTTTTTTGCCCCTCTGTGGGCTGTTGGGATACCGCTAATATATTGCTAGGATGCTGCTAGCCGTATGTGAAGATCGCCAAGGATTCATGCTGAGGATCACCACACCGGGTCGCCCACGCTGACGACGGTGTTCTAATAGTCCAGGTGTGTCACTGTATGAACGAGCAGTTTCGTCATCATGGTGCCGGCCAGGTTACGGTGATACTTCGTATGAATTTTATGATAGTCCCCCACGTGAGTAATTGTCTTATGTTTTATCAGTCCTCATAACACGCCACACCCACACCTATCAGCACACCACTCTATATACCTCTTCTTACGGAGCTATTTGGTTAATGTGATTTTGAGAGTAGCGTTAGTGAATATTAGTATAAATTGCGATACCATAGAGAAGTCTGTAGAGTATCCTTAAAATAAGCCTGGTATCTGTGTAGATTAATCTAGTGACTAAGAGTGTATAAAATTTTGTTTCCACTCAATAAATTGGTGTGTGAATTTAAATGTGTGGTTTTCCTTGTCTCCCGCTACAAACCGCTAATGTTTGAGATTGATTCGGCTTTCTTCATGGCGCCCATTTAATATAAATATATGTCTGAATCAATCCTCAGGTCAAAGAACCCTACGACTCTGAATTGAATTGAATTGAATTAAATTAAATTAAATTAAATTAAATTAAATTAAATAAAAATAACCTCATGCCAAGCCGCTGTGTTACAATACGTAGGTATTTATTAATGTCTAGTCCACTTAGATAATCTGCTACTGTAGGGGTCGACGTCAAAAATATGTTGACTCTTTTTCACCAAATGTTAACAACGTATGTTCGTGGTAACAAAGCGAAATATGTAAACGTATCTTTGGCGTAGACTGTACGTTTAAACAATGATTGAACGTATAGTATTCATAAAAAATAATTGATTTCAAGGGTTTTGCTATTTATTTAAAAGAGTCATACTTTAAACTAAATTAATTTTTAACAAAAAAAGGAACCGACTTCAGTAAAACTAAAATAGTTCTAGTGGCCATCTGTGGTGTTCATCATCAGTTTCCTTACACCAAATCCTATTTACTGAATGTAAATTCTTGACGTTATCAATAAATTACCGAAAGCGCCGTACATGTCCATAACATTTGAAGAGTTCCCTCGATTTCTCCAAGATTCCATCATCAGATCCCGACTTAGTGCCAACGGGACCAACTCGGAGTTATACCCTTTCGATTAAAAAAAAAATTGAAAATCTGTTCACGGTTCTCGGAGATATCGAGTAACACACATACAAAAAAAAGAAATAGTTCGAATTGAGAACCTCCTCCTTTTTTGAAGTCGGTTAATAAAACATATTTCATTCTATAAAAAAAACTGTCAAGTGCGAGTCCGACTCGCGCATGAAGGTTTCCGTACCATAATCTATAACAAGTTTGTTGTATAGGAGCCCCCCTTAAATATTTGTTTTATTTTATTTTTAGTATTTGTTGTTATAGCGGCAATAGAAATACATCATCTGTGAAAATTTCAACTGTCTAGCTATCACCGTTCTTGAGATACAGCCTGGTGACAGACACCCTTCATGCGCGAGTCGGACTCGCACTTGCCCAATTTTTACCCTTTGGGTACGGAACCCAAAAAACATTAAAATTATACCATCTTTGCAAATATTATCTTCTTAAGAAATTGCATTGCTGATATCTCACACTTTTTTAATAATTTTAATTTTCTTTTCAAAAGCTCATTAAAGCGAATATCACGTAATCTTCGCATTCGACTCATAGGTGCTTTTCTTTTAATATGTATGTCGTAATGTCTCCCTTCTTTCTTCAAAATATCTACTAACAACAGCACATTAGGCTTCACTGGAACTTTTTTATTGAGTCTGCTGTGCCAACCTTCCACAGGATTTGTTGTTCGTTGATTTTCCTCTGCCACACTCAACATTTCGAAAAATGGTACCCATTGTCTTTCGAAATATGTACAGAATTTCTCGAAAGCCGCGGTATCTTCACACATTTCACCGACTATCTTTATGTCAAGCCACGCATCCGTCAGGAAATTTGTCGGTAATAACGTTAAGTACGAGCACAATCGCATCACGTTTCTGCCGACTGTTGTCTGATCTAGTTGGAACTCTTTACACTTTTTGCGAATGGCTTGTTGGTAGTGAAAAAAGCAACCACTTATGTACACGTCTGGGTACACATTTTTCAAGGCATTGAACTGTGCCAGTTCAAAATCTGCTTTGTAATATTTGATCTCAACGCCTAGTTCTTCTTTTAACACAGAAAACAGTTTTTGGTACGTTATTTGCTTTTTATTGGGAAGTAAACAGAAAACCACTGGAACAATGTTCTGGTATTTACTGTTAGGGCTTAATTCAATATGCAAAGTAAAAATTTGCGTGAAGGGCTTTGCTGCTCTTTTAAACGTTCCGTCAGCATAAAACTTGTATGTTTTATTTTTGGTTTTTTCGAGTAGTTTGCGTGACAGCTTTGTACAAAACACCAATATTCTGTTTTCCTCGCCGATTTCTTTTACTAAAAAATCGTCCGCTAATGATTTCGGAATTTCTACGTCACTTGGCCGACGAAATGTTAAACTTTTCAATTCCAAAGTCTTCTTTTTATACCTTATAAGTGCATCTCTTTTTGAATGATACGTTGGTATTTCGTCTGGCTCCACAACGCCAACGTCTTCGAGCTGCTGCACAGATTCTTCGAAAATTTGCTGTACAGACCCGAAATCCTTTACAATTTTGTCCTTGCAAGCATCCAATGCTATATCTATGACATTTCTATAAAAGTCTGGTTCGCACGTATGCTGGCTCTCGCGGAGAACTACATCCCGTGCTTCGTTCAGCGTGACAGTAGCACTGCACTGGAGCCTATTGCTACATCGTGACAGTAGCACTGCACTGGAGCCTATTGCTACATCGTGACAGTAGCACTGCACTGGAGCCTATTGCTACATCGTGACAGTAGCACTGCACTGGAGCCTATTGCTACATCGTGACAGTAGCACTGCACTGGAGCCTATTGCTACATCGTGACAGTAGCCCTGCACTGGAGCCTATTGCTACATCGTGACAGTAGCACTGCACTGGAGCCTATTGCTACATCGTGACAGTAGCACTGCACTGGAGACTATTGCTACATCGCCACAATGTATTGCCTGTTTTTATGTTTTGGTTCATGTTATAGCGAAAACCATTTCTTAATAGTACTGGGGCACCCCTTTTGCTTTTCACAAACGTTATCTCAAACGAATTACTCATTATTCTTCATTTATTCTAAAATAAATCGCCGATGACTCCGAAATTCAGTCGGAATAAAACAATATTAATATCTGTCATCTTGTCATCTAATTATACATATTATGTAAGTGGTCAGTATTAATACTTTAACAACGATGAAGGAAGGAACGACGGATTGACGAGCATCGGAAACCAAAAATTCGCAGCTTTTACACCGTACCAAAGAGGATGGAGCAAATATTTTAACTCTACGATGAGTACATAATTGGTTATTGAAACACGTGTACAGTCAAAGTGATTTATTTGTGGCTGAATGCGTGTTGGACAAAAATCGATTTGGACGAAACGCGTGTTGGACAAAAATTGATTTGGACGAAACGCGTGTTGGACAAAAATCTATTTGGACGAAACGCGAGTTGGACAAAAATCTATTTGGACGAAACGCGTGTTGGACAAAAATCTATTTGGACGAAACGCGTGTTGTACAAAAATCTATTTGGACGAAACGCGAGTTGGACAAAAATCTATTTGGACGAAACGCGTGTTGGACAAAAATCTATTTGGACGAAACGCGTGTTAGACGAAATGCATGCTGGACGAAACGCGTGTTGGACATACTGCGTATTGGACGAAACGAGTCAGTAAATTCCATTTGGACGAATCGCATGTTGGACCAACAGCTATCAAATCGAGTTCTCGAAACGAAAAAATGCAAACCAAACATGATTCGTTTTTATACGAATTTCCACAATTGACAGTATAGTATTGACACAATTCATTATTTCATTCACAACATTTAGTGCGTTCGAAATCTATTCCACTTTATTGTTATGAGCAAAGAAACACAATAGGTAGGTATCTTTAAAACCAAATGTTTCCAATTATTTGTTACATGTTTAATGGAAGCTGTAATCATTAAAAATCAGGCTGCCGCACTCTAATACTATAGCACTCTAAAGAGGCTGCATACATCACAGTCCTCCACCTTAATTACCTACAGTAATACTAGTAATTAACACAATAATATAATAAAATAAATAAACTTCAAACATACCTTGAACCCAAAACTACTCCTTATAGCTAATATCTTTTCCGAGCCTACAAGCGCGTACTGGGCGTGGCTGACGCGGTACTGGGGTGGCTGGTGACGTAACAAACTCCTCCTGCCCACTTCCCGGCTCATTCCTCGAGCAAGAGGCTATCGGGCGCTGTGTTGGACTCAGTGACCTTGGAAGCTCTGCCGCTTGAGGCGTGCATAAGATTCCAGAGCTATCCGGCGGCAACTCCGACTGAGTCCCATCAGACCGAGATCTAGCCGGCATGTGAACAGCTAGCGACCTGGATAACGGTCGATTAGAATCCACGGAGATTACAGGCGAATTCCCTACCCTACGCTTCAACTGATCAACGTGTCTATGGACGTGCTTTCCATCGCTATCCGAAACCATAAAATTCCTAGGTCCCACAGAGCTCACTATCCTACCAGGAACCCACTTTTCCCCCTTCAAGTACTGTCGAAACCAAACGTCCTGACCAACCTGAAAGCTCTTACCCGTCCCACTTTCGCGCTCTACCTGACGTTTTTGCCCGATACGATCGCTAATGCCTCGCGATGAATCTGCGAATATTTTTTTTCTGCCGTAGTGAGAGTACGTGAAGCGTATGCAACGGGACGCTCTCCGTTCGGACCGCGCTGAGCCAAGACTCCGCCGTCACTACCAACGGTTTTTTTGGATTGTAATGAGCTAGGACGTCAGTGCTGGTTAGAACACGTTTGACGGCTAAAAATTAATGCTCACAGTTAGTATCCCACATCCACTCGACCCCTTTGCGCAAAAGATTATTCAGTGGGGCTAACATGGAACTAAAATTCCTAACGAATTTTGAAAAGAAGTTGACCATACCTAAAAAGGATCGCAAGTCACTTACATTTTCCGGCCGACGAATGTTCAATATGGCCTGAATTTTCGTTTTGTCCGCCTTGATGCCTTCCCTAGACACAATATAACCCAAGTAAGAGACTTGATCGGCCAAGGAAACGCATTTACTCTTTTTAAGTTTTAAACCATTCTCTACCAATTTTCTAAAAACCGCATTGAGGGCATGTAAGTGCTCAGACTTGGTTTTTCCACCAATGATAACATCGTCAAGGAAAACTTGAACATTAGGAATACTACCAAATAGGTTTGTCATGATGCGCTGTAAGACACCTACGCTAGATGACAAGCCAAAAACTAAACGATTGTACATAAATAATCCCCTGTGCGTGTTAATCACGGTGTACTTTTTAGACTCGTCTAACTCAATTTGGTTATACGCCTGCGAGATATCAATTTTCGAAAAGTACTGAGCTCCGTTTAACCCTACCAGTACATCCTCAATCCTAGGAAGCCGATAGCGATCGATCAGTAACACCGGATTTAGCGTGGCTTTGTAATCAGCACAGATTCTAAGCGTACCGTCTGCCTTGTTCACCGGTACCAGTGGTGAGGCCCAGTCGGAGCAGTCGACCGGCTCGATGATGTTGTCCCGCAACATGGCGTCCAACTCCGCGTCAACGCGCTCCCCCATCGCGTAGGGCATGGGCCGCGCGCGACGGAAAACCGGCGTCGCGTCATCGCGCACGCGCAGCGTCGCCTTGCCACCCAAGTACCGCCCCAGTCCGCCGCTGAAGACTTCACTGTATCTGTCAATCAATTTACAAATTTCTTTATCAATATGAACCTGAGTATTATACAAATTAAGACTTCCACAAAATTTTGACAAATCAATCTGTAACTCCGCTAACCACTGCCTGCCTAGTAAAGATGTAGTACCGCCCTCGATGATAAAAAGCTAGCTTTTTATACTGGTCCCCATAACATACCGTTGGCCTTATTATTCCCATAGGTTTTAATTTAGAACCATCATAAAACCGCAAGACTGTGCTGTCTTCTTCCATCGGAAAGTGCGAAAACTGCTTGTCATAAGTAGCTTTACTTATACACGATATGGCTGTACCCGTGTCTAACTCCATGTATATCAGTTTGTTATCAATCAAAACAGGTACACTTACTGGTTTGTATTTGTTCAATCCGAGGAGGTTCAGCTGCTCTTCGATGTCATCTTCGTCCGCGCTGCTCCCGCTCTCGACGTCACCAAAATTAAACCCTCCCTTTTTCTGATTCGTATCCCGGCGATAGCCGGAATCCCGCTTTGTCAGGCCGACCATGCTATTTTCCGGACACACTCTCCGCAGATGCCCGGTGCGCTGACACTTGCTGCACACGAACTCTCTGAACCGGCAGCTGCCATAGTCGTGGTCCCGTGCTCCGCAGGCTGCACAGTTAGCTCCCTCTGCTCCCGAGCGCTGCCTGCCTCCCGCCTGCACACCCGACGCGCCGACACCACGAGCCTGCGCCGCCGCGCGCGCTCGTTGCTTACGCCCCGCTGCGGGCTCCAGCGCGTGCACCGCGCTCGCCGCCGCCTCCGTGGTCGATGGTCTCTCCACTGCTGCTGCATCCCTCTCCGCCGCTTCTAGAGAATAAGCTAATTTCACCGCCGCCGCAAAAGTTATGTCGTCATTTTCCGCAAACAACCGTTGTCTTGCGACGTCACTACGTAAGCCACACACGAACTGATCTCACAAATTTTCACTAAGTTTTTCGCCAAATTTACAATTGCGAGCAAATTTTTTTAATTCTGCTACGTAAGAAGCGGTGTCTTCCGCGGCTCCTTGAAGTTTCTGACGGAAACGGTACCTCTCGGCTAAAGCTGACGGCGTAGGTTGAAGATGTTGCCGCATAAGCTCAACCGCCGAGGCGTAAGCCAGCTCCGATGGTTTCTTTGGGCTAGCTTAGTTCACCAGCACCTCATATGTTTCATCTCCCATAATGGCGATTAAGGAAGGGAGCCACATCTCCTCCGCAATGCTATTCACCTTAAAATACATTTCTAATCGTTCAATGTACGAAGCCCGTTTCTCAAGTCGAATTCTTTCAATTTCCCTACTGACATATTTTGGCCGAAAACTCACGCGTATTTAATATTAATATTTCACGTTTTCTTTTTTACATTTATTTCGTCGCCACTGTGAGGTATTGAGGACGGAGACCAGGAAAAGCATTCATCCAGCAGAAAACCATTTATTAGACAACGTCATCCGTCTGACGGCTAATCTCAGCAAATACTGTAGCACTCTAAAGAGGCTGCATACATCACAATATCTACTTTACACGAAAACGAGGTCGCACAAGCCCTAATAGCCTTAACTGATCAGTAATAAAAAAAAGAAAAAGAGCAGTACTTGGTCCTCTTCACCCCGCTCTCTCACCACACAGGGGACGAATCTGACTTCCCTCCACATCTGAAAATAATCACCGTGGAACGCTCTATGTGTGGTAGAAATTTCATGCTTGTAACCCAATGCGCACAATTTCGCGGCTTAGCAACTCTACTATGAATGATATAACAACACTTAATATATCAACATTTGATATAATTATTATTTCATATACTGATCATTTTATCGAATAACATTTAATATAACATTATTTAAGTATAAATGTAGGTCTAAATGCTGGATTAACTTACCACCTCCTGTAAGGAAAAGTAAGTCCCTGAAGGTTTTTAAAAAACGTTGTAAGGCATGTCTATTGGATCTGCAAAAAACTGGTTAGGTAGGTACTAGAACCGCTGACTGTTAATGTAATTTGTAATTTTATGTATATAGTTACTAAGTCATGGGGGTGGCAGAATAACAGCGTCGGTGACCAAGAGTCATATTGGCTCAGGCCACTGGCATTAGCTGAGCCATCTACCTTTTCATTGTTTTGTATACTATACAACTGCTATTATACATGTAATAACCAAAAATGTACAAAAACAATGAATAAATGTCTTATTATTACTATTATTATTATTAAGTATAATGCATATTTCTTGTAATGAATTTATGGTATAACGTTTATTTTATCTAACGTTCAAATGGCGTAACGTATAGGGTATAGATAAATAGGGGGCGTGGGGGCGTCCGGAGCCCCCCCAGGGGGGTTCGGGAGGCGAAGCTCCCCGCATTAAAAAAAACTTAAACCAAAAGTTCAATTAGAAACGTAGAGTAGTAAGAGAAAAAAAGAAAAAAAAACAGAAGAAAACCGGGTTAGGTAAATAAAACGCAATTCGCACACAAAATTTTTTTTTTCATAAAGAATAAGTATACGTAATGTTGTTATATCAAATGTAAATTATACTAATTGAAATTCTACCAAATGTTGTTATACCATATGAAACTATACCAAATGTTGATATCCCAAATGAACATTATACCATATGTGATTATAACAAATGTTGTTATACCAAATGAACATTATACCATATGATGGTTATAGGAAATAAGTGTTCTACCAAATGATAAATATACGAAATAAAAATAGATATTTTAAAAGGTTCATTATTATCTTGTAGACACTTTTTTGACATATATTTGTTTTGCATAACGATACTTGGCAGGAGTAACGTTTGGCAGAAACATCTTACGCAGAGTATGCTTTGGCATAAATCATTTCGCAGATTTTTATAATACCGAATCTTATATTGGCATAATGTTGATGAGCATAACAGTCTTCTAAATGAATAGTACTTTCGCAGATATTTTTTTGCATAATATTTTAGGCGGCATAAAGTTGTCAAGCCGAATACCATTTGATTCCAAGATAGACTTAATTGTCTTAAAAAGATTACATTTATTATCCTTTATTCATCATAAATCTATTATTATTATGACTGGTATTGTTTTATTTACCATTTTTCCTATTTCTTTTTATAAAGCGGCTAGTCAGTAGTGTTGGGGACGCAAGATCTGCCCTAAGGTGCAATCAGTACCTAATTTATGCATTAAAAATTGTTGTGATTACACATTTTGTCCATGGAGTGGTATGGTAGCCGGCCGATGACGCGTGGCTCGCTCGCTCGTTAGGGTCTCAGTTCAACCTAACACTCCTCCTCGCTTCGCTCGTCGTCGTACCTAACCTAATCCAAGTCGGACCTGCCCTAAGGTGCAATCAGTACCTAATTTATGCATTACAAATTGTTGTGATTACTCATTTTGTCCATGGAGTGGTATGGTAGCCGGCCGATGCCGCGCGGCTCGCTCGCTCGTTAGGGTCTCAGTACAACCTAACACTCCTCCTCGCTTCGCTCGTCGTCGTACCTAACCTAATCCAAGTCAGACCTGCCCTAAGGTGGAATCAGGACCTAATTTATGGGACACAATTGTTGTGATTAAAAATTTAGTTTTGATTAGAAATTTTCCTAACCCACTTTTCTGCTACTAGAAAATAATTATGCTATTATAATCGTATGCTATAGGATTATTATGGTACATAAAATTATGCTATTTAGCATAATTTTATGTACCATAATAATCCTATAGCATACGATTATAATAGCATAAAAACCAAAGTCGGCCAAAGAGATATTCTACAAAACAATGTGCTGCAAAATGTGTCGTATGCGAGGTAGTAGTAATGCCAACTATGCCTTTATGCCATCTTACCATTCGACCGAAAGTGTTTCTGCGAAGCGTGTTATGCGAAGTGTGTTTCTGACCAATATTATTCTGCCAGATGAGGGTAACCCATTTTAAAATTGTACCTAACGTTTATTATATTAAATGAGTGATTATACCCTTTGAAATTATATCAAATGTTGTTATATCCAACATACTTATACCATTTATTTTTATATCGATCATTACACACCCCGCTGAAAAGACTTACTTATCTCCATGATGAGGAAAAACGGTAGCGTGTCGATGAGGAGCAATAGCGTGTATGGGGATGAGTGGAAGCCATCGAATATCGATTTAGTTCAAGACTCAAAAAGCAATGTGGAAGGGAGATTCGGTCCTCGGATGGCCATGACCAGATCAACGATCGACCAGGAGTACATAACTTTCATAAGACTTACTTGAGGAAAGACAACGTGATGAGGAGCATATAAGTGGAAGCCAACTATTATCGATTTTTGTTCACGACTTTACAAAAAGAGCCTTGGAGGGGAGAGTCCGTCGTCCGATGACCTCGCATGGAGGCATCATGAAGGGCCCAGAATGGAGTTTTCGAAAATATCTAATAGGAGCACATATCTGTCAAAGAACTCACTTATCTCCATGATGAGGAAGTATAGCGTGACGATGAGATGCAGCAGCGTAGACAGCAGTATGACGACGACTGGGAGCCCGTAGCTCTTGTCGATGCGTTTCACGACTTCACATAAGTCACCATGGAGCGCTGCTAAGCATCGAATGGCTTCGCATGGAGGCACGATTAATTGTGACTCATTACTTACTGAAATATTATAATAATGTTGATTAGTTTGTCTGAATGTGTATAATATAATACTAATACTATCATAGGCGTATTTATCGGGGTGGCCGGGTGGGACGAGCCCACCCTAATATGGTCTAGCGACCACCCCAGGATGTTGAGTTTCCGATAGAAATACATGGCTTCATATCATTGGCCATGGCGAGGTCCCACCGTCCGGTCCAGACTCACCGTCTGAAAAATAATCTTAGATACGCCAATATATGTTTTTGGGTTAAATAGCAGACAGGGGTGCGGTGACAGGGTTACCGTAGGGTCACTTTCTGTTTCGAGAGAATTAAAGACGACAACATAGTTTCAAAGTTCCAGGAGGATATAACCATTTAACCCTGATAGTGACGAAATGCTAGTAGCCGTATCGGATGACTTATGGCTGGCCCATTTACACTCTGCGCCACGTTTAACACATCTTCGTTTACTCGGCTGTGTCTCTGTCTGCAAAGACACAACGGTACAGTCGAGTTCATTTACATCTACACACTTACGAGAACAAAAATATCTGAACACGATTTTATGCTACTGACAATAGGGTCGTGTTCAGATATTTTTGTTCTCGTTGCGACGATTAGTTCAGCCGGTGTAGTTTGAAATAAAAGAAAACCGTTACACACAAGTTTAAATTTATTTATAAAATGGAGGTCGTGGATAGCCCGTCGGGTACGTTTCTGTAGGCGCGGTACTCCCCTCAAGACGCCATCAGCCCTTCCAGGGCAGCCGGCGATGGGAAGCGGAGCAACGGCTTGCAGGTGCGGCCAGGGTTCAGCGGCTCAACCAGTTCCGGAGGGCAACGGGAAGCCTCCAACTTGCGCCGCGCAATGGAAGCGGCGCGTTTTAAATAAAAACGTAGTACCCCGTATTGGGGCGCGACACTAGTTTATTATTTATTTGAAGAGTGAATAAAAACGTTCTACTACGTTCCATTATGTTAATGTTCAATTAGGACAAATTAAATTTCAAAACTATTGAGACACGACTGTTAGCAACCGTATGATGACGCTAATAATGTTAGCGAACGGACTGCTACGTCCATCTAGTTCAACCACAGAATAGATAATAGTACAGTTCAACTGTCCTGCAAGCGAATCAATCTCTACAGCCAAGCGACGCGCACGCAGCCTATACAGAAAAAATACAATGTTATCGCTCACGGAGTTAAGGCGACGCACCGCGTGAATCAGTTAAGGCGAATACAGTTCGTTGCGGTGTAACATTTCGATGCACATTATTTGTTTTTTATTCATTATTGATTGTAATGTAATTAGTTGTCCCAATTATCGGTTAAGTATAACGGGAAAATGATATAATTATATATTTAAATTTGTGCGTGAATAGTGTTCGTTTATTAAACGCTTAACATAAAAACTATTACGTTACATCGTAAGTGTGTAAATATAAATGAACTCGACTGTACAACGACAAAGTAACATTCTTCCGAATAATAACACTTTAGGGTCCCTTCCTGTGGCAAAACAAAATCTCCAAGCACGTGGATCGCATAGGGGCTGGCGTCATACGAATCGTGACCATGTTGACGTACTCTAAATGTGCAAGTAACCTACCATGCAAACGTGCCTTTACCGTACGTTTTTGTGGCTCATTTAACACTGAAGTCCCTTTCTGTTTCAAAACAAAATCTCAAAGCACTAGGATCGCATAGCTACGCTCCGTTCTTCCTGATGATGACCGCTCTTATGGAGCACCTGGCAGCGAGTCGACCAGTAGACTGACGTTGATGGCCGAGCGGCGAGGCTCGGCTGGCGTCATACGAATCGCGACCATACTGAAGGTCTCAAAATGTGCAAGTAACCTACCCTGCAAACGTGTATGGCAGGGCTATAGTGAGCAATGATAGGGTGATAAGCTTTTCTCTGTAAGGTGCCTTTACCGTACTTTTTTGTGGCTCATTTAACACTTTAAAGCCCCTTTCTGTTTCAAAGCAAAATGTCAAAGCACTAGGATCGCATAGCTACGCACCGCTCTTCCTGATGATAACGGGGTGCTCTGACAGCGCACCGGGCAGCGAGTCGACCAGTAGACTGACGTTGCTGGCCGACCGGCGAGGCTCCACTGGGGCCACGCGGATGGCAAACATGTTGACTGGTGGCGGCTGCTCCAGTTTTTCCACTGGAATCAAGCAAGCAATTTTTACTTATTAGTTCTTATTATCTTAAGTATGTTTATGGACATTAGGTGACAGAAAAATATAGATGACCCAGATGTTTCTCGGTAGAAAAGTGTAGCATTAGCGGTCGGTACGCAAACAAGGTTAGATATAGTTGTCAATGACGTATTAACGTTGCTTTTTGACGGCGACTGAGTAATTAATATTTCTTGTCTCCGGTGACTAAAGCTAATCATATGTCCAAATGTGTGTGTGACGCGGTAGGCGCAGTTTGTAGTGCAGCTGCCTACTGAGCCGACGGTCCTGGGTTCGAATCCCGGCAAGGAAGAACAGTTGTGTGGTCGTAGTATAAAAAAAGAATAGTATATATGAAAAATATGACCTCAATATTCACCTGGCGATACCAGGACAGCAGAAACGAAAAGATACTCACACGGTACGGCGACGTGTTTGGCAGTGAGCGCGATGGCGTCGTTGACTGCGCGGAATCGCTTGCGCACAGAGAGCGCGGTGAAGGCAAACTGTAGCTCCAGTACTATGACCACGTACCAGAGAAGATAGAAGCCGATGTAGTTTGTCACTATGTCCCCTGGAAAATATAAAATCAACTTGATGCATGATGTGATAGATTTTTGCTATTCAAGCTGAATTAACATAAGATAATCTAGAACTGTTAACCTGCACGTCTAGCATAACTTTGATACGCGACTCATGTCGCGCGAGATAGCATCATCCGTCACTATCTCATAGTACTGTACAGATAGAGACAGGTAGTATATCTCGCGCGAGAAAGAGGCGCGTGTCAAAGTTATGCTAGCCGTGCAGGTAGTAACTGCCAAATGTGTGTGTGTGTGCGTCACACTGAATATACGTGCTTCCCTGTCCGCGCGATGTTTTAATTGTAAAATCGGTGTAAACTTCATGCAGTTATCATGGAAGTGACGAATAAAGATATAGTTAAGAAGCTAACGCTACTTACAGACAAAATTTGTACTCTGACTTCGTGCATTGAAGTGCAAAACCAGAAAATTGAGAACCAGCAACAGCTCAAAGAGCAACTAAAGCGGGTAGTTGGAGAACTCTCTCATAGAGCAACGGCTAATACACCGGCAAAACTCGCACCGAGCGAGAAGAAGAACATCCCGACAGACGTGAGTAAGAAGAGCTCCGCCTCGACGCCAACGTATGCTTTGGCTACAGCGACGACGACAACATCCGAGCGGGCCCGACGAGCGGCAATGCGCAGTGGCAAATAACCCGCTGCAAAACCTTCCGAAGTACCCGTGAACAAGAAGAAGACGAATATACCTGCGAACACCTCGCCGTGTAGTAGCGATTCTACGAGTATGACGTCAGAACCTAAACCGATAGCCGAAGCCACAAACATGGTTGGGCCACGAAACGCGCAAGCGGAAGAGGCAATTAGCCAAGACAGTGAATCCAGCAAAATCATTGACAAGGGAGCTGGACAAGAGTGGAAACTTGTTGGATCGCACAAAAGGCGCAAGCCCAGACCTCCGGTAATCGTTGGTGAAGGAAAGAAGGACTTGGAACTCCAAACGGTCGAGCGGTTGAAGTATAATCAGGCATGGCTGTTCAGACGAGAAACGACAGCAGACCAAATTAGGCAGTTTTTGTGCAAAGTGCAACATTCAGATGAGTATGTTATTGAAAAACGTAATATTAAAACTGATAAACACGCAGCGTTTATTATCGGTATACCCGAGAACCTACATGCGCGACTAACGTCGCCGACTGTGTGGCCACAAGGCGTGCGCTTTACGAACTGGTTTCTCGTTCGGCCCGCGATCGGCGGGGAGCCGAACGACTCTCTGCCGCCGACGGTGCCCCACTCGGGCCCAAGTCCCAACGCTCAGTGAAGATGCGCGCGCGCCGCTGCCGCCCGCTATCACGCACAATCTAACGAATGACGCGCTGACACCACGTAAGATTGTTATTTGTCACCAAAATGTTCAATCACTGAACAACAAAACGGACAAATTAGACGTTCTGTTTAAAACGGATTTAAAATGTGATGTACTGGCTTTAACAGAGCATTGGCTCACGGAACAAAATATTAAATGTATACACTTAGACGATTATTCTCTAGTGTCGTGTTTCTGTAGAACTCAAACCAGTCAACAATAATGTTAAAGCTGTTGAAATGACTGACAAACAGAAACTGTCTACAGAATTATTTTGTGAAATATCAGCAATAGAATTATTAGAACATGACTTAATTGTAGTGTGTATTTATAGGACAAACATGATTAGCGCTAATGATTTTATGACTAATTTAGAAAGTGTGCTCGATAAGCTAAGCGAACTCGACCAAGACTGTATAATAGTTGGCGATATTAACATAGATTATTCAGACGAAAATGCATCTCAACAAAAACTAGTAGAAACATTGTCGGTTAATAACTTCAGTTGTGACATTGATTTTCCTACAAGAATTACTATCTACGTGTCTAGATCACGTCTATAGTAGCCGTCCATCCGCAGTAACAAGCGTGTCTCCTGTGACCACAAATATAGGAGACCATCTCGCGGTGCGATGTGAAGTGCTGCGCACGGGCCGCGCGCCGCATGCGCTGACTCGCCTCTCTCGCAGCTTCACCCATGCTAACAGGCATAGTTTCGTCGAAGCTGTGTACAGTATAGACTGGGACGAGGTGTAAAACCGTCGCGGCCGCAGCGCGGCGCAGATGGCCACGGCCATAATACATATCATTAGTAATAAGTTCGACATTTGTTTCCCGATAAAACATATTAGTAATCCAAAACCGCATTTTAAAGCCCTTCGGATACTCACACTACCTGACGTAGTGATACTCCAGGTGGCAACGTACGTGCGGTGCCACCTGGATGAGTATGTGAGAGGGTCAAAAGTGCACGGACGGAACCTGCAAAATGCCCACAGACTCGTGGGAGTCAGGCACCGACTGGTGAAAACTGGCGAACTCACCCACGTGATGGGGCCGACGGTTTACAACCGACTGCCTGCGCACATCACGGATGCGCCGTCGCTAACCAGCTTTGTCGCACCTTAAAAGCTGGCTTATCGAAAACACTTTCTATAGCTATAACGAATTTTATTCACTGAGTACCAAATAGGTAATTAAAGGATTTTTATTTTAATTGTACTTATGTATGTAGTATTATTATAATTTACGGAGTACCAAATAGGTACTTTACATTATATAGATATTAATTGTATAGCAACACGATTTATTGTTCATTGGTATATGAATATTGCTAATTTTAATTTAAATTTTTTATTGTTTAATGTAACCCAATTTTTAGTTTAGGTACATTGTAACTGATGAAATGATTATGATATGACATGTAATATAATGATTTTGAATAAATGAATATGAATATAACCAAATCCCATAACAAGAAATTGTCTCACATGAACGGATCTTTAGTTTTGTATCTGATGTTACCATGCTGCCTCCAAAAACGTGTACACGTTTTTACTATCACAAAAACAACTATGTTTAATTGACTTCAGTTGAACAAATATGCACGTCACTCAATATGATCGGTTGCGATGGGACTTAGGCAAGATAATTCCATATTATTTTTATTAGTCTTTAGTAATGTCGCCGCAACAGAAGAGACCGAAAGCCAGGCCTAAAAACGTTGAAGTGACTGTGTGGAGGAAGATCTCAGGAAGACGGGGAAGTTTAACAACTGGAATAAGGTCTCCAGGCATGCATGGAGGCAGAAGAAACCACCAATCATATTCTACTAGATTGCAAACAGGTAGAAGGATACAGGATGAAATACCTAGGATCTCCAAGTACCGTACACGAAGCCATAAGCAACATAAAGGCTTTGCTTAGGTTCGTGGAGGAGTTGGGGTGGTTGGAGTAGCGCTATCCCCTTTCCACGCAAAATAGGCAATTGGGATGTCGATTTGCGGAAAATGCCCAGAGCGCAACTAACTAACTAACTAAGGTCTCCAGGCATCATGACAACTGATGGAAGAAGACTCACAAGGGGTTGTACTGCCAGGGGAAGGAAGGAAGGAATAATTCGCCAAGTGGTCGCAGCCCCTAATGGTAAGGTTGTGAGATAAGGCATATAAGGCATGTAAATATGGGATTTGAATATATTTGATGGATTTTATCATAGACAAAAAAATAAAGCAGATGTAAAAAGCACAGCCTAACGGCAAACAAAAAAATATGGGCTTAGTATCAGTTAAACACGCGGCTGTCTTAGGGTGCGTCTCCATTGAAGCGAGGCGGAGCGGAGACGTGCAGAATAGACCAATCACCTGAGTTGAAATCTGTATTTCAGCTCCGCTTCACTTTTCTGATTGGTTGATTCCGCACGACTCCGCTCCGCTCCGCTTTAGTGGAGAGAAATACATAGATAGAGAAATACACTGTTTTGTCAAAGTATATGAACAAAATTTAGGCTGCCGGTCAACTAGTACAAATATATGTGTATTATTACTTACTTAGTTTATGTACTTATTATAGTTTTATTAAGTATAATATAGATAATATCTTGGTTGTACGCAGTGTAGTTTGCCTATTTTCTTCGTATACCCATTCCTTCAATTGCTCAAAGGTTAACTGGAAGAGATCCCTAATAGGGATAAGTTCGCCTTTGTACATATTTCATTTGTTATCAATGTATTTATAACCAGTTGTTGTGTACAATAAAGCGTTTACATACATACATACTAAATCGGATCGGAGAAAATTAACCATACGGGTTCCGTTTAGGCTTCACCTAAGGGTGCGTTTCCACTGAAGCGGAGCGGAGACGTGCGGAAACGACCAATCACAAAATTTAAGCGAAGCTTAAGAGCTACTCCGATGTTCAAAATTCGTCTGTCGAATAGTGCCATCCCTCTCGATCTCCTGTCAAGGTATATTTGAGTGAATGGAATAGCACTATACGAAAGTAAAATTTCGAACATCGGAGTAGCCCTTCTAAGATACAAATGTTAACTCATATGATTGGTCTATTCCGCACGTCTCCGCTCCGCTCCGCTCCGCAACAGTGGAGACGCACAGTTTAACCCGGCACACCCCATATTTGTCATAGAAGTATCATCCGGAAGCGCATGATACAAAAACACGATCATTTGTACCACCGATCGTTACTAAGCCACAATTTGACCCCACAGTTTCAGACATACCATATTTACCAGTTTAAACTAATAACCAAGAAAACATTTAGTCTTACTTGTTATGGACGGTTATAATAATAATAATAATATTGACAAAGGCCTCACCTCTCTCTCCTTAGCAAACGAGAACTGGCGCAGACCAAAGGTGCTTAGCACCGATGACCGCAAGGCTGTATGGAAGAGCAAGGAGCTACACGGGCGGTTCTACAAGGCCCTTACGGGGCCCGACGTAGATCTGCTCGCGTCGGTGAACTGGCTACGCTTCGGGGATCTCTTCGGGGAAACCGAAGGTTTTGTCTGTGCAATTGCGGACGAAGTAATGATGACGAACAATTACCGGAGATATATCCTGAAGGACGGTACGGTCGACATTTGTCGGGCATGCCGCCGTCCCGGTGAGTCACTCAGGCATATAATCTCCGGTTGTTCTCATCTTGCTAACGGCGAGTACTTGCACAGACATAACCAAGTAGCCAGGATCATACACCAGCAACTTGCTCTTCGATACGGTCTTGTGGGGTCTGAGGTGCCGTACTATAAGTACGCACCGATGCCAGTTCTCGAAAATGGTCGTGCCACGCTCTATTGGGATCGATCTATCATCACGGACAGGACTATTGTAGCCAATAAGCCTGATATCGTGTTGGTAGATCGATCTAAGCGCCAGGCAGTGCTCGTCGACATCACCATCCCGCATGACGAGAACCTCGTGAAGGCCGAGAAGGACAAACTCAGCAAGTACCTTGACTTGGCTCACGAGGTGACCGCCATATGGGATGTTGACTCGACGATCATTGTCCCGATAGTCGTTTCGGCGAACGGTCTCATAGCGAAGAGTCTCGACAAACATCTTAAGAGACTCTCGCTAGATGGCTGGATCAAGGGTCAGATACAGAAGGCGGTACTCCTGGACACGGCGCGCATTGTCAGGAGGTTCCTGTCTCTGCAGCCCTAATCACCGGTAGCCTGGGCCCTGCCCCGTTGCCGGCGGCACCCTAGGTTAGGTTTTTTTTATAATGTGTTTATATTTGTAATGTATTTTTTATATTTTACTTTTTATATAAATTTATTATAAAAAATACCTATCCTAAGAAACATGATTAAATGAGTGAATAATAATAATATTTATTGCATCCAAGTACTTATAACTAGGTACAGGTACAGGGACCCTGTCAGGGTGTAGCAAAAGGTTAACATTTTGGTATGTAGTCTGGTTTACCAAACTTAATATTGCTTAATATAAACTTAATACTAGTAATGACAACATTCAATGTTACTTTTACATTTCAAATTTTAAACAAGCATCTTTTACGTATATACATTGCATAAGTTAGGTACAGACAATTTGTACCTACATAGTATTTAAATATTTTTCTCATCCATGAATTCCGTAATTGAGTAGTAGCACTTATCTATAAGTGTTCGTTTTAGATTGCTTATAAAGCATGAGTCTTTTAGTGTGTTTTTTATTTTAGGAGGGATTTTATTATATATTTTAATTGCTCTGTAGTATGGTCCATTTTTGTATATTTCTAGTTTGGGTTCCGGGAGTTCAAGATTTTGTCGGCGTCGAGTGTTTTGATTGAATTTAAAGAGATGCAAATTTTTTCGTACAAACGTGGCAATTTCTAGGATATAGAGGGAGGGAAGAGTTAATAGTTTCAGGTTTTTGAATTCAGGTTTACAGCTATTTGGTTGGTGGATGTTGGCCAGGATTCGTACACACTTCTTTTGCATAATGAAGAGCTGGTGTGCATCTGGGCTGTGGCCCCACAGCAGGAGCCCGTAGCGTAGCCACGCGACCGCCTGCGTGTGATACGCGGTCAGCGCGCACTCCATGCTAGTGTTGCTCTTCAATATGCTCAGTGCGTATACGAATCTGGACAGTTTGTTTTTTACTGATTCGATGTGTGCTTTCCAGTTTAAATGAGTGTCTAATTTAAGACCCAAAAGAGTGCATTCAGTTACTTCTTTTATGTTTAGGTGGTTTGATACTGTATTTAAGTTAAGTAGTTGTTTTTGTCGCGGTCTAAATTGGATTAGTTTAGTTTTATCATTATTGATTATTAGATTGTGATCATGTAGCCAGCGTGTTACTGAATTAAAAGTTTGTTCGATGTGTGTGTTGCTATAGTTATCATTTGGGCATTGAAATAAAAGTGATACGTCGTCTGCGAACATTACAACTTTATGGGGGGTGATTTTTGGAAGGTCGTTTATATAGATAAGAAATAGGACACATCCTAAAACACTACCTTGTGGGATTGAATTATCAGAATACTGTATGCTAGATTTAAAACACTGTAGTATGGAATGGTCATTAAGGTGTTCTATTTCTACATATTGTTGCCGAGATGTCAAGTAGGATTTCATCCAATTTAGAGCCTTGCCGCGTATGCCGATTGAATTTAAATTATGTAGTAAAATGTTATGTGATACTCTGTCATATGCCTTCGACATATCTAGCAGTAGTCCCACTGCATATTTCCTATCTCTTAGGTACTCTACTATTGTTTGGACATAACTGTAAACTGCAAGGCATGTAGAGTGTTTTTTTCGGAATGCATATTGATTATCATCCAATAGATGATATTTCTCTAAAAAACTGAAAATACGATTTGACATACATTTCTCGAATATTTTGGATATTACAGGGAGGAGTGCTATCGGTCTATATTGAGAAGGATTATCAGGTTTTCCACCTTTTTTTAATATGGGTTTAATCTTTGCTATTTTTAATTTATCTGGGAAGCTGCATTGGTCAAAAGATTGATTGATTAATTTAGTAATAGGATGGGCAAGTTCATCTATACATGCTTTTATCAGGATGGAGGGGATCTCGTCTATACCGCAACTATATTTATTGGGCAATTGTTGTATTATACCACGAACTTCCTTTTCAGTAACAGTATGTAAAAAAATGGAGTTGATAGAGGTTTGTATGGCGGGCCGCCCAGTCGGAGGCGCGGGGTCACTGCTGCCACCTAGCGGAGATTTGCCTACTGGAGCATAGTATTCATTGAATAAATTTACAAGTTTTTCAGGACAACTCTCAACTTTATTGTCTACTTTTATAGTTATATTTTGTGGGCTTGTTTGATTATTTTTTCTTGTTACATGTTTTACAATGTTCCACATAGTTTTGTTTTTATTTTTAGATTGCATCAGTTCCTGAGTGAAGGTACGTTTTTTTGATTTATTTACACATTTTTTAAGGATTTTTGTATATCGAGCGTAATGTTTTTTTAAGGCAGTATTATTTGTCTGATTAGTAAGAATTTTTAATTGTCTTTTATGTTTGCATGCAATTTTCAAGCCAGTTGTGAGCCAAGTTTTAGGAACTCTGTTTTTCTGTTTAGTTTTTTTAAGTGGGATGTGTATATTTAATGTTTGGGATAGTATGTTGTCAAATAAATTATAGTTATTATTTAAGCTATTTGTATCTACAAAAGTTTCATCCCAGTTTACTTTAGCTAAAGCAGATTGGAATGACTTTATATTTGTTGAATTAAAATGTCTCTTTTGTTTTTGCGGCAATTTACTAGGAGGTGGATTTAGCTCAAATGTATACAATAAACTTTTATGGTCAGAAATGCCCAAGTCTTCTATTACGATATCAAAATGCTTGTTGTTAGTAAAAATTAAGTCGATACAGGTTGAGCTTATATTAGTTTCCCTAGTCGCCTGGTTTACTATCTGATGGAGGTTATATTCAAGCATAGTATTCATTAATCTGAGGTAGTTAGTACAATTTTCTAATTTATTTATATTAAAGTCACCTGTAATTATAATGTGTTTCTGGCTCTTTGCTTTAACTTTTTCTAGTATCTTAATTAATGTTGTAAAAAATGTTTCAATATCTCGGTCTGGTCTATATATCGTAATGAGAATGACATCTGGTCTTATTTCCACAGCACAACAATCAATCACGCATTCCACGGATAGGTCCGCGATGTCCGGCCACGCGCTGTAAGCTGCACTTTGGTTTTGGCCTGGAAGCTGCACTTTGTGATGGAAGCAAGCCGTTTTGCACAGTGATAATATAGACCAAAATAAACGATTTCACTCGAGGCGAAATTAGTTTCACCCCTTAGGAACAGAGATGGCGCCACTTATTAAAAAAAAGTTTAAAAAATTCTAAATCCTGAACGGATGCTCCGATTTGGACGTAAGAGGTGCCAATCGCCAGATAATTACCCAATTTAACATGAAAAAAATTAAAATCACGTAGAAAATAATTTTGGATACCTAAGAAATAATATTTTCTGAAAAAAATATTTAAAATTTGTGATTTTTGGAATTTGACTCGTAAAAATGTATGTACATGGTACTTTTTTATTTATTTATATTAATACACAACTAATTTTACATTTACGAAAAAAAACCGCATATCATTAGCTCGTATAATTCCAAAGTTATTGAAGAATACAGACATGGCGCCGCTGGGTCAAAAAATCTTACAAAAAATCTAAAACCTTAACGGATATTCCGATTTTGATAATTAAGCTGTTAATCGACAGATAATTACTTAAATTAGTTAAAAAAATAAAATAAAAATTCAAATAGGCAAAAAGTAATAATATTTCCAAAAAAAAACATATATTTTGAAAAAAAATTTTTTTATGTAATTTCATATAAAAAAATTATGAATATGGCTTTATTTTACTTATCGTCACCTGTAATATGAATTAATGTAACCGCCAAAATGACGAAATTGAGTTAAGTATACAGTTCGTCTGTAAATTTGACGATCTATCCATTGCTGTTATTAAAATTACGATATCTTGAAAAAAATGTTGGTTACATTAAACAAAAATTGACCGTTTTTTTTAGTTTTCTGTATTTATTTTGGTGTATGGCACATTTTTTGTAAATTACTTAATATTAGATTAACGTAACCACAAGTATTGGCCAAAATTGAACAAAAGTCATTAATGTAAGACTCGTCGGCAAATAAATGACTCTTACATTACTCAATTTATAACACTTTATTACCGATTGACTGTTACGTTAGCTTCAAAGCTAGATAAAAAATATAAAATGGTTCTTACATTAAATGGGTTATACTTTTAGTTTTTGAATCAAATCATGTAAATAATAAGTGATTTATATGCTCAGATTAGATAGGTAAAAAAAATTAAACGAGATTATAAGAAAGCAACCATTTAAAGTCAATTATAGTCTAATCTTGTCACAAATTGTGCTTACTGCAAGCTGGGTGAATATATAATTTAGTCAGTAACATTAAAGTTTTCGTAGTTTTTAAAGCAATTTGTGCCTCTTACATTATTATTTGTCTTCCCAAGGCTCGAGTGATGACGGTTACATTAAAATTATGTACTTAATTTAGACAAACCTGGTGCTTACGTTATTTTGGTTACCAGGAACTTTGCGACCATCTCTTTCCTTTGCAGTGTTAATGAGTAGATACCGGTGAGACGACCATACATTTGCCTGTAAGAAGCAATTACAAACACTACCGCGTGCGTCTATTTACGATTTGGTGTTGTGATGGATATGATAGCCACTTTAGTTTGTACCGACCAGCGATCGGATGCCGGTTTTCGACTCCATACAAATGCTGGTATTAAATTTCGGTATTTCGCTTATTATTACTAACTAACTAACTAACTAACTAACTGAGCGCAACGACCCAAAGTGGATCTTGGCCTCCGACTCCAGATCACGCCACGCTCCACGATCCTGAGCCAGCTCTCGCCAGTTAAGGATGCCTAGGTCCCTGAGATCTTTTTGGACTTCATCACTCCAGCGATATCTAGGCCGTCCTACGGGTCTGCGACCACTCGGTCGTCCCAAATAAGCGGTTTTTGCGGCGCGATCCTCTCCCATTCTCTCAACGTGCCCGAGCCAGCGGAGTCTGGACGCCTTGGTCTCTCCTATAATATTAGGCTCCCGCACTAGATCTTCGATCTCTTTATTCTTTTTCAGTCTCCAGCTTCCATCTTCTCTTCGGGTCGGGCCCAGAATCTTCCGCAAGATCCTCCTTTCCGCCACTAATAGCTTACTTTCTTCCTTCAAGGTCAGAGTCCAAGCTTCGCAACCGTAAGTTAAGATTGGTCTAATAACGGTTTTGTAGACTCTGATCTTAGTACTCCTGCGTATTATTTTGGACACCAGAACCTTGTGGAGACCGGCTGTACATCTGAGGGCATTTTGGATACGGATGTTGATCTCCTCTTCCCTTTGATTAGCGTCTGTTACCGTGCAACCTAAATATTTAAATTTAGGGACGCCTTTGAAGACGGCATCTTTCACATGTAGGTCTTCCCTTTTATCTTTTGTGTTCTTGTATCGTTTCATGTGAAAGTATTCCGTCTTCTCATGGTTAATTCTGAGACCAACCTTTTTTCCTTCTGATTCTTAGACCTCTGCCATGGCTTTCACCTCACTATCACGCTGTCCAAGCAAGGCCAGATCGTCGGCGTATCCTATGATCTTGTGAGTACCATTCAACTGCACTCCGCCATTAACAATCAGCACCTTTCTAATGACGTGTTCGAGTATTAAGTTAAATAGTATAGGTGACAGCGCGTCTCCCTGTTTAAGGCCTGTTACCACGTCAAATTCTTCAGTCAGGCTTGAACCTACCCTAACCCTCATCCTGCTAAATTTGGTCGCAACTTCGATCATCCTGACTAACTTCTGTGGTACTTGAAAAGATCTCAGCACTGCATAAAGAGTATCCCTGTCCACACTATCGTATGCCTTGGTGAAGTCCACGAAGAGAGAATGAATACTCTGTGCGTACTCCCACTTCTTCTCCATAAGTTGCTTTAAGAGGAATAGCTGGTCAGATGTACTGCGATTACGCCGAAAGCCACACTGATAATCCCCTAGTGCCTTTTCAGCAATGGGCTCCAATCGGCCCAGAAGAACGTAGGAAAGAGTTTTGTATGCCGTAGGAAGCAGAGCAATTCCTCGATAGTTGGTACATTTTCTTCGGCAGCCTTTCTTGTGTATCGGGCAAATGATACCCACATTCCACTCAGATGGTTGCTTTTCCTCGTGCCAGATCTTATTAATTATTTCATAGAGCCTTGATTGTACAGCTCCTCCGCCATATTTCCATAGTTCTCCTGGTATACCATCAACACCCGGGCACTTGTTGTTTTTTAATTTCATTATGGCTTTCCTGACCTCATCAAAGCTAGGTGCCTCTACTTCTTCCTCGCAGCCTTCACCAGATACCAATATATTATTGCCGTCAATAGGTGGGCAGTTAAGCAGGTCTTTAAAATAATTGCGCCATTCAGATTTGAGCTCTTCTGGGTCCGAGATGAGTTTACCCTCACTGTCCTCAAGTAACTGAACGTTGGGTTTATAACCTTTTCTAAACGTTTTGAGTTCTTTGTAGAATTTGCGGGTTTCACTCGTTTTTGTAAGTGCTTCCATGGCGGCAAGTCTCCTCTCCATTTCATGTCGCTTCGCTTCTCTTACTAGTCTGCGGAGTCTCTTTCGTGCTTCTTTGTATTTTTCACTCCATTTGGCATCTTGAAGAGCCAGTAGCTTAAAGTTTCTCCGTTCTTCCAAGGTTTTTTCACACTCCGTTGTCCACCACTTCCGTTTTTTACTACATTTTCTTTTTCCTAATACTTGTAAACTAACTTCTGTTACAATGTCTTTTGTTTCCTTCCACATTTCATCGATATTATCCTGTAATTCTAATCCCTCGAATCTATTGCTTAATTCTATCTGATATTGTCTACGTTTGGATTTGTCTTTCAATATTTCTGTATCTACAAAAGGCTCTTTCAGACTATTAGGCTTGCGGGTGGTTTTAATTTTGGCTCTGATTTTAACACCGACCATATAATGGTCGCTGTCGCAATCTGCCCCACGGAAAGTTCTTATATCCTCAATAATGTTTTTATGCCTGCAGTCGATCAACACGTGGTCAATTTGATTAACTGTGACTCCATCGGGTGATTTCCAGGTGCCTTTGTATATATTCCTATGGGAAAACATTGTGCTTTTAACCAAATCTTTGGTTAAAAGCTTATTATTACACATTTCTTAATTTTACTGAGCTAATTTCAAAGTTGTATACCAATACTTTAATTATATGTAATGGCATTTCAAATAAAATCTGTAATATTTTTTTTTATGAATACCGGTAACGGTTGGTTCCAACAATTCATGATAAGGACAGTATTGTGCGGTTGCGTTGTTATATATCAATAAGTACAGTTAAAAATTACGAGTTAAGTACATACATCGCTTTACATCAGACGATCCGTTTGCTTGTTTCCCTCAACGACATAAAAAAATAATAAATAATAATATTATACAAAAAAAACTTTAAAAAAATTAAGGGAAATTTGATAAGGATAAGTACTAAGTAAGTATTAAAGAAATTGTTATCACCTCAAAAGGGAGTTCTAAGGCGGAATGAAGCTTGTCGGGATTTCCAGTATCAAATAGAAATTGATGTTTTAAACTTTTCAAAGTTAAGTTATTTATTAATTAGCTATTATGCCTATTTATATCATGTCTTATTCTTGAATTAGGGACTTTTAATTGAAAAAATCTAGCTTAATGCATTTCGTTTTTAGGGAATCTCTTAAATGTCTGGTTAAACGGACTGTGAAAACTTTTTCTGTGAAAATCAGTCACTGCCACTACCATGTAGCTACATGTAGGCATAATAAAATGTATATACTTGTATATTATTTTTAGAAAACAAGAGACAGGAATGAATGATGGTAGTAATAGTGATATGGTGGAGGTTAGTGACATTGAGATACTCCCAATCATTTTTTTCAGTAGCCTACGTATCCAACGTAATGTCATTGTATTGATGCGATGATTCAATAAAATACGTTAACTATTTGCTTGCCCCTTGACCATTATTTTTTTCAGCCCGAGAAAGGCGTTGAACTGGGCCATACTTTCTACTAATAACGGGACATCAATGATGCTTCAAATAAGTAGTTCGCGAGAAAACAACAGCTTACAAGTTATAAGAAAATCTGTAAATCCGTTTCAGGTCTATAAGAAAGATGTCAAAGCCCAATAGCGAAGGTATTCGAAGCATTTCAGTCGTAAATTTACCCCTTGACGTTCAAGTTCATAATAGTGATGTGATAGTGAGTTACTAATTATGTGACGAAACATTTAGTCACCAGTTTGCCAGGAAATGGTCAAATTACTAATGAAGAATCAAATAAAGATCATTCGGCTAGTTTCAGACAGGGACAAGCCTTACACTGAAAATAGGACTGAGGGTTTGTACAGACAAAATTGATTATTTAAACGAAATTATACAACGTTAAGCTGAAGTTTAAACTTAAGTCACTAAAACCAAAAGGAGGGAGTTGATGAATGGAACAGAAACAAGGTAATAAATACGAAGAAAACTATATAGAAAGAAATAAAAAAGAAAGAGAAAACGGGAAAGCAGAATGTGCAGTAAAAGTCGTAGGTAAAAAAGGTACATAAATATTGTAGGAAAGGGAGAAAAAAAGCAAAGTGAGGAAAAACAGTACGGAAAAGTATCAGATTAGAAAGAAAATGAAGTGTTTTTTTTAATACTCTTTAAATCTAAAGGTGCCTTTACCAATTTTGGTTTTTATAAACAAAAAAGAAACTGTTTCCCGCTTATAAACCGGTTTTTATCACGACTTACTATCCTGCCACTAATTAACTGAAAAACAAGGAACAACTCTATGTTAAAACTTATTACACTTGGATAGGTTTAAAAATTCCTTAGCTGAATTCCGCTAATGTAAGTCCACGTTTTGAAAATGTGTGTCCCTTACGTTAGATTTTTTTACGTTTTAGTGACTTACTTTAAATTAGGGCTAATTTTTTGAAATCAATGTTGTGTTGTGTTAACGTAACTCCTCATTTTTGGAAAAAAATTAACGTAAGCGCCACGCTATTTTCTAAACTATAATAGCAGCCTTTTTGAGACCATTATCAACTGAAAGATCTTACAAAATTAATCTATAACTACTTTACATCATTTTAATCGGATTAGGAAATAAAATGTTACTGCACTTTTTTTAATATGCAATTTCGTTTTTGGCCTCTCCTGAAAAATCGTCATTTGGCGGTTACCTTAATTCATATTACAAGTGACGTTATGTATATTATAACACTATTAGGTACTTGATCGTTTAATAAAAAACCGCATACCGAGAACTTGTACAGTTCCAACGGTATTGAAGATTTTACTATAGGGTGCCGGTGCGATGTTGCCGTCACACGTGCAACTTATGTACATGTATCTAGAAAAGTATTCTCCCGTTTCGAAGGTACTGATTACCCTGAAAATATAACCACAATTGAAAGTACAAATAATAATCATCCCAAGTAGTACACAACACACTTATATCCCTTGTACAGCCACAGAATAGATAATAGTACAAGTACAGAAGGCACACTACTTTGATCTTTACAAAAGCCGCTTTTTTTAGCCGAAAAAATATGATTTATGGCCCTTCTAAAGTCGTCGTCCCCAGCGCAAGCCAAACGGAACGTTAAAGCTGCGTGCCAACGGTAAAAATGAATTGGCTCGCTTGCCGCGTCGCCGAGAGCGAGGGCTGTCAACGACTAAAAATAAAAATGTATTTCCCATTTCTTCCTTGCATTCAATATATCTCTATATTATAGTAATATATTTATATTCTTCATACATTATATTTATTATTTCATTATTTAACTATAAAATAATCAATCTCAGAATTTGGACGAATTGAATCCACAACCAGGCCGCAAAACATTTTAGCTTTATTTTTAAACATTTCAATACGTATAAGATCAGATGTTGGTCACTTCGTAAGTGAAAGAGCAGTGAAGCTCGTTTTGATGCTTATAATGACAATGAAGTGACCAACATCTCTGTTCTCTTTGTTTAAGAGTAAACCTTATTTCGTTTAACTTAAAGACTAATTTAGTGTAAAATTAATTTGCACTTATAACGCCTTAAATTTTGAAGTGGCAGTTGTGGCCGCAGCTAACAATACAGATAATGGTATTGTTCATCGGGTACAAAGCTAAGTGGATTCGCTCAACCAAAATAATTATTTCTATATAATATAATAAAATAATGCAACGAATGCGTTACCTTAACATGCAATTAAATTCTTGAGCTTCATTTTGTTTTTGCTTAGTTGTCCGATATTTATTTATTTGTTCATATATTATATTCATCACTACACACCTAGTATAAAACAAAGTCGTTTCCTGCTGGCTGTCTGTCTGCCCCTATGTAGGTATGCTTAGATCTTTAAAAATACGCACGGACGCACCGTGCGAAGCCGGGACGGGTCGCTAGTTACAAATAAAACATGTACAAAGGCGAACTTATCCCTATTAGGGATCTCTTCCAATACATTTCTTTTAACTCTTTATTTATATATTTTATATACTTACCTATCAAACTATCACTCAATCGTTTATTCATTACTTACAAGTAATTTTACAAACTTGATATCAAATATTATTATAAAAACCTCTATGATTGTTGATTTAGTAGTAGACATACTTATTTTACTAGAATTTAAATTGACAAATATCAGCAAATAATCAATTCAAAATTACATAAGTACTTAACAATTAAAATTGATCTGTGTAACCAGTGTTAAATATGGAAGTAGATACACCTGCAATATGTTTTTTATTATTATTCAGTAACTACTTATTATATATTATGTTATTTTTTTTACCTATCGGCATCCTTCGGACGTGTTGGGAGCTTGGGAGAACGAAAAACGCGTGATTCCAATTTCGATCATTGTTCCTACAACCCGCTGCGATACAATATCTTTTCGCTGTCTTTTTACTCATTTAAACACATTTATCTATACTATTATAAAATCCTAAATTTGTATTGAAAATAAATTTTCTATGGAGCGAGGTCATGATTTCAGGAAAAATCTCGATAGCGTGATGCAGCCGGATAGTTGTTTTGTATGGACACGCGTCGCCGTGCCAACCTGGCGCCATCTGTTTTCAAAAAAACCGTTGTCCTCGCATCACGCCGAAACGGCTGGATAAAAAGCTACCAATTTTGGTACAGGAATAGCTGAACATCCAAAGATGGTTATAGGATACTTTTTATTATGATTAATATTTATCTCTGAAAACATAAATTCCATGAAATATTTTCCTTACAATGTGTAAACCTTATAATGACAGCGTTTGTGATTTTGAATTTAGAACGACGCGACCCCCGCGTGGCTCTTACGTGTACAAAAACTAAAAAGTATGAATTCGACATAATACCTCCGCGCGGCCCACCGGCATTAACAATACGGTTAAGGTTGTTTGAGGCGTTGGGTTACGGAAACCGTCTTAGTTAGATAGAAAAGATGGCGCCAATTATCGACCAACACAGACGAAAATATGAGTGCAATGTTCGTTGTAAATTGTCTCATGCCCAAAAAAAAATTATACATTTCTTTAAAAACACAATTTGCGACAATAGGAACTTATGCTCTTTTATTGAATATACAATTATATTCTTCTGTAGTTTGTAAGTATCGACCAAATCCCGGAGACGCAATTAAAAACGTTAATGAATAAAACAGATTTTTTAATGCTATTTTATCGAGTGTAATTGAAATAAAAGTATTTCGAATAAATTTAAGCAAATTAAATACAGTTCTAAATATGTTTTACCAACCAACATTTAGAACATTAGGCGCAAATTTTGGTATTGTTTGTGTTTGGCCTAACTTACTAATAAGGTAGCGAAATGTATAATAAACGATAAATATACGACATATTTAGCGACAATTTTGCATCTATGTAGTTTTTTTTATATATAAAATTTATTCAAAGTAATAAATATCAATCATTCTTTATTTTTAACGGCGTGTTGAGATTTTGTTGATGACCCAATTTTCCGCTAGATGGCGTTGTTACCTTGACAAAATCTCCATACTAGCGGCTGCATCGTGCTGTTAAGATTTTTCCCGAGTTAATAACACCAGCTCCATACATGTAAAGGATTCACGCACGTCGTTGCGTGCCTGTGACCACGATTCGGCACAAGCTAGGGTGTAGTGTGATGGGTTAACCCGGACTTCGAGAATTACTACCGAAGTTGTTGAATATTGATCGCATACCTAATAATATAAGCAGCAGTGTATCAATTATTGAGAGTTGCTGCTCGACAATGTATGCATTTTGTATGAAAAACAGCCATGATTCGAGACAAGACAAAATTATAAAATTTACAATGTAGAAAGGATTTCACCCAGCCGGGATTTGAACCCAGAACCTACTGAAATAATAACCGTGTCATCTCATGCATTTTCCTTTGCTTCCTTATTCATTATACCACGGATAACAGAACAGTGAGGCCATCACGTATCCGTTCAGTGGTGCTGTCGCCATTATTGACGTACGCTCGATTGAGTTAAGTTGGCACCTGAATCTTATGGCGTTACTTAGGAAATTATTATGACAGGTCATATTATTATATTAGTATTAGTACCATTGTAGACGAAAATAATTTATTGTCATCTTAATAGATGTCATTAATATATGTTCAGGTAGGACTATGAGCTAATAATTTTTCAAGGTGATTTGAATAGTTATCTACAATAATCAATAAATATTCAAAACGATATATAAACATAAGTCTAGCCTCAATTTAAACTAAACCAAGATGATGTTCACAATGGTAGCACCTAAGGTACGGAGCGTTCTAGGGAAGTCGCCCACCCACTAATTTAAGTAGTAACTTAATGCGATGCCGTAGGCCGAGCTCTACGTAGCACTGAAGGTGCAGAGCGTCCCAGGGATGCCGCTCACACATTTAAGCTTATATAAGTGTGAGGGCGGCCTCGCATTAAGTTTTTTAAATCTACGATAGACAATAAATATTAAAAACGATCTTTTAAACATACCTAAGTCTTGACTCAATCTTAATTAAACCAAGATGATGTTCACAAGCGAAGCACCGAAGGTGCGGAGCGTTCTAGGAAAGTCGCCCACCCACTAATATAAGTAGTAACTTAATGCGAGGCCGTAGGCCGAGCTCCACGTAGCACTGAAGGTGCAGAGCGTCCCAGGGAAGCCGCTCACACACTTCAACTTATATAAAGTAGGTGGGTGGCCTCGCATTAAGTTATTTAAATCTATAATAGACAATAAATATTCAAAACAATTTTTTAAACATAAGTCTTGCCTCAATTTTAATTAAACCAAGATCATGTTCACAAGCGTAGCACCGCAGGTGCGGAGCGTCCTAGGAAATGCGCCCAACCACTAATATAAGTAGTAACTTAATGCGAGGCCTTAGGCCGAGCTTCACATAGCACCGAAGGTGCAGAGCGTCCCAGGAAAGCCGCTCATACATTTAAACTTATATTAAGTGGGTGGGCGACCTCGCAATAAGTTATTTAAATCTACAATAGACAATAAATATTAAAAATTGGGCGAGTGCGAGTCCGGCTCGCGCATGAAGTTTGTTGTAGGGAGCCCCCCTTAAATATTTTTTATTTTATTTTTAGTATTTGTTGTTATAGCGGCAATAGAAATACGTCATCTGTGAAATTTTCTACTGTCCAGCTATCACCGTTCTTGAGATACAGCCTGGTGAAAGACGGACGGACGGACAGCGAAGTCTCAGTAATAGGGCCCCGTTTTTATCCTTTGGGTACAAAACCCTAAAAACAATCTCTTAAACATAAGTCTTGCCCCAATTTTAATTAATCCAAGATCATGTTCACAAGTGTAGCACCGAAGGTGCGGAGCGTTCTAGGGAAGGCGCTCACACACTTAAACTTATATTAACTAGGTGGGCGGCCTCACATTAAGTTATTTAAATCTACAATAGACGATAAATATTCAAAACAATTTTTTAAACATAAATCTTGCCTCAATTTTAATTAAACCAAGATCATGTCCACAAGCGTAGCACCGAAGGTGCGGAGCGTCCTAGGGAAGGCGCCCACTGACTAATATAAGTAGTAACTTAATGCGAGGCCATAGGCCGAGCTTCACATAGCACCGAAGGTGCAGAGCGTCCCAGGAAAGCCGCTCACACATTTAAACTTATATTAAGTGGGTGGGCGACCTCGCATTAATTTATTTGAACATATTTTAAGTGGGTGGGCGTCTTCCCTGGGACGCTCCGCACCTTCGGTGCTAAGTTACTTTATAAACCCTTAGTAATTTAATGCGAGGCCGCAGGCCGAGTTCCACAAGCGTCCCAGGGAAGCCGCCAATCCACTTAACATATGTTTAAGTAACTTAATAGGCGGCTTCCTTGGGACGCTCCGCACCTTCGGTGCTACGCGGAGCTCGGCCTGCGGCCTCGCATGAAGTTGCTTCATCTTATATTAAGTGGGTGCGGCTTCCTTGGGACGCTCCGCACCTTCGGTGCTACGCGGAGCTCGGCCTTCGGCCTCGGCCTCGCATTAAGTTACTTCAACTTATATTAAGTGGGTGGGCGGCTTCTTTGAGACGCTCCGCACCTTCGGTGCTACGCGGAGCTCGGCCTTCGGCCTCGCATTAAGTTACTTCAACTTTTATTAAGTGGGTGGGCGGCTTCTTTGAGACGCTCAGCACCTTCGGTGTTACGCGGAGCTCGGCCTGCGGCCTCGCAGTAAGTTACTTCAACTTATATTAAGTGGGTGGGCGGCTTTCTTGGGACGCTCCGCACCTACGGTGCTACGCGGAGCTCGGCCTTCGGCCTCGCATTAAGTTACTTCGACTTACATTAAGTGGGTGGGCGGCTTTCTTGGGACGCTCCGCACCTACGGTGCTACGCGGAGCTCGGCCTTCGGCCTCGCATTAAGTTACTTCAACTTATATTAAGTGGGTGGGCGGCTTCTTTGAGACGCTCCGCACCTTCGGTGCTACGCGGAGCTCGGCCTTCGGCCTCGCATTAAGTGGGCGGCTTCTTTGAGACGCTCGGCACCTACGGTGTTACGCGGAACTCGGCCTACGGCCTCGCATTAAGTTACTTCAACTTATATTAAGTGGGTGGGCGGCTTTCTTGGGACGCTCCGCACCTACGGTGCTACGCGGAGCTCGGCCTTCGGCCTCGCATTAAGTTACTTCGACTTACATTAAGTGGGTGGGCGGCTTCCTTAGGACGCTCCGCACCTTCGGTGCTACGCGGAGCTCGGCCTTTGGCCTCGCAATAAGTGTAGTGAACGTATGATATTGTGTTTACGCGTGCGAAGCCGCGGGCAAAAGCTAGTATTATAATATAACACTGGTATCAACAGATGAATGAGGAACGATCACTTGCGACGTACATAAATCGGAAGAGCGTGCGCGCGAATTTCGTGTACGTGCGTTCCGAGACAGTGCGTGGCAGCCACTGAATAGTCCCCATGCATGAGGCCACCGGCATGTACTTGTAGCGGGAAACGTTAATCGCGGAGTGCGCCCCGCCTGGTACAGCTTAAATTAGAGTTTTCACGGGTGAATAGGCTCTTATACAACCAGTTTGCTAATATCACAAGTATATTCTGCCTATTTTCACTAAACTGTGCATTGTAACGTGCATGTTAGGCCGTTGCATCGGCTGCAACAACGCATTTTTCCATAGCTCGATTTGCACCTATACTAACTGTTCTATTGTGGGTCGCACCTGCAACCTGCTTCCAACGCCATTCCATTCCCAAAAAGAAAGGACTTGGGACAGGATATATCCAAATTAAGACGTTTATTTCACATTTGGCTCGCTTGAAACGCTACACGCAGAACATGTTGTTCAATGGCAGCTGAAGTAGTCGGCGAAAGGCTTGTCGCCAACTCTGTGAAAGCATCGAAGCATTCAAATTGCAGTCGTCAGTGCAACGGTCTACTAGTAGCAGTTTACAAAACAGTTATTACTTTAAGTAATGAAATGATGACTGCACTTCAAGGCTTTCACAGAGTATGACAAGACGTCTAATTTTAATACAATAAGAAAAGAGACCTGTTTTAAAACTTGCATGTTATACCCTGAAATAACTACTGCTTTTGCAAGTACATCGCTATCTATAGAAATTCTCTCTCGATACGTAACGGCTCATGTGAACCGATTACTTAGGGCCATTTTTGTTTCTTTTTTTTAGGGTGTGTTTACATAATTAATGTCATTCATTATTATAACAAAACGGGATTTAACCGAGTTCAAAAATGTTTATTTACCGCAATTAAGTCCCGTTTTATTATTTTAATATAATGTGTGAAAATCGTGTAAGATTCAATCACTATATTAATGTCATTAATTGGTTGTCAATTAATCGTAACGTTGTTGGTCCCAGATTCACATGCAGGCTATACGATGCTCCAACAGAGCGAGTATTATTACTGTTAATGCGATTCGAATAGATCTGTTTAAACTAAAAAACACTAAACTAAACAAGCTTGTGAGATACCTTCCATCTATTTCAGCTGCCATTGAATACCGTTTCATGCAAACCAAATGTGGGTTCACGTTTTAATTAGGAAATATCGAGTCCCAAGTCCTTCTTTTTGGGAATGAAACGGCATCAAAGGTAGGTGGGGTCCACAATAGTTGAAGGTTAGTTCAATTTGGAAACTCCTTGAACATTATGGATACAAATTGGGCTGTGGCATAATGCGTTGTTGTTTTTTTTATGATGCGACGGCCTAACTTGCAAAATACAATGCAAAGCCTGCAAAGACTAAAGTGAAAATAAAACGTAAAGTAAGTAAAATATTGATTCAGAAATGCTATTTAGCATCTAATATACTTGTGATATTAGCAAACTGGTTGTATAAGAGCCTATTCACCCGTTAAAACTCTAATTAAAGCTGTACAAGGGATATAAGTGTGTTGTGTGCTACTTGGGATGATTATTATTTGTACTTTCAATTGTGGTTATATTTTCAGGGTAATCAGTACCTTCGAAACGGGAGAATACTTTTCTAGATACATGTACATAAGTTGCACGTGTGGCGGCAACATCGCACCGGCACTATATAGTAAAATCTTCAATACCGTTGGAACTGTACAAGTTCTCGATATGCGGTTTTTTATTAAACGATCAATTACCTAATAGTGTTATAATATACATAAGTAAAATAAAGCCATATTCATATTTTTTTTATATGAAATTACATAAAAGCCAAAAAAAAAAATATTTTTTCAAAATGTATGTTTTTTTTGGAAATATTATTACTTTTTGCCTATTTGAATTTTTATTTTATTTTTTTAAACTAATTTAAATAATTATCTGTCGATTAGCACCTTAATTATCAAAATCGGAATATCCGTTGAGGTTTTAGATTTTTTGACCCAGCGGCGCCATGTCTGTATTCTTCAATAACTTTGGAATTATACGAGCTAATGATATGCGGTTTTTTTTCGTAAATGTAAAATTAGTTGTGTATTAATATAAATAAATAAAAAAAGTACCATGTACATACATTTTTACGAGTAAAATTCCAAAAATCACAAATTTTAAATATTTTTTTCAGAAAATATTATTTCTTAGGTATCCAAAATTATTTTCTACGTGATTTTAATTTTTTTCATGTTAAATTGGGTAATTATCTGCCGATTGGCACCTCTTACGTCAAAATCGGAGTATCCGTTCAAGATTTAGAATTTTTTAAACTTTTTTTGAATAAGTGGCGCCATCTCTGTTCCTAAGGGGTGAAACTAATTTCGCCTCGAGTGAAATCGTTTATTTTGGTCTATATTATCACTGTGCAAAACGGCTTGCTTCCATCACAGAGTGCAGCTTTTTTTCATAACAAATAGGACTAATTGAACATAATATAGGGTTGAACAGTCACACAATAGAAAATGCACACTACAATTCGCCTATGCTTCGTAATTGAAGTTAACAATATGCGTAATTACACAGAAGTCTGTTTACAATTGACGCACGGTCTTGATATCATGGCATTAGGAGGATACGCTGTTTATCACTATAAGCCATACATTTCGTAAGTGGTCGTTAAAATAATAGCTGTTAGATGAGACTTTGTGTCTCTACAGACATGCTTAATACGAAGCAGGCCACACACTCAGATTTAAATTCAAAATATTTTTTATTATAAGTAGACCGTAGGTCCAACACATCTAGATGTTACAGAGTCAAACGACGTGCATAGCACAATCAGCAATAGAAGTCTGGCTAAATATTAAACAACAAATACCTACATTTTCATGCATTATGATCATAGTTCGTAAAATGCACGCAAAATTCATTGAAGTGACTTGGTTGTTACTGGTTCATACGTCATACATAATTCCAATCGATATTTCTCACATTTCTTATGATCCCTTATTATGATTCTGAAAATTTTAACCATGTCTAGTTATATTAAAATACTTAAACGGGTTTACTCACGTCGTAGAAGTCGAATAACGCTCGACATGTTTCGAATCAGTTGTACGCGATTCACGATAGTTTTCTATGTAAAATAGCATGTCTAGTTAGTCCCTGGTATAATTAAATACGTGAATGCCTGCCTCGCTTCAAAGGCGCACCCGAAAAGAGATATACAGCTCCGATCCAGTGGACAGGTAGCCTAACTTTATGAAAGAAAGCCTTTTGAATTATATTATCTTATCAGTTATCGAACTATCATATTTTCGAGTCTCGTCAGATTTAGAAGCACTGACTGGAACTGACGTTCTTGATCAAACGACATTTGTTTTTGTTCGGACAAGAATCGTAGATTGTCATCATCACTGATCTGAGCGGCTGCATATTGAATGGAGATTCATAGAGTTGGTCATATTAAACAAACAATCTTAATCTATGTACAATAAATGAAATGAAACCGCTCCTCTAAAATTTTACGAAAAGCGTAAATCGTTAAGTGCCGTCATGCTCTGTCAGATTTAATTCGACAAATATAGTCGGCGCTATTATTGGATGGTTGCGATATATCTCTCGATTAATTCATGTACGCGATTTATCGTTCTATTTTTGAATTTAGTAATGAAGGCCGCTTAGTGGGCTGATGGTGAATTACTAGCGACAGCTTTCAGCTTTTGCTCTGGAATTATGTGTAAACAATATACGCGTATCCATTTAGACATACTTTCTCAGTGGTTCAATAAAAACTTGATGAATAGACGAAGTTGTTTGAAATTAGCGAAATTTGCTATAATTGTTGACTCGTATCAATAATAAGAGGGTAATTGCTCAGAAAGTATGTGTGAACAACCTCTGAATCAAATTATACCTTCGCAGTATTTCAATAAAAACGAGACGACAAAACGATTTTTTTTAATAATATAAATGTATGTATGTATTAATCCATACTAATATTATAAATGCGAAAGTGTGTCTGTCTGTCTGTCTGTCTGTCTGTCTGTTACCTCTTCACGCTAAAACCGCTGAACCGATTTAGATGAAATTTGGTATATAGATAGTTTAAGTCCCGGGGAAGGACATAGGATACTTTTCATCCCGAATAAATTTAGTGTTCCCGTGGGATGAGCGGGTAACACCGCGGGGCACAGCTAGTAGTTTATATGTGTAATTATTAGTAGTCTTATTATTTTTAATACCTTTTTGTACACGGTGTTAGTTTGTCTATCTTCTTCTCGTACTCACTCAACTGCTCAAAGGTTAACTAGAAGAGATCCCTTATAGGGATAAGTTCGCCTTTGTACCTATATGTTAATTGTAATAGATGTATTTTTTAACTGTTTTTGTGTACAATAAAGCGTTTACTTACTTACTTACTTACTTAAATTTGCTGTTAGTTGTTGACTCATAGTCATATCAAATCCGTACTTACTATATAAGTATTTTGTAATATGTATAAAAAAAGTTGAATGTCATCTAATGACCAGTGACCAGTGCATGGAAATCATGGCATGGAATGTTTTAAGCATGAACATCGATATTATAATATCGTACCTTCAACCACCTGTTATTCCCAAAATGAATCTAAGTATATCGAATGATAATAAACAAAAAAGAGTGTTATTGCGTTATGACTTTTCCTCATTCACGAAAGACTCACATTGCCTGCCAAACTGCTTGGCCTGGAGGCCACAGAAGCAGAAGTCATCGGTGATGAGCACCGTGAAGAAGACCAGGATCGCAGGACGGCATACATACATAATACAACTAAGAAACTCACATTTTCGGCCTAACTTCTTGGCCTGAAGCACGTAGAAGCAGAAGTCATCGGTGATGACCACCGTGAAGAAGACAAGGATCGCAGGACGGCATACATACATAATACAACTAAGAAACTCACATTTTCGGCCTAACTTCTTGGCCTGAAGCACGTAGAAGCAGAAGTCATCGGTGATGACCACCGTGAAGAAGACCAGGATCGCAGGACGGCATACATACATAATACAACTAAGAAACTCACATTTTCGGCCTAACTTCTTGGCCTGAAGCACGTAGAAGCAGAAGTCATCGGTGATGAGCACCGTGAAGAAGACCAGGATCACGAAAAAGCATACATACATAATCGACGGTTAGATGCCATAGGGTTTTTTTATTGTCTGTAGAAAATGCCTTACAAGATGATGTCAAAGCGTTTTGGCGTTACGTAAAGAACAAGAGGGGTCTTTCGACAACGCCACAGACAATGACTTACGGAGAGTCTACAGCCTCAGGAAATCTGGCCATCTGCAACCTTTTCTCTTCCTATTTTGCATCTGTGTTTGACACTACCACACACCTGTCATCCCACCCTTTACATCTTCTTCTGATACGTCTACTGTTGGTAACGCGTCTTTGTGCTCGGTCTTGGTGTCAGAAAATGATATCATTGGGAAAATTAAGATGCTTGACAGAAATAAGGGCGCTGGGCCAGGTAATACTACATACTGGCATACCCCCCTCTTTTATTATATCCTGTGCTGATGAACTTGGGCTTCCTTTAAGCTTAATATTCAATAAGTCATTGGCATCTGGAACATTTCCTACAATATGGAAAACTGCCCATATTGTTCCTATTCACAAGTCAGGTGATAAGTTGTGCTGTGAAAATTATAGGCCGATAAGTATCTTGTCCTGTATGGCCAAGCTTTTCGAATCTATTGTCTATGAACACCTATACAACCACTTTAGATCATTTTTATCAGAAAACAGCATGGTTTTGTCAAGAATAGGTCTACTATTACTAACTTGTTAGAATATAAAGACTTTTTACGTACTAGTTTTGCAAGGAGAGGTCAGGTGGACTCCATATACACAGATTTTTCGAAAGCCTTCGACAAGGTTGACCACAGCATACTTTGCCACAAACTTGCACGTTACGGCATAAACGGTAGTTTGTTCAGGTGGGTTCGTTCTTACTTGAATAACAGGAGCCAACTTGTAGCCATTAATGGTTTTCTATCGACCCCGGCGCCGATAACTTCTGGTGTGCCTCAGGGTTCGCATTTGGGACCTTTGTTGTTTATTGTTTTTATAAATGACTTGGCGGATAAGGTATCATGTCCTTTTTTGTTATATGCGGATGATTTAAAGTTGTTTATGAACATAGATCATGTGAGTGACTGCTTACAGCTGCCACATAATTTAGCTTGTGTATCTGATTGGTGTCGTGATAATCGCATGTTACTGAATGTTGATAAATGCTTCGTTATATATTTTTCAAATAAGAAACAAAAGATGATATACGACTACACGCTGGCTAACCAAAGTCTTGCACGCAAAGCTGTCTCTAAGGACCTTGGCATTTACTTTGACGAACAACTGAACTTTAAGTCTCACTATCTATCTATCTATCTGCCACAGACGTCCACTGCTGAACATAGGCCTCCCCCATGACTCGCTACAAAGTGCGATCCTGTGCAGACCGCATCCAATGATTCCCCGCTATCCTCACGAGGTCATCCGTCCATCTAGTCGGGGGCCGACCCACGCTGCGCTTTCCTATACGTGGTCGCCACTCTAGGACTTTGCTGCCCCAACGGCCATCCGTTCTCCGGGCTACATGGTCTGCCCATTGCCACTTCAACCGGGCAATCCTGTGCACTATGTCGGTTACCTTGGTTCTTCTGCGGATATCCTCATTTCTGATTCTATCGCGCAAAGAAACTCCGAGCATTGCCCTTTCCATTGCACGTTGCGTGACTCTTAGCCGCCTCATGAGTCCCATTGTGAACGACCATGTCTCAGTTCCGTAAGTCATCACTGGCAACACGCACTGTTCGAAGACTTTCGTCTTCAGGCACTGGCGAATTTTCGACGAGAAGATATGACGTAGCTTCCCGAACGCTGCCCAGCCGAGTTGAATTCGTCGATTAACCTCCTTCTCGAAGTTGGACTTACCTAGCTGGACAATTTGTCCCAGGTACACATACTCGTCGACAACTTCGAGGGCAGAGTTCCCAACCACTATCGGGTAAGGCGCAACATGGTCATTCGACATGATTTTCGTTTTGTCCATGTTCATTTTCAGACCTACCTGTTGGGAGACTCTGTCGAGGTCTTCGAGCATAGCGCTTAATCTCTCCAACGACTCCGCCATGACCACGATATCATCTGCAAATCGAAGGTGAGTGAGGTGCTCGCCGTTGATGTTGATGCCAAGTCCGTTCCAATCCAGTAGTTTAAAGGCATCTTCCAGTGCAGCAGTAAACAGTTTTGGAGAAATTACGTCTCCTTGTCTTACTCCTCGCTGCAGTTGGATAGGATCTGAGCTCTGGTCTTGGATTTAAGTCACACTACGAGTACGTAATTAGGAAAATCAACCAAATGCTAGGATTCATCCTTCGTGTTACCAAAGACTTCAAAAGGCCTAATAGCTTGCTGTGCCTATTCCAAAGTCTTGTACGTAGTGTACTCGAATATGGCTGCATTGTTTGGTCGCCATATTACTCTGTTCACTCAAATAATATCGAGCGTATTCAAAAAAGGTGTCTGAAAATCATGTCGTACAGATACAATCACGGCTTAATCCACCAAAATTACGACCAGCGTTTACGAACATTTGGCATTTGTTCCCTCCAGTCACGTCGTCTCTTGTATGACATGCTATTTTTACACAAGGTCCTTCATTCTAAAATTGACTCCCCCTATATTCTGTCACATATCATTTTTATAATAGGATATTTTTTCAATGTACTTATATTGTTAAAATCATGATGTGCATGCTTATTTTGGATGACATTTATCTGTAATGCCTGTCCTTTGTATCTTTATTTTTTTAAATGAATGTAATCTGTTTAGTGTGCCAATAAAGAAAAATAAAAAATTAAAAAATAAATAAAATAATACGATTGAGAAGCTTACATTGTCTGCCAAACTTCTTGGCCTGCAGCACGTAGAAGCAGAAGTCATCGGTGATGAGCACCGTGAAGAAGACCAGCATCCCCAGGAGGACGGCGCACAACTTGCGCTTGTTTACGATGGAATATTGCGCACCGATGCTGTTATCCACCTGGAATTCAAATAAAACACCATTTACAGGGACATCTATTCTCTTAACACGCAACCCGCCTGATTTGTTTAGTCATGAATTACCTATTAGATGTTCTCTAGGTCTCTGAGATTCTCTATCTATCGCTGTATTCTTCTACGTGGAAGATACAGCAAACATGGAATCAAACTACCAAAGTGACATGCTATTTGTACTCGCTGTCCAGGACACCCAAAGTTTGTTAATATTTCTCTCTATTGGCGCCAGCAAAAAGTCACATTTAGGGTTTCAGGTAGAAGCTTACCGATACCACCCTGTCCATGGATTTGAGCATAATATATCCCACATCCTTCACGTACCCTACGGATGGGCAAACTTACGGAAAGTTTAAAAACACTGAGAATCTATCCGGAAATTTCTGGAGTCTTTCACAAGAATTTTAAATAATATTTTAGTTGGGAAATTTACTTTCGGAAAACTTTTGAAATTACCATGTGGAAAGTTTCGCAATTTGGGAAACTTTAGGTATGCTCATCGTTACCTTTGCGAGACATGGCATGATTATTAACAGGGGTAAATGCTGGCACCCGCGGTCACCACGACCACCAAGACGTCGCATGTTGAATGTGCATGGGGAGACCTGTGTCATCCGCGATGATATCTTTCCTACCCAGTTTCAGCTCCACTTTGACTTTGGTTTCTGTATCATGAGTAATAGGCGATCAGGAATGGGTAGGTACATACCGACGCCACACTATCCATAAACTTGAGCATATTCTTCATTCTACTCGGAGCTCCATAGACGCCAGCGCCCGCGGCCGCCACGACCACCAGCACGTCACACGTCGACACGACCTGCGACATGCGTGAAGACATGCGCACCGACAGTTCTACGCCGACGTTGATTTCCGTGGCGAGGCCAAAGATTGTGCAAATTACTGAAAAGTTTGAAATAATTAATTTAACCTTTTGAGCGCCAAAGATGGCAACTCTAAAGTCGACGGAAAGCTGTGCCCCAGACGTCACGACGTCATATACAATGCCATACTATCTGCTGCCAGTTTTGCGTGTGGGACACATTTTTCCGCCGCCGAGCTGAGCGGGCAAGAGGTGTATACACATGATATAACTTTACATGTACCTACTCTTAATTCTTAATTTAACATTCTCATAAATTGTCCGATTTCTGATGAAGCAGCAATACTTAAATTTCATCTTCGTCGAATATAATTTAATATCAAATGTGTTAAAAGGGTTCCCTTCCCATTGCTTGTCATATTGAAACTCTAAACGTAATCTCAAAAAATCGTTAGTCATAATTTTGAAACCACTAACTTTACAGGATTATTGAAAAGCTCATCCAGTAAAACCAATTATGTAAGAAGGGTTAAGTTAAACAATTTAAAAAAGTTGCTCACCTAGAATAGTGACTAAGATGTAGCTATATATACACATGGCGTTGGATATAGTGACTGTGAAGCAGTTGGCCCGAGTTTCGAACTTCAGCGGCGCAAGTCCGAAGAAACTTGATATCTGTAACCAATGCGTAAGTCTACTATAGCAGGTCATATCAAATTAATATCGTGTAGACTCGTAAATAGGGTTAACACTTCACCTAATAACTTAAGTAAGAACTCACTAACCTTTTTTTAGTGAGTTTGATGAAATTTTGAAAACGCCTAGTTTTGCAGCCCTTGTATTTTCGCCATACGCCCCTTTACGGACAGCTCGATAGTAAGCGTGCAAATGGTTCAACTAACTTTGAAAAAGTCTGGTTAGGCCCCTTTTTTCATAACCAGGCCTTTTATTCGTGACCGGAACGATATCGATCTTTCGTACAGATACTAGCACCGCGCTAAAAACAAAAGAGGTGAATTCTTTGCCACAAAAATCCTCAAGGAGATGGCAGTATTTGGCGGGGAAATCAAGCCAGTCGTCCGGAAAGGGATACTGCGACGTTAGCTCTAACGTCCTATTTATGATCCTAGAGGCAAGCAGAGCTAGCGCATCTAGGTGCGTCTTCATATCGCGTGACTTGGTATAACCTGTCTTTCACAGATGGTATTGAAATAAAGAAACAGACGATAGGTACTCACTTGACAAGAAGAAGAGTAGAAGTTGTCCACTACCTACACAATGTGTTGACACCTCTTCAGTCTTGCTGTCGCCCGGACCAGGAGTGGCAGCGACCGTTCCTCCACCATCCTTCGCCGCTGACTCTAACCTCCTAATTATCCTAATGACCTGGTACTTGATCTTACCCTAAGTATAAAAGCATGTGTTCCTCCCACTACGCAATGCGTAGACACCTCCGCCTGCTTGTTGTCGCCCGCACCAGGAGTTGCTGCGACTGTTTCTCCACCATCCTTCGCCGTTGATTCTATACCGGTAACAGATCAC